>JASVEL010002064.1:0-326029 GCA_032618575.1 Nicotiana noctiflora | reverse complement strand
ATTATTTTACATATATATTTTGGAATTTAATTACTCGGGGCAAAAATCACGTGCTCACAGCGGTCCCTCTTTGCTCGGGAACACGAAGAGTTTTAGTGCAAAGATAAGTGAGCAGTAATGAGAGATTTTTGCCCATTTGCATATTCCGTATGAAGCATTTTGGAAAACTTTTGACTGCACCCTACTTCAGAGGTTGCCTACATATCCTGGGCTTAAATAGGAATCAGGTCAGCGTAGTTCGGGAAGGTCGGGTAGTTTGAAACTACCAGGGAATTGTTGTTGTTGTTGTTATTTCTATTGTTGCTGACTGACTCCTTATTACACCGGGATAAAAATAAATTAAAGAAGCTATTCTAAGCTATGGTCTATGAATTACAAGAAAATCCTATCTATGTCTTGTCTTTTTGTATTGTCTCGCTCTTACATATTGCATGTTGCTCTTTATTTGCATCTTCCATTTTTGTGAATTTTTGCTTATGTCTTGCTTCTAACATACTGCTTTCATCCACTCGTATGACTTCAAAATGTGATTCTTGCTTCTAGGTCGATACCTACTTATTGCAAAAACAAAGAGAACTTTTTCCTCTACGCCAGTATGGTGCTTTCAATGTATTTATGGTGTTACTCTGTTAGAAAAACTTTTAAAAATACTGAAAGTATTCCCTTATTATACAGGTGGGCGCCTAAACAGAAATTAAAATGCAGAAAAATATTCCCTCATTATCCAGGTGGACGCCTGATGCATGAAATGAAAAATGCAGAAAAGTATTCCCTCATTATCCAGTGGGCGCCTGATGCATGAAATGAAAATGCAAAAAAATATTCCCTCATTATCCAGGTGGGCGCCTGAACAGAAATGAAAATGCAGAAAAATATTCCCTCATTATCCAGGTGGGCGCCTGATGCAGAAATGAAAATGCAGAAAAATATTCCCTCATTATCCAGTGGGCGCCTGATGCAGAAATGAAAAATGCTGAAAAGTATTCCCTCATTATCCAGGTGGGCGCCTGATGTAGAAATGAAAAATGCAGAAAAATATTCCCACGTTATCCAGGTAGGCGCCTGATGCAAGAAATGAAAATGCAGAAAAATATTCCCTCATTATCCAGGTGGGCGCCGATGCATGAAATGAAAAATGCAGAAAAATATTCCCTCATTATCCAGGTGGGCGCCTGATGCATGAAACGAAAATGCAGAAAAATATTTCCTTATTATCCAAGTGGGCGTCTGATGTAGAAATGAAAAGGCAGAAAAATATTCCCTTAGTTTGATAACTGGGTGTGAATTTTGAAAAGATAATACCTCCCTTGCTGTTCGGGTAGGTTCCTGATTACTGAGTGAGTCCTCCCTTGTGGATTCTCTCCTTTATTGCTGTTTCTTTTTTATGTTTTGTCCCACATTGGTCACATTCACTTTGAAGTGATTAGTGAGAATTTGAATCTTTTGTCCTTATCTAAATCAGTGAAAAATTTATTAGTTATAAAATGATGGTTAGCAACTGGCATTCTTGCTAGCCTTGCTTCTATCGTCTGGCTCTTCTTGCTCATTCTGCTTTGCAGTTCATAACTGAATTTTCTCAATTTTTCCCTTGTAGTCCCCTTTGCTTTTCTCTTTTTGTTTCTTTTCCTTTTATTTCCTTTTTGAATGTATGATCGCCATTGTGTTTTTATTTTCTCTTTTGAATGACCCAGTGTCATTACGCCATCTAACATGAGAAGCTAGTAGTTAGCTTTCAATTGGCAACTGGTTTTGAACAAGTAAAATGAAATGCAAATGACCTGAATTTCAGGGGTGAGGGTATTTTGAAGTAAAGACAGAACTTATCTGGGTATGAAGGCTGATTCCTTTGACCATGCCATGTATTTGAATATCCGACCCAGTCTGTCCAATCGAATCGTTGCTGTCTTAATTTCATCTTTCCTTCAACCCAAACCTTTCTTATTTTGATATTTCCTTTTCAACGTATCATTCCTCATTTTCGCCTTATGGTGCCTATGAAGGTTTTCACCAATAAGACTCTCTCATTTATTTTTCTTTAGTTTTTCTATTTCCAAACTTCCGGGTATTGTCCATGATGTGTTCCTCTTTATTCTTGTATTGTCATTTTCTTGAAATTAATCAGAAGGTCTTTCTTTGGACTGTAATGTGGTTTTTGGATGGGTTTAGAAAGAAAGGTGTAAAGGCTCAAAAATTCAAACGAGGGTTCAAAATGATTACAACTCTCGGAATCATAAACATAACTTCTGCCCCAGTTTCAACATTTGGGGAATCTTGGATTTTAATTCTGTCATAACTGAACCTCATTGAGGCTGCCTACACACCCTTTCTGGATCAAGTCAAACGTAGTTCAAACCCTAAGGTTTTTTCATCATTTGACTTTTTCCCGATTTTCTTTGCATATTTTTTTTTCTTTTTCTCTTTTATTCATCATTTTTTCTTCATTTTCATTTTTCTTCATTCTCTTTTTCTTTTCTTTTCATTATCTTGTTCATAATTGATTCCGAGAGAGGGATATGAAAGAATAATGCAATAAGGCTCAATAGGGGTAGAAATGGGTAAAGTGTTTGGATAGAGAAATAAATTGCCTTCATCATTTCAATTTCAAAATTATGGCAAATACAATTGTACATATGAAAAACGAATCATATATAGTATCTCTTGACTGCATCGGAGTTGATTGCAGTCTTTACACATTTTCCTTCCACATCTGTTAGATATAAAGCTCTATTGGACAATACCCTTTGCCAATTAGGTGCAAACTTTCCTTTTGCTTCAACCCAATATGGTAAAATACGTCTTAGCACCAACTGTCCAACTTCGAATTTCCGTGGACATACTTTCTTGTTGTATGCTCTGGCCATCCTCCGTTGATACAACTGTCCGTGACAGACTGCTGCTAACCTTTTTCATCGATCAAGCTCAATTGCTCTAGCTGAGCTTTTACCCATTCATCATCGTCAATTTCAGCCTCAGCTATGATCCGGAGAGAAGGTATTTCAATTTCAGCAGGTATAACTGCCTCCGTTCCGCCAATTGAAGTACGTACACTTGTACGATAACCCATGAGAGCAAATGGTAATTTTTCAAGCCACTGTCTTGACTCTTCCACCATCTTCCTGAGAATCTTCTTAATATTCTTATTCGCAGCCTCAACTAATCCACTTGCTTTAGGACGATAAGGTGTAGAATTTTGGTGCAGGATTTTGAACTTTTGACATGCTTCTGCCATGAGGTGACTGTTAAGATTTGCTCCGTTGTCTGTGATATTCACCTTAGGAATTCCAAAGCGACAAATGATATTTGTATGTACGAAATCCACTATCGCCTTCTTTGTCACTGCTTTAAATGTCTTTGCCTCCACCCATATAGTGAAATAATCAATTGCTACCTAGATAAACCTGTGCCCATTAGATGCTGCAGGCTCTATTGGACCGATGACATCCATGCCCCAAGTGACGAATGGCCAAGGTGCTGACATTGTATTCAACTCATAGGTGAGTGAATCAAATCTCTGTGTATCTGACATTGGTTGCATTTCCACACATATCTAATGCAATCACGCTCCATGGTGAGCCAATAGTATCCTGCTCTTAGTATTTTCTTGGCCAAAATATATCCACTCATATGAGGTCCGCAAGCTCCTGCATGTATTTCAGCCATGATTGTGTCGGCTTGCTGTGCATCTATACATCTCAGTAATCCCAAATTTGGGGTTCTTTTGTATACAACTCCTCCGCTGAAGAAAAATCCATTTGCTAGTCGCCTTATAGCCCTTTTCTGATTTCCCGTGGCTCTTGCTGGGTACACTCATGTCCTCAAATATTCTTTAATATCATGATACCACGGCTCACTGTCAGGTTCTTCTTTCATGGCGAAACAATAAGCATTTTGATCACGAACTTGTATCTGTAGTGGATCTATATAGACTTTGTCCGGATGGTGCAACATGGATGATAATGTGGCTAGGGCATCTGCTACTTCGTTGTGCATTCTTGGGATATGCTTGAACTCTATGGATTGAAACCTCTGAGATAGTTCATGCAGACACTATCAATAGGGTATAAGTTTCAAATCCCTTGTCTCTCATTCTCCTCGAATCTGATGTATCAAGAGATCCGAGTCACCCATGACCAAAATCTCTTGAACACCTATGTCTATCGCCATTCTCAATCCCAATATGCATGCTTCGTACTCGGCCATATTATTAGTACAGAAAAACCAGAGTTGAGCGGTAACAGGATAATGCTGACCCGTTTCTAAAATTAGTACTGCTCCGATTCCGACCCCTTTGTTGTTGATGGCCCCATCAAAATACATTCTCCATCCTGGTTTGTCGTCTTGTTCCAATTCTTTAATATTCATTGTCTTCTCAACAGGAAAATATGTCTTTAATGGTTCATACTCATCATCGATCGGATTTTATGCTAAATGGTCAGCGATTGCTTGTGCCTTCATTGCAATGCGAGTTACATAAATGATATCAAACTCTGTAAGTAGAATTTGCCATTTAGCGAGCCATCCTATGGGCATAGGCTTCTAGAAGATATACTTCAGCGGGTCCAGCCGAGATATCGGATAAGTGGTATAAGCCGACAAGTAATGTTTTAACTTCTGCGCAACCCATGTTAAAGCATAGCATGTTCTCTCCAGTTGGGTGTATTTTACCTCGTAAGATGTAAACTTCTTACTAAGATAATATATTTCTTACTCTTTCTTCCCTGTTTCATCGTGCTGCCCCAGTACACAACCAAAGGAATTATCCAATACAGTCAGATAAAGGATCAAGGGCCTTCCAGGTTCTGGAGGAACCAATACAGGAGGATTGGCCAGATATTCCTTGATTTTGTCGAATGCATCTTGACATTCATCAGTCCAATTCACCGCAGCATCTTTCTTTAATAATTTTAAAATAGGCTCACAGGTTGATGGTAACTGAGCAATAAATCTGCTAATATAATTCAACATGCCCAACAAACTCCACCTCTTTCTTGTTCTTTGGCGGAGGCAGATTCTGGATTGCTTTTATCTTTGATGGGTCTAATTCCTTACCACGCCGGCTTACTATGAATCCCAATAGCTTTCCTAATGGCACTCCAAAAGCACATTTTGCGGGACTGAGCTTGAGATTATATCTTCGGAGCCCCTCAAAAAACTTTCTTAAATCTTTGACATGATCACATTGCTTTTTGGACTTGATAATAACATCATCCACATATACTTCAATCTCTCGATATATCATGTCATGAAACATAGTGGTCATTGCCCTCATATATGTAGCTCTGGCATTCTTCAACCCAAACGGCATCACTCTGTAGCAATATGTTCCCCAAGACGTGATAAAGGCCGTCTTTTCTGCATCTTCTTTATCCATCGGGATTTGATGATAACCCGCATAACAATCCACAAAAGAACCAATCTCATGTTTGGCACAATTTTCAATCAATATATGGATATCTGGCAATGGAAAATCATCATTTGGACTATCTATATTGAAATCTCGATAATCAACACACACCCTGGTTTTTCCATCCTTCTTTGGAACAGGCACAACATTGGCTAATCAGGTGGGATATTTAGTGACTCGTATGACCTTCGCCTCGAATTTCTTGTTGACTTCTTCTTTTATTTTCATACTGATATCCATATTAAACTTCCTTAACTTTTGCTTGACTGGCCGGCATTCTGGATAAATGGGCAATTTATGTATCACCAGGTCAGTACTGAGCCCGGACATGTCATCATAAGACCAAACAAATATGTCCTTGTACTCATGTAACAACCTGATCATATCTTCTCTGAGTGAAGTCTCTAAATGTATACTAATCTTTGTTTCTCGAACATTCTCCTCACTTCCCAAATTAATAGACTCTGTCTCATTTAAGTTCGGTTTGGGTTTTTCTTCATAACGGCTCAAATCTTTACTAATTTCCTCCAATACTTCCTCATCCTCATATTCCACTTCATGTTCGTTTTCAATTTCCTGTATAACTATCCGATTATCAAGACTGGACCGGGAATCCTTCATGCATGACATATCATAGGAATCAGCAAATATTGAACTGTACAAAAAATGAAGAAAAATAAAATAAGGCAAAAATGGAGGAAGAAAAGAAATTGCATTTCATTGAATTTTGAAAAGGTAACAAGAGTTGGATACATTTGACTTGACGGGATATTGGATTACAATTTAAAAACAAGACAGTTTTGGGAATGAAATATTTAAAGCTAACTACCACAACTCCCTCCTGATTGGAAGAGGAGTAGCTTCCCAGTTATTTAGCATAGTGTGGGGTCCAACAAATTGAACGTCCATTTTGCTTGTTCCTTCGGCTGTCTCTATCATGTTCACGTCTTCAAATAACCTTTCAAATCTTGCTAACAGCTCTTCATCCAGTTTTATCTCTGCACAGTTTGGAATGACAATTGCCAGACGTCTCTGTGTACCAGGCTTGACAAAGGAGTTGGACAATTTTGGAATAGGTTTGGGGAGGGTCCACCCTTTCTTTTTCAATTTCTTAGCTCTCTGTATATCAGCAACGGTTGGCTTGAAACCCAAGCCAAAAGTATCAGTGATGCCTGGAAGGTGAATTGATCAAAGCATATAATGAAATCAGATAATATCAAAAATATCAATTTTAACTGAGCTCGAATTCTTAAACCCTGAACCGAAGTTCTGGGTTATTTATCCCCAACAGAGTTTCCAGAGCTATCACACCTCTTTTTTCTACTTTTAAATAAGTATACCCCGCTATTTACTAATACACCCTGGGAAGGGATATAATAATAATAACAGGGAAGGAGTTTTTCCACTTTAAGGACAATCGGAACGGAATTTATTTATTAAATTTCAGAGTCGCACTTGGGAAAATAATGGTGTCCCAAGTCACCGGTTTAATCCCGAACCGAGGAAATTATGACTATGTTTTACAGTCCGCGAAACTAGAAATCCGGATAAGGAATTCTGTTAACCCGGGAGAAGGTGTTAGGCACTCCCGGATTCCGTGGTTTTAGCACGGTCGCTCAATTGCCATATTTGTAATATTTGATTTCCTTATATGCCTTAGTTTCAAATGCTATTGATGTTCCGCTTTGGTTAATTTTAGGATTTTGCGACGTTTTGAAAACGCATTTCGAATCACACTGCAACCAGTACGCATGTGACCTTGATGCATTTCAGCTTCGCCGGGATTTTGATTTGAGTCACATAAATGTGCACTCGTATTAGGAATGTATATTTATTATAAATTGTGCCCTACGATATCTATGTCTTGTTAATTTTGGGAGAGTCTGTGGAATTCGCTAAACGCTCTTTCCAATTTCTAACGTTTTCATAAGAAATTATGGAGGGCCTTGCAACTATGCCTTTGTGATTTAGCGACGCTCGTCTCCGTTTTTATAAAGGTTTTTCCTAAGTATTCTATATTTTCTATTTCTGTTTTTTCTCTTATCCTAATATATGTACCATTTTTCATATTAAATCTATATTATTATGCATCGTGTCACGACCCGGATTTTTCCCCCAACATCGGGATCGTGATGGTGCCTACTCGTGGTAGCTAGGCAAGCCACTTCATTCATACTATCCTATTTTTAGCAATATTTCATACTCAATTTATCAACAAAATCATAACCTTAATTAAATAAGTGCGGAAGACTTTATCAAAATAAAGATAAGCAGTGTTAAGGTAAATCAATACTGAAACCCTCTACCCAAGACTTGGAGTCACCAACTCACGAACTACTACATGAATACTACACATAAAGGTCTGAAAGAAATATAACATAATCTGTTTGTCTCGGAACAAGGAGACTACAGCTAATAACATAAATAAAAGGAAGAGACGTCGGGCCTGCGGACGCCTGCAAGCTACCTCGATCTCAAATATGATCAACCCCCACGCAAAAATCTACTGCTGATGCTCCTAATCGAAACCTGGACCTGTGCAAAAACGCACAGAAGTGCAGTATCAGCACAACCGACCCCATGTGCTGGTAAGTGCCTGGCCTATCCCGGCGAAGTAGTGACAAGCCTAGGACCGGACACCCACATAAACCTGTGCAGTTCTATATATATGTACACCACAAGATAACGAGAAATAACCAAGTAACAACGCAACAAGGAATGTTACGGAAGAACTCAACAGTTAAAATAGTTATTAAATAAACAAGGAACAAGTATAATGAGAAACAAGTAATGTCAAGTCAATGAAAAAGTAAATAGTTGCACGGCATCACCCTTCGTGCTTTTACTCTCATCCTCACCAAATAAGCAAATAAAGTACACGGCATCACCCTTCGTACTTTTACTCTCATCCTCACATCCATGGTACGGCATGATCCTTCGTACATGGTTCAATAACAAGGCACGGCATGATCCTTCGTGCATAATCAATAACGTGGCACGACATTAACCTTCATGCAAAAATCAATAAGCAAGGCACGGCATTAACCTTCGTGCAAAATCAATAAATCAAGGCACGGCATCACCCTTCGTGCATTATCACTCTTCCTCACCCAAATAATAATCACAGTTAAGGGCAGAGAATGAAAATAATAAATCATGAACCGTCCCGGCAAGGGACACAATAATCATCACAACCAAGCCACGGCAAGGGCAATAAATATCTCACTTCACACCAAGTCCCGGCAAGGGAAAACCATAACAATTCTACAACCCGGCAAGGGTTCAACAATTTATCTTCAAATATGTCTCACAACAAGTATTAACAATGACACACGGTCATGCAAGATGCCAGTGTATGGATGCTCGTCACCACAGTCCATACACCGCACTCGATCACATAGTACATAGCACATAATCCTATTCCCTCAAGCTAGGATAGAATAAACACTTACCTCTAGCCTTGAAGTCCAAATTATGCTTCCATTGTAGCTTTTTCCCCCAAATTCCGCTTTCAACTAGCTCGAATCTAATCACAATTGGTTCCATTACATTAATAATCACTAATTAACTTGGTTTGAATGCTTAAAAATGGTTTTCTCAAAGTTTACCCCAAAATTTCCCAAAACGCCCCTGACCCCATGTGGCCGGAACTCGGGGTTCGGACCAAAATCCGGTTACCCATTCCCCCACGAGTTCAAATATATGATTTGTTTCAAAATCGGACCTCAATTCGAGGTCCAATTGCCCAATTCATGAAAAGCCTAGGTTCTACCCAAAAACATGGATTTCTACCATGAAAACCTTTGATTCTTATTGAAGAACATGTTTAATGTTGTTAGGAATTGAAAGAATTAAGTAAAAAGTGACTTACAATTGCTTTGGAGTGAATTTGACCTTGAGAGCTCGTGTGTAGTGTGTGGTTTTTCGAAAAAAGTGAAGAATGAACTGAAAATTTCGTTAGTATAGAATTACACAGCCACGGATATCGCAATTGCGAACATTTGTTTGCAACTGCGAACTCTACAGGTCTGGGGCCCGCTGTTCTCGCATTTGCGAGAAAGGCTTCGCAATTGCGAACCTAGCTGGGATAAGGGATGTTCGCATTTGCGACAAGGGCTTCGCATTTGCGAAGCCAAGTAGTTAATTGAGGGCCTCGCAATTGCGAGGTTATGTTCGCAATTGCGAACCAAGCTGTCCTGGGCACCCCTTCGCATTTGCGATCAAGGGTTCGCATTTGCGAACCCAGCATTGACCTGTCACCTTCGCATTTGCGAGAAATTCTTCGCAAATGCGAAGCCAACAGCTGGGTGAAAAACCAGCAGTGTAAAAATTTAGAAATTGATCCAATGGCCTATCAAATCTTTACCCGAGCCCCCCGGGCTCCCAACCAAACATGTACCCAACACTAAAAACACATTACAAACTTGCTCATGTGATCACGTCGCCAATATAACATCGTTTTCATCAAATCAAGTCACAAGTTCATGATTTTCATACTTTTGGTTTTCAAAACTTTCAAACTTGGAACTCAAGGTCCAAAACATATCAAACGACATCCAAATGTCACCAAACTTTGCAGAAAGCACATATATAATATTTAAGACTTGTACCGGGCGTCGGAACCAAAATACGAGCCCAATACCAAGGTCATTTGATTCTTTTTCATTTAATAATTATAGCTAAAACAATTTCACAGAAAAATTCATAACTTGGGCTCTAGGCCTCAGAATTCGACTACGGACGCATGTCCAAGTCCTATATTTTCCTACGGACCTTCCGGGACCGTCCAATCTCGGGTCCGGGTCCGTTTACCAAAAATGTTGACCGAAGTCAACTATATCAATATTAATATCATTTTTCTCCAAATTCTTCTTAGAATTCATATTTTATATCACAAAATCTTTTCGGGTACATACCCGGATTGTGCACGTAAATTGAGGCAACATAGGATGAGGTTTTCAAGGCCTCAGAAGTGTATAACAAATGAGGAAACAAGTGATGACCCCATTGGGTCGTCACATTCTCCACCTCTAAAATAACCGTTCGTCCTCGAACGGACAAGAGAAGGAAGTACCTGGGTCGGGGAACAAATGAGGGTAGCGGCTCCGCATATCAGACTCGGACTCCCAGGTCGATGCCTCGGGAGGCTGACCTCTCCACTGAACACACACAGAAGGATAACTCTTCGACCTCAATTGTCGAACCTGCCGGTCTAGAATGGCCACCGGCTCCTCCTCGTAAGATAGATCATTGTCCAATTGGACAGTATCGAAGTCTAACACATGTGTGGGATCGCCGTGGTATCTCCGAAGCATAGATACATGAAAAACTAGATGCACGACTGATAAGCTAGGCGGCAAAGCTAGTCTGTAAGCCACCCCTCCCACTCGGTCTAGAATCTCAAATGGACCAATATACCTAGGGCTGAGCTTGCCCTTCTTCCCGAACCTCATGACGCCCTTCATAGGCGACACTCGGAGCAACACTCGTTCACCAACCATGAAATCTACATCTTGAACCTTACGATCCGCATAAGTCTTCTGTCTGGACTGAGCTGAACGCAATCTCTCCTGGATAGTCTTGACCTTGTCTAAGGACTCCTAAACTAAGTCTGTACCCAACAACCGAGCCTCTCCCGGCTCAAACCATCCGACCGGAGATCGACATTGCCTACCATACAACGCCTCGTACGGGGCCATCTGAATGCTCGACTGGTAGCTGTTGTTGTAGGCGAACTCTGCTAATGGCAGAAACTGGTCCCACGAGCCTCCGAAATCAATGACACAGGCTCGAAACATGTCCTCTAGAATCTAAATGGTCCTCTCGGACTGACCATCCGTCTGGGGATGAAAAGCTGTACTCAGCTGAACCTGGGTGCCTAACTCCTGCTGGACCGCTCTCCAGAACCGCGAGGTAAACTGTGTACCCCGATTAGAGATAATAGATACCGGCACCCCGTGAAGTCGAACAATCTCTCTGATGTAAATCTCTGCTAACCTCTCCGATGAGTAGGAGACAGATACTGGAATGAAGTGTGCTGACTTAGTCAGCCTATCAACAATGACCCAAATAGTATCAAGTTTCCTCCGAGTCAAAGGAAGTCCAGTAATGAAGTCCATAGTGATCCGCTCCTATTTCTACTCGAGAATTTCAATCCTCTAGAATACACCACCAAGCCTCTGGTGCTCATATTTCACCTGCTGACAATTTGGACACCGAGCAAATTACGGAACGATATCTTTCTTCATTTTGCGCCACTAATAATGTTGCTGTAATTCCTGGTACATCTTCGCGGTGCCCGGGTGAACAGAATACTGCGAACTGTGGGCCTCCGCTAAGATCAATTCTCGAATCCCTTCAACATTGGGCACACAAACTCGACCCTACAATCTCAATACCCCATCATCATCTATATTTACCTTCGTGGCACCTCCCCGCTGTACTGTATCTCTCAAATCACGCAAATGAGGATTATCAAATTGCCTCTCACGGATACGCTCTAATAGAGAAGAACGAGCGGCCGTGCAGGCTAACACCCTACTAGGCTCAGAAATGTCTAATCTCACGAATTGGTTGGCTAAGGCCCGGACATCTAGAGCAAATGGTCTCTGACTGACCGGAATGAATGCAAGACTACCCATGCTGGCAGACTTTCTACTCAATGCATCGGCCACCACATTGGCTTTACCTGGGTGGTATAGAATAGTCACATCATAGTCTTTCAGCAACTCTAACCATCTTCGATGTCGTAGATTCAACTCCTTTTGCTTGAACAAGTACTACAGGCTTTTGTGATCAGTGTGCACCTCACACCTCACACCATATAGATAATGCCTCCAGATCTTTAAGGCATGAACCACTGCTGCTAACTCAAGATCATGTACTGGATAATTCTTCTAATGTATTTTTAACTGCCTTGAAGCATAAGCGATAACCTTACCATCCTGCATCAGTACCGCTCCAAGCGCTGTACGAGATGCGTCACAATAAACTGTATAAGTCCCTGCACCCGTAGGTAGTATCAACACTGGTGCGGTAGTCAAGGCTGTCTTGAGCTTCTGGAAGCTCGCCTCACACTCCTCTGACCACTGGAACTGGGCACCCTTCTTGGTCAACCTGGTCATCGGGGCTGCAATAGAAGAGAACCCCTCTACAAATCGACGGTAGTAACCTGCTAATCCCAAGAAACTCCGGATCTCAGTCATTGAAGTTGGTCAAGGCCAATTCTGGACTGCCTCAATCATCTTAGGGTCCACCTGAATACCTTCCACCGATACGATGTGGCCCAGAAATGCCACCGAACTCAACCAGAACTCACATTTCAAAAATTTGGCATATAGCTGATTATCCTTCAGAGTTTGAAGAACCACTCTGAGGTGGCTGCTCGTGCTCTTCCTGGCTGCGGGAGTATACCAGGATGTCATCTATAAAGACTATCACGAACAGATCTAAGTAAGGCCTGAATACCCGATTCATCAACTCCATGAATGCTGCCGGGGCATTGGTCAACCCGAAGGACATGACCAAGAACTCATAATGCCCATATCTAGTGCGAAAGGCTGTCTTAGGAATGTCAGCCGCCCTAATCTTCAGCTGATGGTAGCCTGATCTCAAGTCTATCTTTGAGAATTCCCTCGCTCCCTGGAGCTGGTCAAACAAATCATCAATCCTCGATAGTGGATACTTATTCTTTATTGTCACTTTGTTCAATTGCCGATAATCAATACACATCCGCATCGAGCCATCTTTCTTCTTCACAAACAATACAGGTGCTCCCCAGGGGGAAACACTAGGCCTGATAAAGCCCTTCTCAAGAAGGTCTTGCAACTGATCTTTCAACTCTTTTAGCTCCGGCGGGGCCATACGATAGGGTGGAATAGAGATGGGCCGAGTGCCCGGTGCCAGATCAATACAGAAATCAATATCCCTGTCGGGTGGCATGCCCGGCAGGTCTGAAGAAAAAACCTCAGGAAACTCCCGTACAATAGGGACTGATTCAATAGAAGGAACTTCTGCGCTGGAATCACGAACATAAGCCGGATAAGCTAGACACCCCTTCTCGACCATGCGTCGAGCCTTAACATAGGAAATAACAGTGCGAACTGAGTGGCTTGAGGTACCTTTCCACTCTAGACGGGGTGATTCTGGCAAGGCCAAGGTCACAGTCTTGGCATGATAATCAAGAATAGCATGGTATGGGGACAACCAGTCCATCCCCAATATGACATCAAAATCCACCATGTCCAAAAGCAATAGATCAACACGGGTCTCAAGACCCCCAAAGATAACTACGCACGAACGATGCACCCGGTCGACTACAATGGAGTCGCCCACTGGTGTAGACACATAAACTGGGATATCTAGAGCATAGCTGGGTACGGCCAAATACGATGCAAAGTAGGAAAACACGTATGAATATGTAGACCCAGGGTCAAATATTACTGAAGCACCTCTGCCACAAACAAGAATGGTACCTGTAATCATGGCATCTGATGCCTCTGCCTCTGGCCTGGCTGGTAAGGCATAAAATTGGGGAACAGCACCTCCCCTATGAGCTACATCTCTAGGACGGTCATCAATTGGCTGACCTCTGCCTCTGGCTGGACGGTCTCCATCTCTACGGTCTCGACCTCCACCTCTATGATCTCTACCTCTGCCTCTGGCTGGCTGGGCAAGCTGAGGGTCAGTTGGGGCCTGAATCATGGGAAGAGGGCCCCGCTGCTGAGTGTTTCCCGTCGCTCGAGGGCAGAATCTGACAAGATGACCCGGGTCACCACAATAGTAGCAACTCTTAGGCTGATGGGGCCGGTGGCCCTGACGACCTAAATGGTCTCCATGAATACTCTAAAGAGGCTGGGCACAAATAGGAGACTGATTTGAATACTACTCACGAAACCCACGATCGCCTGGTCCACTCTGTGAAGCCTAAAGGGCGGAATGAAAAGGCCTGGAAGACTGGCCCCTATCAAAAGATTCCCTGCCACCAGAAGAAGAACCACTAAACCTGCCTGAATGACGAGCCCTCTTGTCTGAAGAATAACCACCTCCCCGAGCAAGAGCCATCTCGACTCTACGTGTTGCATTAGCTGCCTCCTGAAATGATATATCACTCCCCACTCCCAAAGCCATCTGAAGTCTAATTGGCTGATTAAGCCCATCTATGAACCTGCGGACCCTCTCCCACTCTGTGGGAAGTATCACCACTGCATGATGTGCCAAATCAACAAATCTCGTCTCATACTGGGTGACAGTCATAGTGCCCTGCTGGAGGCGCTCAAACTGCCTCCGTAGTGCATCCCGCTGAGTAACAGGGAGAAACTTCTCCAGAAATAACTCTGGAAACTGATCCCATGATAAAGCCGAGGACCCTGCTGGTCGAGTCAAACAATAATCCCTCCACCAAGTTTTGGTGGATCCTTAAAGCCTGAATCTACAGAAGTCCACTCCATTGGACTCTACTATCCCCATAGTCTTGAGGATCTCATGGCAACTGAATAAGAAATCCTGAGTATCCTCCGATGTGGCACCGCTGAAGGTAGTGGTAAACAGCTTGGAGAATCGATCAAGTCTCCATAAAGAATCAAAAGTCATGGCCGCTCCATCTCCGACCTGAGTTGTGTTACCTGACTGAGTGGCCACAGCTGGCAGAACCACTGGTGCCTGACGCTGAGGAGCTACTGGCTCCGGAGTAC
Organism: Nicotiana noctiflora; assembly: GCA_032618575.1. NCBI lineage: Eukaryota > Viridiplantae > Streptophyta > Magnoliopsida > Solanales > Solanaceae > Nicotiana > Nicotiana noctiflora. The sequence continues at coordinate 310,933 of JASVEL010002064.1, read as the reverse complement.
GAGCAACAGGAGTCTCGGTCCCGTCCTCCAGCCTGAGAAGTGGCTGGTGCAAATGGTAATAAACCTGCTCTGGCAATGCTGTCCATAAAACCCGTTATCCTGACCAAAGCCTCCCGAAGATCCGGGTAAATAAGGCCTCTCCTGGGACCTGAGCTGGGCCCACTGGAGCTGCTGGGACTGGAACCTCCTCGCCAATCTCAATATGAGGCTCCACCTCTGGAATAGCTGCCGGGGGCTGAGGTCTACTCCTACCACGGCCTCCAATGCGGCCTCGGCCCCTGCCCCTCACGGGAGCTGCCTGGGGCTCGGGCTGCTGGTCAGCGGACGAAGAAGCGCGTGTCCTCACCATCTGTGAAAGGACAGAGTAGAAGTTCAATCAGTATTTTGAAGGACAAATCGCACGACAAGAAGGAACAAATGAGAGACTCTTTCCTAACTCAATAGACTCTGGAGGACAAGTACATACGTCTCCGTACCTACCTCTCAAACTCTACCGAGCTTGTTCGTGAGTGGTGAGACCTATGTAACCTAGAGCTCTGATACCAACTTGTCACGACCCGTATTTTTCCCCCAACATCGGGATCGTGATGGCGCCTACTGATGGTAGCTAGGCAAGCCACTTCATTCACACTATCATGTTTTTAGCAATATTTCATACTGAATTTATCAACAAAATCATAATCTTAATTAAATAAGTGCGGAAGACTTTATCAAAATAGAGATAAGCAGTATTAAGGTAAATCAATACTGAAACCCTCTACCCAAGACTTGGAGTCACCAACTCACGAACTACTACATGAATACTACACATAAAGGTCTAAAAGAAATATAACATAATCTATTTGTCTCGGAACAAGGAGACTACAGCTAATAACATAAATAAAAGGAAGAGACGCCGGGCCTGCGGATGCCTGCAAGCTACCTCGGTCTCAAATATGATCAACTCCCACGCCAAAATCTACTGCTGCTCCTGATTGAAACCTAGACCTGTGCAAAAACGCACAGAAGTGCAGTATCAGCACAACCGACCTTATGTACTGGTAAGTGCCTCGCCTGTCCCGGCGAAGTAGTGACAAGCCTAGGACCAGACACCCACATAAACCTGTGTAGTTCTATAAATATGTACACCACAAGATAATGAGAAATAACCAATTAAAAATGCAACAAGGAATGTCACAGAAGAACTCAACAGTTAACAACAGTTATTAAATCAACAAGGAACAAGTATAATGAGAAACAAGTAATGTCAAGTCAATGAAAAAGTAAATAGTTGCACGACATCACCCTTTGTGCTTTTACTCTCATCCTCACCAAACAAGAAAATAAAGTACACGGCATCACCCTTCGTGCTTTTACTCTCATCCTCACATCCATGGTACGGCATGATCCTTCGTACATGGTTCAATAACAAGGCACGGCATGATCCTTCATGCATAATCAATAACGTGGCACGGCATTAACCTTCGTGCAAAAATCAATAAGCAAGGCACGGCATTAACCTTCGTGCAAAATCAATAAATCAAGGCACATCATCAACTTTCGTGCATTATCACTCTTCCTCACCCAAATAACAATCACAGTTAAGGGCAGAGAATGAAAACAATAAATCATGAACCGTCCCAGCAAGGGACACAATAATCATCACAACCAAGCCCCGGCAATGGAAATAAATATCTCACTTCACAACAAGTCCCGGCAAGGGAGAACTATAACAATTCTACAACCCGGCAAGGGTTCAACAATTTATCTTCAAATATGTCTCACAACAAGTATTAACAATGACTCACGGTCATGCAAGACGCCAGTGTATGGATGCTCGTCACCATAGCCCATACACCGCACTCGATCACATAGCACATAGCACATAATCCTATTCCCTCAAGCTAGGATAGAACAAACACTTACCTCTAGCCTTGAAGTCCAAATTATGCTTCAATTATAGCTTTTTCCCCGAAATTCCGCTTTCAACTAGCTCGAATCTAATCACAATTGGTCCCATTACATTAATAATCACTAATTAACTTGGTTTGAATGCTTAAAAATGGTTTTCTCAAAGTTTACCCCAAAATTTCCCAAAATGCCCCCGGCCCCACGTGATCGGAACTCGGGGTTCGGACCAAAATCCAGGTTACCCATTCCCCCACGAGTTCAAATATATGATTTGTTTCAAAATCGGACCTCAATTCGAGGTCCAACTGCCCAATTCATGAAAAACCTAGGTTCTACCCAAAAATATGGATTTCTACCATGAAAACCTTTGATTCTTATTGAAGAACATGTTTAATGTTGTTAGGAATTGAAAGAATTAATTAAAAAGTGACTTACAATTGCTTTGGAGTGAATTTGACCTTGAGAGCTCGTGTGTGGTGTGAGGGTTTTGAAAAAGTGAAGAATGAACTGAAAATTTCGTTTAAGTATAGAATTACACAGCTGCGTATATCGCAATTGCGAACATTTGTTCGCAATTGCAAATGCTACAAGTCTAGGGCCTGTTGTTCTCGCATTTGCGAGAAAGGCTTCACAATTGCGAACCTAGCTGGACAAGGGATGTTCGCATTTGCGATAAGGGCTTCGCATTTGCGAAGCCAGGTGGTTAATTGAGGGCATCGCAATTGCGAGGTTATGTTCGCAATTGTGAACCAAGCTGTCCTGGGCACCCCTTCACATTTGCGATCAAGGGTTTGCATTTGCGAACCCAGTATTGACCTGTCACCTTCGCATTTGCGAGAAATTCTTCGCAAATGCGAAGCCAACTGCTGGGTGAAAAACCAGCAGTGCAAAAATTCAGTAATTGATCCAACGGCCTATAAAATCTTTACCCGAGCCCCCCGGGCTTCCAACCAAACATGTACCTAACACTAAAAACACATTACAAACTTGCTCGTGCGATCACGTCGCCAATATAACATCGTTTTCATCAAATCAAGTCTCAAGTTCATGATTTTCATACTTTTGGTTTTCAAAACTTTCAAACTTGGAAATCAAGGTCCAAAACATATCAAATGACATCCAAATGTCACCAAACTTCGCAGAAAGCACATATATAATATTTAAGACTTGTACCGGGCATCGGAACCAAAATACGAGCCCGATACCATGGTCATTTAATTCATTTTCCTTTAATAATTACAGCAAAAATAATTTCACAGAAAAATTCACAACTTGGGCTCTAGGCCTCAAAATTCGACTCCGGACGCATGTCCAAGTCCCATATTTTCCTACGGACCTTCCGGGACCGTCTAATCTCGGGTCCGGGCCCGTTTACCGAAAATGTTGACCGAAGTCAGCTATATCAATATTAATATCATTTTTCTCCAAATTCTTCATAGAATTCATATTTTCTATCACAAAATCTTTTCCAGCTACATACCCGGATCATGCACGTAAATCGAGGCAATATAGGATGAGGTTTTCAAGGCCTCGAAAGTGTAGAACAAATGAGGAAACAAGTGATGACCCCATTGGGTCGTCACATAGCGTCCAGGCCATACTTTGCTATTGGGCCTAGACCAAAGACCAATTCAATGAACTGTCATGAAGTACTGGACTTCTGCAGCCCAGTACTTATTTCTTTTCTCGTTTTCAGGCATAAATGTCATGTCAATTAGATCTGGGCCTGTATTCATGGCGAGGCCCGATGTCTAAAGCGGAATCGAAGCAAATCATTTTAACAAAAGTACCAGAAACAAATACCATTCAATACTAACAGTTACTATTTCAAATAATTGCAAATTACATTTAATCCTTACTGATTTCGATATTGTCCATTAACTAAAAGTTTCAACACTAATTTAACCCACTTGTTATTATATAATTACTAAACTAACAAAATATAAATCTATGAATTAATTGTTGCTCTCTTTAACTGAAAACAGTGTTCTAAGCTTTAGCTAAACATGCTTGCATTACCTCTGTTATTACAACCACATTTATGTCACCATATCACAATACGAATTTTGTAACTACATCAATTTCAACATTGATATAACAGTAACACGATTTTAAAATTCTATTACTCACGCTTTTCGAATTAGTTGATGCTGATTCAGAACTTGATTAACGAAAATATCTAAGTATGGTATTATATGTCCAGTTTCTGAATAGTTATAAATCTAAGTGTGTTAATTGTGTTTTAGCCGATTTTAGTTTTAGGTGATAATCCCTACCTAGCTCGTTTATCCTACTGTTATCGAGTAGAGTATAATCATAGTCTACGAATTATTACAACCAGATCCTAGATGAATTACAGAAATCTAAATACTTCTAAACTACATAATAGAATATAAGTACATGAAATTCATAAAAACACAATTGTATATAATTTTCTCCAATCAGCACCTCATTACAACTTCAGGTTTAAAGTGTGTACCTGGTTCAAAACAAATCGATGAGTCTAGAGTTTTGGAGAAGAAGAATAGTCAGCAACCAATAGCAACGATACAGCAATAGCAAATGAGGTGTTTCAATCACAGCAAATAGCTATCAAAGACTCCAAATATAAAACCCAGCAAATCAACCCAAGTAAAATCAGAGAATCCAGCAAAGTCGAGATAAATTAATGAAGAATCGACCCCCAAAAATCCCAGAACAGCACACATGTCAATTAGCTTCCTCAATGTGTGTTACCCTTAGTTATATGTTTCGGAACTTTTAGAACTCTTTTCGATTTCAAAACTATGGACTAATCTCTGAATTTTCAAAGTCGAGCCTTAAAATTGTAACCCCTAAAGATGCTTTCATATTTCAGAACCCCTTTTCCAGGCTCAATAACAGCCTATTTATAGGTTTATTTTGGGGGAATTGGGGAAAATTTCAAATAAGTTAATTCTATTTCCCTCCCCTTATACTTTTTAATTGTTTACTGTATAGTTTATTAGATTTGTATCGAAATGCCTTAGAACCCCTGCCAGAAGGTTCTAGGCAATTCTATTGGGTTCTTTTAGGCATGTTTTACCTATGTATCCTCACTTGCTAAGGTTTATTTCATTATTGCCTTTTAGTTCTACCCAGTCTGCCCTTTATTTTCTAAGTAATTGCAGAAATACCAAGTACTAAAGTCATTTTTAGCCTTATAGGCTCTATTTAATTTACAAAAATACCCTTTACTATTCCTTTTTTACCACTTGTATTTAATCAATATTACCCAACCCGCCTTTGGTCTGGCAGAATTAGGGTACGTAATTATTTAACAAGTAACCACTAATTAGAAATATTATAAGAATTAGCCAGTTTAGACTCCAACCCTTTTTATTATTAGCCAACACTTATCAGAACATAACCATTTATCAAAATATGACCATTATTTAAAACATAGCCACTTATTAAAAGCATAGCCATTTAACAAAATAAAAGCTAATTAATCAACATAGCCACTGAATCAACACTCAGACTTGACTCACAAACGTAGCCACAAATTCTGACCCAAATGACATAAGTATTCAAAAGTTCAGATTGAACTCACATACAAATCAAGTTACAAATATAGCCAGATTCATGTTGTTTTGCACATATAGCCTTAATTATGAATTAATTTTCAATTAATCAGAACTCAGAGGAGAAGTTTGATAATGGTTGGATTCCAACTAACCAAAACTTAATCGAGACAGAGTATAATGAACAAACACATAAACCAGACTATTTAGCACATGATTCATGCGTAGTTAACATCAAAAACCCTAAGAACACTTAGAAAACTTAGGCATGTGTAAGGTTCAAGACTCACATGAACAAGCAAAGATAGATTCTTATTTTTTCAAGCATGCAGAAGAAACAAGTTCATATAAACATAGAAGACATGCCAAGAAACATTTTTTCAGAACAGCAAACCAAGAATAGAAACAAAGGTGAGAACTTAGCTTTTTCGGGCTTTTTCTTTTCCTTTTCCTTTTCCTTTTCTTTCTTTCTTTTCTTCTTTCTCTCTTCTTTATTATTTTCACTTTTTTTGTATTTTCAGAGCTTTGAAGACGTTTGGTCTTCTGAGCACTGGATTTTTTCAGATGGGGCTTTGGGTTTGATTTGTTATATATGAAGGGTGGTCTGGAGACCTGGGTAGTACTTGGGGGTGGGGGTTAATTTTGGTACTCGCCGAAGTAGGGTTCCGGCGAGTGTTTTTGTAATATTCGACACGTTTGAGGGTGATTCAAGGGAAACCACCCAGATGGGGTGGTAGATCACCTCAAAACAGTTCAAGGGTGTTAATTGGGGACCATGGTTCATAATTGGTGAGGTCGCCGGCTAGGGTTCCAGCGACCGGAGTTTCAAGAACAGGGAAGTCTTCTGGTTTTGGTCGGGGTTTATGGTGGCTTGAAATCTTTTTGGGTGGTGGAGATGGTGTTTGAGGCTTGCCTGAGCCGGAGACGGCGGCTGAGACATGATTTTCGGTATGTCTCCATGAGATACTGGAGGAGGAAGAAGATGGCTCTCAGGCGGCTAGGGTTTTTTATGGTATGTATATGTGTGTATAATGAAGAAATTGAACGGGAGAAGGGTAATATATACCGATCGTGTATCGTTGATTCCTGGCCATTGGATTAGTCAAGACCAACGGCCAGGGTCTTGTAGCCTCAATACGGTGTCGTTTGTTTTAATGAAGGATCTTCTTAGGTCCGTTGGATTATAACATTGGACGGCTGTGATTGTTTTATCTAAGCTACGTCGTTTCACTTTAATGAGACATTGCCTCATCCGTTTGATCAATCGTATTGGACGGTCAGGATTATTTCTATATGCGACGTCGTTTGGTTTATAATGGAACCGCCTCATCTGGTCCATATGATTCAAATTATCAACGGTTGGGATTTATTTGGTTGATACGGCGTCGTTTTGATTATAAGCCTGGGCAGACCAGGCTTATTTCGTTTGGGCTTAGTGTATTTTGGGCTTGGTATATGTATTCCCTTATATATTTAGCCCAAATTCATATTGTATTTTGTATTTTGACTTGTATTTCATTTATTTCTTGTATTTTCTTTTTGTATTTTGTATTTTGTATTTTTATTTTTGTATTTATTTTCAAATTCTATATTTCCTTTATTTTCTATTTTCTTGATTGTTTCCTTAATTTTTCGGTATTTTTGCCATTTTACTTTTATTTTCCGGTATTTTTGCATTTTTCTTGATTTTTTCTAAATTTTAATATTTTTATGATATTTTCCAATTGATTTCTTTTTGTAATTTTCATTTCAATTTTATTTTCAAACGAAAACTCTGATATTTCAACTAAATCACATAATTACAAACCAAAAATCATTTTTGTATTATTTTATATATATATTTTGGAATTTAATTGCTTAGGGCAAAAATCACGTGCTCACAAGCGGTCTCAGCGTTCCCTCCCCTTTTCACAGACGCGATCGCATTCTCACAAATGCGGGACCGCAGATGCAGAAATCGCTGGGCAGTGAGGCTCATTTAACACGGGTTCGAAGTGCTTTATTGCCATATTTCACCCTTCCATTGGCGATTTTGAGAGCTTTGGGGAGACGACTTCCACTTAGCATTGTGAGGTAAGTTTATCCCACTCATCCTTAGTTTAATACTTGCATATTAGCTTGGGCAGTTGTATCAAAGGTAGCTTCCCAGTTTGAGCATGACAATTACAAGCAGATACTCAATAGTACAACAAGAAGGGTGAAATTTTTGCCTAAATGGGGCCTTCTAGCAGTGTGTCCCTCCACCCTATCTGTAAAAATAGAATAGCCCATTTATACATAATGGTAAAGGGGCTTCTATGATCATCGACCATAGAAATAGAAATGAAGTAAACACTAGAAATTAGGTAAAATTAAGGGGATAGAGCAAGATCTAGGGTTTCACTAAAAGTTAGATTTAACTACAAAAATTGTTATAGAATTAATTAGAAATTATATATTATTGATCCGTAGGTTGTAGAGAACAACTTCCTTCAAAAATTCTCGGAATCCGGGCACGAGGCCTGGGGTCGCAAATTAGGAAACTTGTATAAATGGTTGAAAAGTTGCATAGATAGCTAGAATTCGATCTTGTGAGTGTATATTAACTAGTTGTTACTTAGTTTAATCAATTTGGGATCGTTCGGCTCCGAATTGAGGACTTGGACTTGTGCTTGGCATTTGGAAGTGCACTTTGGAGCAAGGTGAGTCTCCTTTCTAACCATGTAAGAGGGAATTTACCTCATGGGTATAATAATTGAGTAATTGCTACTAAATACGGGGGCTACGTATGCAATAGGTGACGAGAGTTCGTGCTTAGCTACTATGATGTTAATTGTCCGGGTAGTCTAGGACCCACATCATGCCTTATCTGTGAACATCTATATTTTGCTTGCTAATGCGATCATTTAGGATATGCTAGAGACTTGGAACGGAATAAAAGTGAACATGTATACTTGTTGAACCCTTGTATATAATTAACTGAATATAATTGCGCCTTCGTGTGTGTTCTTGATATTTCTTGATAATTGTGGATCAGACCGATCGTCTCGGTATAAATAGATGCATCTATGTTTTGTGTTGTTCGATCCTTGGAAATGCACATTTATTTTCTGTTGGATCGGGTCGTCGACCTCGGCATGACGTGCGCATGAAACCTAGAGAAATTTTATACATGACCTATTTTTGCTAAGTGTCTGAAATGTAACTAGATAACTGAAATATTGCTAAGAACCTGACTATTACTTTTTGTTATAAATTGTTGATTATTGTTGATCCCCGTGCTTAGCATAGCGCTTTATTATATTATTTGACCCTAGTATGTATCAAGTCGACCTCTCGTCTCTACTTCGTCGTGATTAGACGGAATACTTACTGTATACATATTGTTTATGTACTCATACTACGCTTTTGTACTTAATTGTACATGAACTATGGTAGGTACATCTGGCTATCAGTCCGGTGCATGCCCCTGATTCGTAGGCGGAGACTTCCACGGCGAGCTGCTCTCTTCCTATGCCGTTCAGTAGCCGGATGTAGTCTTTTCTTACTTTTACTGTCTTTTCTATCTTAAACAATAGAATAGAGATATTCTTTTGTATATTCTACTAGACGCCTATCACTTGTGATGGCAGGTCTTGGCACACACTCGAGTAGATATTTATTTTTTGGGTTGTATTGTCACTTAGATTCATTATTGATCATTTCTGACCTCAACTTTAAATCTTAGAATCTGTTGCGCTTAAGTTTGGTAAAAGCTAAAATGAGAACTTAATTATAATTCCGCGTCAGCTTGCCTCACAATGGTGTCAGGCGCCATCATGACCTATTATGAAAATGGGTTATAACAATTTTTTCCTGGCTTAAATTCTATATACATTAGTTGTTGCTATGTTAAAGTAAAACAATATGTACATCTCAATTTTAACTTGAAATTTTATTTATACTCTAAAGTCTAAATTGTGTCTTGATCTCTTTATTATGACCTTCAATTTGCATGATAATCGTACCATCCTCATATTATATTATAATACACAAACTAGCAACTTGATCAAATGTTTCATCATTTAGCCTGTCTATTAGCCAATTTGGCCAAACTTCTAAAATCTGTTTATTTTGAGAAATAATTTTCTTAAAAGTATTTTTAAAAAAGTATTTTTAGTGAGAAGTAGTTTGTATTTGGCTAATTAATTTAAAAAGTATTTTTGAGCAGTAATTAGTGTTTGGCCAAACTTTTGAAAACTACTTCTACGTGTATTTTTTTCAAAAATGCTTCTTAAAATAAGGCTTTTTGAAAGAAGCTATTTTTTTTTTGTTTTTCCAAAATTACTTCTGCTTCTTCTTAAAAATATTTTTTCTTTCTAAAAACTTAGCCAAACAACTCAGTTTTTGGCAAAAAGCACTTTTGGCTCTAAAAAAACACTTTTGGCTCTCAAAAAAACACTTTTGGCTCGCTATCTGTCTGATTTCTTTTATATTTTTCCTCTTCCTTTCAATAATACAGCTCAAGAAGTGCAAAGGACCTTTACCACGACAGTTAGGTCTTGGATTCAAGCCATGCAGGAGAGGAATTTTGAAAACATTATAGAATTAGGAGGGATTTTTTTTTTTTTTTTTTTTGTGAATGCAAAGGGGAATTTCCTTGTAAGACACTTTGAGCTTTGACAATATCATTTTCCTAATTCATGTTTGAGCTCTCTTTTTGGTAGGTGAAGAACCACTACTAGTCCACGACAAGAATATTTGCGTTTTTCTCCTCTTTTTTCATTTTATTTAAAGTAAAGACATATTGTTATTACGTTAAGATCTCTTACCAACCTTATTTCCGCCACCATCTTTCTGAAAAATATTAAAAGATTAATTAATTAATTAATTAATTAATTAATTAATTAGTAGCCTTCCACCACAAGAGGAAAAACATTATTATATTCCTTTTCAATGAAATGGTTACTTAAAAAATTGAACTCAACCACTACTACCAACTCTTTTTGTCCTATTTTTCAACTTGTCCACTTATGAAGGAACACTACTCTTTACCAAACAAGGAAGTTGGTGAAGTATAAAAATTAATTAATACTATCTGGAATTCAACGAAATTGGAGAAAAAAATATCAGATCCTCAGATGCAAAGAATGTGGTTGATATGTTTCGTAATTGTAAAGACATTTGGAAAATCATGACACATATTTGGATAACGTCAATTTTGTACATACGCATACATCTTGGAATATGTTGTTCACAACCTTAATTAATAGTATTTGGCCATTTTTTCTTTGTCCAGTCAAAAATACTTTTTAGTTTTGACCAGGCGTTTAAAAGAAAAAATAAAGAAAAATTACTTTTAACCCGTTGCCGAAATTATTTATACTTGATAGCGACAAAATATATAAAATTTATATATTTTTTATGTATAATATACAGAAATATAATATATAAATATATAATTTTTTGGATATTATTTCGAGAGCAACAATGTTATTTTCCCCAAAAAATTAATTTTGAATTGAAGAAAAAGCTATTTTTGAGAAGCTAAAAAAATAGTTTCTCCTCACTTTTGAGAAAATACAGATGGATACACTTTTTAAATGCTAACTGTTATTTAAAATACTTTTTAAATTGATTAGTCAAACACAATCTTTTTTTCACGAAAAATACTATTTTAAAAATACTTTTGAGAAAAGTCCAAAATACATTGATTTTTGAAGTTTTGCCAAACCGGCTATAATTTTGATATATCTCTCTCTTCCATGTTGTGACATGGAAAAACATCTTCCCAAATTGGATCGTATATGACAATGTACTAATTATCAGATGAACAAAAAGCAAGGTAAATTAAACGTAGCCGGTCAAGCCAAATTTGCTAAGTTAAATGAAGAGTACTAATTAACTTTTAAATGCGTAGAGCAGGACATATGTACTGTCACGGGCGGCTTTTCAGCCACACCCCATGACCCCTTGGGCGCGCCCCGTGGCGTCCTAGCAAGCCTCCCAACGCCTAGCACCACAGACGGCCTCGTGATCTTGGCCGCGCCAAGTGACAAGCGCGCAGGTGCCTCTGTCGTCCCACCGATATCCCTCGCTAGCGCCCAGCCGCAGGTAGATTCCAACAACACCGCGCCCAGACAACGCCACGCACGCAGACTCTGATGCCAAAGATGCTGCTGACAAAGGACTTGTTCCTGCTTTGTAGAAACTAAGTCATTTCCATTGTAAATATAGAGTAGTTTTATTTCATGCACTTACATTATGTTTCTCCAGCTTTTTCAAGTCTAGTCGTGTAGCTTTGGTTTATTTTTTTTAAGTACTATTAGGGGGATCAGACAATCAAAAATTTCTAGCAAGCAAGCAATTCTCTATACTGCTGTCTCTCCCTCTCGACACTGCTTTTTCTGTAATAGCTTTTATTAATGCAATCAAGCTTTCTTTAAATCTCAATTCTCATTTACAATTGCTCTTAAGATTTGTATTCCCGTACGACACTAACAATCTAGTCTAGCGTACGGCGGGGACCTCAATTGACGGGCATCAACTGCACCAATATCAGTTGCTTAGCCTTACGTCGCCCTTCCAAAGGATCTCAGGAAGCCACTGCGTAACAGTTGGTATCAGAGCCTAGGCTCGACATCAGACGAGGGAACGTATTGACATTACCACCATTTTTTACCATGGTGAATCATGGGGACCGCATTGCGGCTCTCGAAGGGATGGTTGAGGTATTGCGGTCTATTGTGGATACGGTGCCCGAACTAAGAACCAGCCTACTGTAAAGATTGGACGACCTGGACCGCATGGTGCTTCAGGTTTGAAAATATCAGGCGCGACTCTGAGGGAGACTGGCAGACGGCAGCCACAAAGGCAGTCAAATTTTTGAGAAATTCGAGGGGCTCCAACAGGAGCGCACCGAGGATTTAGCCCATAGGATACAAGAGGCAGAAAAGGTAATTGCCATGCAACAACTATTGACAAATTGATAGACCAACTCAATGTTGTCAACGTTGCTTTACAGGGCCTACTCCAAGGAGGTGGAAACCAAATCGGAGGTGCTGTGAACTCCACTTCCACGACAAAAAAAATTGAAAATTCCTGAGCCAAAGTAATACAGTGGAGCTAGGAATGCCAAGGAAGTGGAAAACTTCATCTTTGATGTCGAACAATATTTTGATGTTGTTGGGGATCTGGAGGAAGCTAAGAAGGTAGCAACTGTTGCCATGTATCTTCAGGGTGATGCTGGTGGCGGGTGAAGTATGAAGCCATCAAGGCCGGTAAATATGCTCTCGATACATGGGCAGAACTGAAGGCAGCCATACGCCTGCAGTTCTTCCCCGAGAATGTTAAATACAATGCCAGGAGAAAGTTATGGGAGCTCCGCCAGACAAAATCAGTGCGGGACTACGTGCAAGAATTCTCCGCACTCGTGTTAAGCATACCCAAAATATGAGACAAAAACAAACTCTTCACCTTCATGGAAGGTTTGAAACCTTATGCCCGCGTGGCACTACTGAAACAAAGAGTAGATACCCTTCTCAAGGAAATCCAAGCAGTTGAATGCCTTGGGGACTATTAAATGGTAGCTTGAAAGGACATGCCTCATCCGCCTGCCCGAGCAGGTTTTAAAGGGGGCCAGCCTGGCCCCAGCAAAAGTGGGGGAGATCAGAACTCAAACAAATCCAGAGCTCCTTCCTCAAGCAGAAACAGTGCGACTTTAAACAATAATGACCGGGGGAGAAAGCCTCATTTAGGCTGCCGTCATTGCGACGGACCACATTAGAATAATGAATGCCCACATGCATAGATGAATGCCCATCAAGCTATTGATTATGGGACAGACGACTCAGATGATGTGGACCAGATTGAACCAGTAGGTGCCTTCAATGCAATTGTAAGTTCCATCTCTGAAGCATTAGCGGAGACCAGTTCTCGTATGCATAAGAAGAAGAACCCATGTCCAGTCATGAAGAAAGGGAAAAAGAAGACGAATGAAGAGACTCCTCCTAAACAAGAGAGGACCATAATGTTTGTCGAGATGAAGGCAAGCCTATTCGGGATATGATAGACATGGGTGCTACCCACAACTACCTAGCCTCAACTCAAGTGGAGCGCCTTGGACTAGTTGTACGGAAAGGTAAAGGTAGTGTCAAGGCTATCAACTCGCCTCCCCAACCAGTGGGTAGAATAGCCAAAGAGGTACCAGTGAAGCTTGGCCACTACGAAGGAAAATTCAACCTGCGTGTGGTGATCATAGAAGACTTTGAGCTGATTGTTGGACTGGAATTCCTAAGGCAAACCAACATTATGCTTGTACCATTTGTAGACATGCTACTGATGATGGGAACCAATGGGGCCAAGCCCTACATTATCCCGTGCCTTCCCATAAAGATGGCTGTTGAGAACATCTCGGCCTTGCAGCTGAAGAAGGGGGTCAAAAGGAATGAACCTACGTTCCTGGCAACCCTTTGCATTGAAGATATAGAATGCTCTTCGGGTCCCATTCCTGAACCCGTGAAGAATTTACTACTGGAGTTTGAAGATGTCATGCCACAAGACATGCTAAAGCGGCTCCCGCCTAGGCGCACTATGGAACATAAAATTGAGTTGGTGCCGGGCGCGAAGCCACCTGCCAGGGCACCCTACAGAATGTCACAACCCGAACTCACCGAGCTTCAGAGACAATTGATAGAAATGCTAGATATAGGGATCACTCTACCCTCAAAGTTCCCATATGGGTCCCCTCTTCTATTCCAAAAGAAACACGATGGTAGCCTGCAACTCTGTGTGGACTATCGAGCTCTAAACAAAATCACAGTGAAGAACAAATACCCTATTCCTTTGATGGAAGACTTGTTCGATAGACTTGGTGGTGCGACGGTGTTCACCAAGATAGACCTCAAGATAGGTTATTGGCAAGTTCGGATCGCAGACGGTAATGAGCACAAGACTACCTATGTAACAAGATAAGGGTCATACGACTTCCTAGTCATGTCATTTGGCTTGGCTAATACTCCAGCCACATTTTGCACTCTTGATAAACCAAGTCTTCCGAGAGTACATTGACAAATTTGTGGTGGTCTACTTGGATGACATTGTGGCATATAGCCCAACATTGGAAGAACACCTAGGGCATTTGTGTCACGACCCGGATTTTTCCCCCAACATCAGGATCGTGATGGCGCCTACTCGTGGTAGCTAGGCAAGCCACTGTATTCATACTATCATGTTTTTAACACAATTTTAATTAAACAAATGCGGAATACTTTATAGAAATGGAATAACTAATTACAAAGTGAAAATCATACTGAAATCCTCTACCCAAGACGTGGAGTCACCAACTCACGAACTACTATGGAATACTACACATACAAGTCTGAAGGAAATATAACATAATTCTGTTTGTCTCGGAACAAAGAGACTACAGATAATAACATAATTAAAGAGAGAGACGCCGGGCCTGCGGACGTCTGCAAGCTACCTCGGTCTCAAATGTGATCAACTCCCACGCAATCAATTTACTGCTGCTGCTGCTCTTGATCGTAACCTGGACCTGTGCAAAAACGCACAGAAGTGTAATATCAGCACAACCGACCCCATGTGCTGGTAAGTGCCTGGCCTATCCCGGCGAAGTAGTGACAAGCCTAGGACCAGACACCCACATAAACCTGTGCAATTCAATATCTATGTATACCACAGAATAACAAGAAATAATCAGGTAATAACACAATAAGGAATATCTCAAAGAATTCAACAATTAACAATAGTTAATAAATTCACAAGGAAAAACAAAGTATTATGTAAACACAAGTAATATCAATTCAAGAAATAGCAAACAGTTGCACGGCATCACCCTTCGTGCTTTTACTCTCATCCTCACCAAATAAACAAATAAAGTACACGGCATCACCCTTCGTGCTTTTACTCTCATCTTCACATCCATAGTACGGCATGATCCTTCGTACATGGTTCAATAACAGGGCACGGCATGATCCTTCGTGCATAATCAATAAATAAACATGGCACGGCATTAACCTTCGTGCATAAATAAATAAACATGGCACGACATCACCCTTCATGCATTATCACTCTTCCTCACCCAAATAACAATCACAGTTAAGGGCAAAGAAAGAAACAGTAATTCATAAACCGTCCCATCAAGGGCAATCAATAATTATCTTCGCAACAAGTCCCAACAAGGGAGAACAATAACAATTCATCTGTAATATATCTCAAAATAATCATTTTTCAACGACTCACGGTCATACTAGACGCCGGTGTATGGATGCTCGTCACCACAGCCCATACACCGCACTCGATCACATAACACATAACACATAATCCTATTCCCTCAAGCTAGGATAGAACAAACACTTACCTCGAATGCTTATGAACAATTCAATCCGTGGAAATGTCTTTTTCTTTCAACTTGGCTCCAATCCAACCATATCTATACACAATTGATTTAATATCATCAATTCTACTCAACAAACTAATTCTTAAGACCAAATACAACTTTTACAACATTCTGCCCGGAATAGTGAATTTCAACCCCGGGCCCACATGGTCGGAACTCGGGGTTAGGACCAAAATCCGGTTACCCATTCCCCCACGAGTTCATATATATAATTTGTTTCAAAATCGGACCTCAATTCGAGGTCCAATTCCCTAATTTATGAAAAACCCTATTTTCTAACAAAAACAAGAATTCTACCATGAAAATCATTGATTTCTTATGAAAAACATGTTTAATGATGTTAGGAATTGAAAGAATTAAGTAAAAAGTAACTTACAATCGTTTTGATGAAGAAGAACTCCTTGAAGAATCGCAAATGGGTGTTTTGGTTTTGTAAAATGTGAAGAAATGAGACTGAAATTCGTGGTTTTCAGGTCTCTGTGTTCGCATTTGCGAACATGGGTTCGCAATTGCGAACACCGACCAATTTTTGGAGTTTGAAAAATAAGCTAAGGCTGGGAAGTTCGCATTTGCGAACATTTGTTCGCATTTGCGAACACTGGCAGTCAAAGGGATGTTCGCATTTGCGAACCAATGTTCGCATTTGCGAACACATGTTGTATAAGGCAGTGTTCGCATTTGCGAACAATCGTTCGCATTTGCGAACCAAGGCAGTATGGGAAATGTTCGCATTTGCGAACTATTGTTCACATTTGCGAACATAGGCAGCACTGGGGACCTTCGCAAATGCGAACAATTGTTCGCATTTGCGAACAAGGCTGGCTTCGCATTTGCGATAAAGGTTCGCATTTGCGAGCCTTGCCTTACACTGTCCCCTTCGCAATTGCGAGAAATTCTTCGCAATTGCGAAGCCAACAGCTGGGTGAAAAAACCAGCAGTTCAAAAATTTAGAATTTCATCCAACGGCCTATCAAATCTTTACCCGAGCGCCCCGGGCTCCAAACCAAACATGTACACAACCTCAAAAACACATTATGGACTTGTTCGTGCGATCATATTGCCAATATCACTTCGTTTTAATCAAATCAAGCCTCAAACTCATGATTTTCATACTTTTGATTTTCAAAACTTCTTAACTTGGAACTCAAGGTCCAAAACATCTCAAACGCCATCCAAATGTCACCAAACTTTACAGAAATCACATATATAATATTTAAGACTTGTACCGGGCGTCGGAACCAAAATACGAGCCCGATACCAAGGTCAATTAATTTATTTCCTTTAATAATTACATCAAAAATAATTTCACATAAAAATTCATAACTTGGGCTCTAGGCCTCGGAATTCGACTCCGGACGCATGTCCAAGTCCCATATTTTTCTACGGACCTCTCGGGACCATCCAATCTCGGGTCCGAATCCGTTTACCAAAAATGTTGACCGATGTCAACCATATCAATATTAATATCATTTTTATCCAAATTTCTCATAGAATTCATATTTTCTATCACAAAATCTTTCCGGCTACATGCTCGGATCGTGCACGTAAATCGAGGCAACATAGAATAAGGTTTTCAAGGCCTCGGAAGCTCGAAATGATTAATAAAATAAGTGATGACTCTTTGGGTCGTCACAATCTCCACCTCTAAAACAACCGTTCGTCCTCGAACGGACAAAAGAAAAGAAAGAAGTACCTGAGTCAGGAAACAAGTGTGGGTAGCGGCTCCGCATATCAGACTCGGACTCCCAGGTCGATGCCTCAGGAGGCTGACCTCTCCACTGAACACGCACAGAAGGATAACTCTTCGACCTCAACTGTCGAACCTATCGGTCTAGAATGGCTACCGGCTCCTCCTCGTAAGATAGATCATTGTCCAATTGGACAGTACTGAAGTCTAACACATGTGTGGGATCGTCGTGGTATCTCCGAAGCATAGATACATGGAAAACTGGATGCACGGCTGATAAGCTAGGCGGCAAAGCTAATCTGTAAGCCACCCCTCCCACTCTGTCTAGAATCTCAAATGGACCAATATACCTAGGGCTGAGCTTGCCCTTCTTCCCAAACCTCATCACGCCCTTCATAGGCGACACTCGGAGCAATACTCGTTCACCAACCATGAAATCTACATCTCGAACCTTACGATCCGCATAAGTCTTCTGCATGGACTGAGCTGAACGCAATCTCTCCTAAATAGTCTTGACCTTATCCAAGGCCTCTTGAACTAAGTCTGTACCCAACAACCGAGCCTCTCCCGGTTCAAACCATCCGACCGGTGTTCGACATCGCCTACCATACAACGCCTCATACGGAGCCATCTCGGATGCTAGATTGGTAGCCGTTATTGTAGGCGAACTCGCTAATGGTAGAAACCGATCCCACGAGCCTCCGAAATCAATAACACGAGCTCGAAGCATGTCCTCGAGAATCCGAATAGTCCTCTCGGACTCGGCCATCCGTCCGAGGATGAAATGCTATACTCAATTGAACTGGGTGCCTAACTCCCGCCGGACCGCTCTCCGGAACCGCGAGGTAAGCTGCGTTCCCCGATCATAGATAATAGATATCGGCACCCCAGCGGAGACGAACAATCTCCCTAATGTAAACCTCCGCTAACCTCTCCGACGAGTAGGAGACAGATATTCGGAATAAAGTGTGCTGATTTGGTCAGCCTATCAACAATGACCCAAATAGCATCAAATTTCCTCCGAGTCAAAGGAAGTCCGGTAACGAAGTCCATAGTGATCCGCTCCCATTTCCACTCGGGAATTTCAATCCTCTGGAACACACCACCAAGTCTCTGGTGCTCATATTTCACCTGCCGACAATTTAGACACCGAGCGACATATGCAACGATATCTTTCTTCATTCTGCGCCACCAATAGTGCTGTCGTAAGTCCTGGTACATCTTCGCGGCGCCTGGGTGAATAGAATACCGCGAACTGTGGGCCTCTGCTAAGATCAACTCTCGAATCCCTTCAACATTGGGTACACAAACTCGACCCTGCAATTTCAATACCCCATCATCATCTAGATTTACATGTGTGGCACCTCCCCGCTGTACTGTATCTCTCAACTCACGCAAATGAGGATCATCACATTGCCTCTCACGGATACGCTCTAATAACGAAGAACGAGCGACCGTGCAGGCTAACACTCTGCTAGGCTCAGAAATGTCTAATCTCACGAACCGGTTGGCTAAGGCCTGGACATCTAGAGCTAATGGTCTCCGATTGACCGGAATGTATGCAAGACTACCCATGCTGGCATACTTTCTACTCAATGCATCGGCCACCACATTGGCCTTACCTGGGTGATATAATATAGTAACATCATAGTCTTTTAGCAACTCTAACCATCTCCGCTGTCGTAGATTCAACTCCTTTTGTTTGAACAAGTACTGTAGGCTTTTGTGATCGGTGTACACCTCACATGTCACACCATATAGATAATGTCTCCAGATCTTTAAGGCATGAACCACTGCTGCCAACTCAAGATCATGAACTGGATAATTCTTCTCATGTATCTTTAACTGCCTCGAAGCATAAGCGATAACCTTACCATCCTGCATCAATACCGCTCCAAGCCCCGTGCGAGATGCGTCACAATAAACTGTATAAGGCCCTGTACCTGTAGGTAGTACCAACACTGGTGCGGTGGTCAAGGCTGTCTTGAGCTTCTGAAAGCTCGCCTCACACTCCTCTGACCACTGAAACTGGACACCCTTCTGGGTCGACCTGGTCATCGGGGCTGCAATAGAAGAAAACCCCTCTACAAAACGACGGTAGTAACCTCGCTAATCCCAAGAAACTCCTAATCTCGGTCATTGAAGCTGGTCGAGGCCAATTCCGGACCGCCTCAATCTTCTTTGGGTCTACCGAATACCTTCCACCGATACAATGTGACCCGAAATGCTACCGAACTCGGCCAGAACTCATATTTAGAAAATTTGGCATATAGTCGATTATCTTTCGAGTCCGAAGAACCACTCCGAGGTGCTTGCTCGTGCTTCTTCCGGGCTGCGGGAGTACACCAGGTTGTCATCTATGAAGACTATCATGAACGGATCTAAGTAAGGCCTGAATACCCGATTCATCAACTCCATGAATGCTGCTTGGGGCATTGGTCAACCCGAAGGACATGACTAAGAACTCATAATGCCCATATCTAGAGCGAAAGGTCGTCTTAGGAATGTCAGCCGCCCTGATCTCAGCTGATGGTAGGCTGACCTCAAGTCTATCTTAGAGAATACCCTCGCTCCCCGGAGCTGGTCAAACAAATCATCAATCCTCGGCGGTGGATATTTATTTTTGATAGTCACCTTGTTTAACTGCCGGTAATCAATACACATCCGCGTCGAGCCATCCTTCTTCTTTACAAATAATACAGGTGCTCCCCAGGGGGAAACACTGGGCCTGATAAAACCCTTCTCAAGAAGGTCCTGCAACTGATCTTTCAACTCTTTTAGTTCCGGCGGGGCCATACGATAGGGTGGAATAGAGATGGGCTGAGTACCCAGTGCCAGATCAATACAGAAATCAATATCCCTGTCGGGTGGCATGCCCGGCAGGTCTGATGGAAAAACCTCCGGAAACTCCCGTGCAATAGGGACCGACTCAATGGAAGGAACTTCTGCGCTGGAATCACGAACATAAGCCAAATAAGCTAGACACCCCTTCTCGACCATACGTCGAGCCTTAACATAGAAAATAACAGTGCGAACGGAGTGGCTTGAGGTACCCTTCCACTCTAATCGGGGTGATTCTGGCAAGGCTAAGGTGACGGTCTTAGCATGACAATCAAGAATAGCATGGTATGGGGACAACCAGTCCATCCCCAATATGACATCAAAATCTACCATATCCAAGAGCAACAGATCGACACGGGTCTCAAGACCCCCAAATATAACTACGCACGAACGATGCACCCGATCGACTACAATGGAGTCACCCACCGGTGTAGCCACATAAACTGGAATATCCAGAGCATAGCTGGGCACAGCCAAATACGGTGCGAAGTAGGAAGACACATAGGAATAGGTAGATCCGGGGTCAAATAATACTGAAGCACCTCTGCCACACACAAGAATAGTACCTGTAATCACAGCATCTGATGCCTCTGCCTCTGGCCTGGCTGGTAAAGCATAGAATCGGGGATCTGCACCTCCCCTCTGAGCTGCGTCTCTAGGACGACCATCAACTGGCCGACCTCTACCTCTCGCTGGACGGTCTCCACCTCTACGGTCTCGACCTCCACCTCTATAATCTCTACCCCCGCCTCTGGCTGACTGGGCAGGCTGAGGGTCAGCTGGGGCCTGAATCATAGGACGAGGACCTCGCTGCTGAGAGTTGCCCACTGCTATAGGGCAATTCCTGATAAAATGACCTGGGTCACCACAACCGTAGCAACTCTTAGACTGATAGGGCTGCTGGCCCTGACGACCCAAATGGCCTCTACGAACACTCTGAAGGGGCTGAGCATTAATAGGAGGCTGGTCTGAATGATGCCCATGAGAAATGCGATCACCTGGTCCACCCTGTGAAGCCTGAAGGGCGGAATGAAAAGGCCTGGAGGACTGGCCTCTATCAAAGGATTCTCTGCTACCAGAGGAAGAACCACCAAACCTGCCTGAATGACGAGGCCTCTTATCCGAAGAATAACCGCCTCCCCTAGCAAGAGCCATCTCAACTCTGCGTGCTGCATTGGCCGCCTCCTGAAATGATATGTCACTCCCCACGCCCATAGCCATCTGGAGTCTAATTGGCTGATTAAGCCCATCTATAAATCTGCGGACCCTCTCCCGCTCCGTGGGAAGTATCACTACTGCATGACGAGCCAAGTCGATAAATCTCGTTTCATACTGTGTAACTGTCATAGTGCCCTGATGGAGGCGCTCAAACTGCCTCCGAAGTACATCCCGCTGAGTAGCAGGGAGAAACTTCTCCATAAATAGTTCCGCAAACTGATCCCATGATAAAGCTGGGGACCCTGCTGGTCAAGTCAAGCAATAATCTCTCCACCAAGTCTTGGCGGATCCTGCAAGTCTGAAGGTACAGAAGTCAACTCCGTTTGTCTCCACGATCCCCATAGTCTTGAGAATCTCATGGCAATTGAATAAAAAGTCCTGAGGATCCTCTGATGCGGCTCCACTGAATGTAGTGGTAAATAGCTTGGAGAACCGATCAAGCCTCCATAACGAATCAGGAGTCATGGCCGCTCCATCGCCGGCATAAGCTGTGGTACCTGACTGAGTGGCCACAGCTGGCTGAATTACTGGTGTCTGAGGCTGAGGAGCTACTAGCTCCGGAGTATGAGCAATAGGAGTTTGGGCCCCTCCTCCAGCCTGAGAAGTGGCTGGGGCAACTGATAATAAACCCGCTCTGGTAATGCTGTCCATGAATCCTGCTATTCTGACCAAAGCATCACGGAGATCCGAGGTAAATAAAGCCTCTCCTGGGACATGAGCTGGGCCCACTGGAGCTGCTGGAACCGGAACCTCCTCATCAATCTCAATATGAGGCTCCACCTCTCGGGTAGCTGCCTGGGGCTGAGCTCTACCCCTACCACGGCCTCTAATACGGCCTTGGCCCCTGCCCCTCACAGGAGCTGCCTGGGGCTCGGGCTGCTGGTCAGCGGACGAAGAAGCGCGTGTCCTCACCGTCTGCGAAAGGACAGAATAGAAATCCAATCAGTAATTGAGGAACAAGTCGCACGACAAGAAAGAACAAATGAGAGACTCTTTCCTAACTCAATAGACTCTGGAGGACAAGTACAGACGTCTCCGTACCTACCTCTCAAACTCTATTAAGCTTGTTCGTGAGTGGTGAGACCTATGTAACCTAGAGCTCTGATACCAACTTGTCACGACCCGGATTTTTCCCCCAACATCGGGATCGTGATGGCGCCTACTCGTGGTAGCTAGGCAAGCCACTTGTATTCATACTATCCTGTTTTTAACACAATTTTAATTAAACAAATGCGGAATACTTTATAGAAATGGAATAACTAATTACGAAGTCAAAATCATACTGAAATCCTCTACCCAAGACGTGGAGTCACCAACTCACGAACTACTATGGAATACTACACATACAAGTCTGAAGGAAATATAACATAATTCTGTTTGTCTCGGAACAAAGAGACTACAGATAATAACATAATTAAAGAGAGAGACGCCGGGCCTGCGGACGTCTGCAAGCTACCTCGGTCTCAAATGTGATCAACTCCCACGCAATCAATCTACTTGCTGCTGCCGCTGCTGCTGTCCGTAACCTGTATCTGCGCAAAAAGAGCGCAGAGTGTAGTATCAGCACAACCGACCCCATGTGCTGGTAAGTGCCTGACCTATCCCGGTGAAGTAGTGACAAGCCTAGGACCAGACACCCACATAAACCTGTGCAATTCAATATCTATGTATACCACAGAATAACAAGAAATAATCAGGTAATAACACAATAAGGAATATCTCAAAGAATTCAACAATTAACAACAGAATAAATTCACAAAGAAAACAAAGTATAATGTAAACACGAATAATATCACTTCAAGAAAAAACAAATAAAGTACACGGCATCACCCTTCGTGCTTTTACTCTCATCCTCACCAAATAAACAAATAAAGTACACGGCATCACCCTTCGTGCTTTTACTCTCATCCTCACATCCATAGTACGGCATGATCCTTTGTACATGGTTCAATAATAGGGCACGGCATGATCCTTCGTGCATAATCAATAAATAAACATGGCACGACATTAACCTTCGTGCATAAATAAATAAACATGGCACGGCATCACCCTTCGTGCATTATCACTTTTCCTCACCCAAATAACAATCACAGTTAAGGGCAAAGAAAGAAACAGTAATTTATAAACCGTCCCATCAAGGGCAATCAATAATTATCTTCGCAACAAGTCCCAACAAGGGAGGACAATAACAATTCATCTGTAATATATCTCAAAATAATCATTTTTCAACGACTCACGGTCATACTAGACGCCAGTGTATGGATGCTCGTCACCACGACCCATACACCGCACTCGATCACATAACACATAACACATAATCCTATTCCCTCAAGCTAGGATAGAACAAACACTTACCTCGAATGCTTATGAACAATTCAATCCGTGGAAATGTCTTTTTCTTTCAACTTGGCTCCAATCCAACCGTATCTATATACAATTGATTTAATATCATCAATTCTACTCAACAAACTAATTCTTAAGACCAAATACAACTTTTACAACATTCTGCCCGGAATAGTGAATTTCAACCCCGGGCCCACATGGTCGGAACTCGGGGTTAGGACCAAAATCCGGTTACCCACTCCCCCACGAGTTCATATATATAATTTGTTTCAAAATCGGACCTCAATTCGAGGTCCAATTCCCTAATTTATGAAAAACCCTATTTTCTAACAAAAACAAGAATTCTACCATGAAAATCATTGATTTCTTATGAAAAACATGTTTAATGATGTTAGGAATTGAAAGAATTAAGTAAAAAGTGACTTACAATCGTTTTGATGAAGAAGAACTCCTTGAAGAATCGCAAATGGGTGTTTTGGTTTTGTAAAATGTGAAGAAATGACTGAAATTCGTGGTTTTTAGGTCTCTGTGTTCGCATTTGCGAACATGGGTTCGCAATTGCGAACCCCGCCCAATTTCTGGAGTTTGAAAAATTTGCGAACATTTGTTCGCATTTGCGAACACTGGCAGTCAAAGGGATGTTCGCATTTGCGAACCAATGTTCGCATTTGCGAACACATGCTGTATAAGGCAGTGTTCGCATTTGCGAACAATGGTTCGCATTTGCGAACCAAGGCAGTATGGGAAATGTTTGCATTTGCGAACTATTGTTCGCATTTGCGAACATAGGCAGCACTGGGGACCTTCGCAAATGCGAACAATTGTTCGCATTTGCGAACAAGGCTGGCTTCGCATTTGCGATAAAGGTTCGCATTTGCGAGCCTTGCCTTACACTGTCCCCTTCGCAATTGCGAGAAATTCTTCGCAATTGCGAAGCCAACAGCTGGGTGAAAAAACCAGCAGTTCAAAATTCAGAATTTCATCCAACGGCCTATCAAATCTTTACCCGAGCCCCCGGGCTCCAAACCAAACATGTACACAACCTCAAAAACACATTATGGACTTGTTCGTGCGATCATATCGCCAATATCACTTCGTTTTAATCAAATCAAGCCTCAAACTCATGATTTTCATACTTTTGATTTTCAAAACTTCTTAACTTGGAACTCAAGGTCCAAAACATCTCAAACGACATCCAAATGTCACCAAACTTTACGGAAATCACATATATAATATTTAAGACTTGTACCGGGCGTCGGAACCAAAATACGAGCCCGATACCAAGGTCAATTAATTTATTTCCTTTAATAATTACATCAAAAACAATTTCACATAAAAATTCATAACTTGGGCTCTAGGCCTCGAATTCGACTCCGGACGCATGTCCAAGTCCCATATTTTTCTACGGACCTCTCGGGACCATCCAATCTCGGGTCCGGATCCGTTTACCAAAAATGTTGACCGAAGTCAACCATATCAATATTAATATCATTTTTATCCAAATTTCTCATAGAATTCATATTTTCTATCACAAAATCTTTTCGGTTACATGCTCGGATCGTGCACATAAATCGAGGCAACATAGAATGAGGTTTTCAAGGCCTCAGAAGCTCGAAATGATTAATTAAATAAGTGATGACCCTTTGGGTCGTCACAATTTGCGGAAGGTCCTACCTCGCTTGCGGAAGCATGATCTATATACCAAGCTGTCCAAATGCTTCTTTGCTCAGAAGAAAATTGACTTCCTCAGACATATAATTGAGGAATTAAGCATCAAGATGGATCAACAGAAGATTCAAGCCATCATAGACTGGTCGCCGCTGTCACACCTCCTTTTGGCGCGCCCCCTACCCCGGAGGGTAGAGGCGCAGGGGAGTTTTTCCAATTTAAGTGACAATATTCGAGAAGGGATTATTTATTTATTTCAGAGTCGCCACTTGGAATAAATTATGGTGTTCCAAGTCACCGATTTATTTGAATCCCGAATCGAGGAAATTTCAACTTTCCAAATGAAGTCTGCGAACCAGAAATTCTAAGTAAGGAATTCTGTTGACCCGAGGGAATGTGTTAGGCACCCCCGAATCCCATGGTTCTAACACGATCGCTTCAACTATTATAATTGGCTAAAAAATATCTGATTTTATACATGTTTATAAATTATGTGTTCTGATTAAACTTTAAACCGCTTTATTGTTTCAATACTGTATATTTAACTTTCAAGCAAAAGCAAGTCTAGTCGTAACATAGACTCGGACCCTTGACGAATATGCAAAATCAGAGATGTGCCCGAACCACTTATTTCAACCTATGTCGATTAAAGCGTTTATTAGACTAGACAAAAAATTAATTTATCTACAACAAAGTCTGTTAAGGTTATTTCCAATTAATACCTATACAAGACGATATCTTATTCTGTGACCTGTTGGAATGTATTAAAGGATGGCTATGTTAATCACTAATATTTGAGAACTTAACATTAGTTACTAATATTATTTGAATTATTATTTTAAAAACATATTAATTACTTGCTCAAGTAAACCGCAATTTCACACCTTTTTATTCCATTTAGTCTTACCATGTACAAATTTCAACTTCCTGTTTGGATTTTAGCTCAATTTCAACAGGTGATTGGGCAGAATTAACAAGGCAAATTCTTCAAAACCCTTAAGCAGTGAATCTATGTTATTAATAATAAAATGCTAAACTCGACTGATTAAAATTCCAGCATGGACTAATTATTCAACAATAAACACCAAATCATTTCTTAGCATCTAACATATGAATATCTAACTTTAAATTTACTATGAGTTTCAAAGCCTAACAGAGAGGAGATTCGTAAAACTCATTTAGCAAATATATATACCAAATCTGACATTTGAATATGATTTAAAAGGATACATGGTTTTTTTTAGTATAGAATTAAAAAAAACTAGCAGATACACATGATAGGTCTATACATTTGAACTCGAATAAAAGCTGAACGGATTGGCTTTTCCTTATGGAATTCAAAACAGAGTAACAAGTTAGATCACAACTGAATTAGCTTCAAAAATGCAGAAAACATCAACTGCTCTAATGACAAATCTCGACTTGAGTAAATCGACTTCATGTTCAGCCATTCTCGTACATTAAAAGGTGAAATAAATACCTAGAAATGTTTACAATGGAAGAAGAAGTCAGCAACAACAATATGGCAGCAGTAACAGCAAAAATGCAAATTCCAGCGAAGAATACGGCTACCAAAGATAGGACAGTGACAAGCTAGTAGTAGAATGAAATTCCAGAAGTAGGCTAAAACGAAGCTGAGAGTCTTATAGAATGTCAAACAACCAAACAACACCAAAACATTCACAAACGAGCCCCAAACAAACTTTCAGATAACTTCAGACATAATCTAACTCGAATGAAACAAAGATGGAAGGTTCAAACTGTTTGAAAACAATTTTGGGACTCAAAATCAGTACAACAGTATTACGGGATATGATTTCCTTTCTTCTTTAGGCTAAATACCACTCTTGAACTCACTGAAAATAGTTTTCAATGACTAACAAACTCTCAAAAATTAGCAGTCTCTCTTTCTCACTATTGCCTCTAAAAATATCAAAGAATGTGTCTGTTTAAATCTGTTTTTCAGGATATCGATATGTATTCTTAAAATTTGTTATTCAAAGAGGTGAATCTGTGTAGGAAGCTCTCTTTTGGAGGTTGTGTGTGTAAAAATCTGCCTTCAAGGTGTAAGTCTCCTTCTCTTTTATAGCCTTCAAAAACAAACCAACAGACCTCTTTTTAATTGTTTTCAGAACTGAAAAAGCTATGTTATTCCCACTTTTTTTTTCACTTTTCAGCTCTTTAAAGCACTAGACCAATTAGGAAACTAATTTCCTCCCATGTTCAGATCTTATCCAGCCTATAAAGACTGCCAATTCCACTTAGGACCATCCAGGCCAGCCTTTTTCTATTTAAAAAAAACAATCTGAAGTTCAAATGTAATGCCTATCCTGCTGTAAAACAGGTTCCACTGACTTTAAACCATGTGCATTGTACATTCTCAGCATTAACTAAAGTTGTTTTTCTCATTTCCTATTACTTAAATGCCCAACCATTAAACTCTCAGCATCAAAGGTAGTATTGTTTGATCCGGATCCCTTATTAAGCTCTGATTTTTTTTTTTGCAATTATTCTGAACTACATTGAAGATATTCTAGTTTACTAATGGTAGGAAGTTTAAATTAAAACCAATTTCAGGTTTTCAAAATCTTCAACTGTAGTTTTATAATCCTATTATAACGTCAGCTATAACCAATTCAAACTTCCTAATCTCAATCATAAACGAGCAAAAATCTTAGTGTCGTGCTAATTTTGTCCAAATGCTCTAACAAACAGTCTTACAAAATTAATCGACGACATTCGTATTAGTCGATTACAACACGTATAATCGATAACAACTAGCCGTCGAATCAGTGATTCGAGATTCTCGGGCAAACAAGCAAAAATGCAAAACCAACCAATCGACGATATTAAATCGAAGTGAATTCAATCTACAACGACATATTCGCAACAACGAACAGAAATATCACCGACCAAATAAAGGTCTTTGAGAAGAAGAAAACAGAAAACTAAAAAAAAAAACTAAACACCAACGGCAACAAATGAGCAACTAAAACTAAATGATGAATACCATAATAAATAAAAACAGAAGAAGAAAAGAAAATACCTTAAGAAAAGCAGCAGAAATCGAACAGACTTAGGCCAATCTTGGTCTTGAACTTCTTTTTGAGACCAAACGAACTTTAAACAGGGTGTTCTCTATTGATAACACCTAGCCTAAAGTCCCTTAGATCTCAATTTTTATCAATTTTAAACCGGAGACCTAAATTTGAGTTTTAGGGTTTATACGGCCATTTTGGGGTTCGGGGTTTTCTGGTTAGATTCGAACAAAATGGGACATGGATTCATGGAGGGGAAGGTCTGGAGATGCCATGGTATCAATTTGGGGTAAGTTGGGCTTGAACTCGAATCTTTGATTTAAGATTCGAAGAATTCCGGTTTGATTCGAGGTAGATCGTGTTAGGGGTTAGGTTGAGGAGGTCTTGGGGAGTTTGGGGTGTAAATTTGGGGTGGTTTGGACCACCGGATCCGCCGTGAGGTGATTTCCGGTGGGTGGAACACGGTGGCGGCGGCGGTGTAACGCCTCTAGGGTTAGAGACGAGAGGGAGATTAGGGTTCTGAAATGATTTTGGCCTGTTGGTATATTGAAAGAGATGAATCGATGTGAGCCGTAGGATTAGGTGAGATTGATGGCTGAGATCTCACCATTAAAAGCAAAACGACGTCGTTAGGATAGTCTCCCAGGACTGGGTCATTGGGCGGGTAAAGATGGGTAAGGGACTGGGTTTTGGGTAAGGGGTAACTCGTTTGGGCCTGGTATTCCGAATTGGCCCAGTCAAATTTCCTCTTCTCTTTTTATCATCATTTCTTTCTCTCTCTTTTTTTTTCTCTTAATTTCTAATTACCAAAAATTCTAAAGTCAAATTAATTTATAAAAAAAATACCAACTAGGTTCTACTAACAATTAACACATAAAATTAAATATCCATTGAATAAAAAATCACACAAATAGGCATTTAAATACTAAATGTAAAAGATGCACTATTATTATTATTATTATTATTATTATTATTATTATTATTATTATTATTATTATTATTATTATTTACTTTTATTTTATATATTTTGGAAAAATAAACTTAAATACTCCGACTAAGACTTAAATGCAAATGCAACATTATTTTTTTGTATTTTATTTTCTTGTTTATTAGTTTAACAAATAAACATGCACAGATAAAAAATGCGGATAACGATTAAGAAAATCAAACAAAAATTTAGAAAATCACACACAACACAAACTATTTTAATATATATATATATATATATATATATATTTATATATTTTTTTTTAATTTTGGGAGTAATTCTCGTGCAGGGCAAAAATCACGTGCTCACAGCTGCCCCTCTTTGCGCGGAAACATGATGAGTTTTCGTACAAAGAACAATGAGCAAATACGAGCGATTTTTGTCCGTTCGAGCACTCCGTGTGAAGCATTTTGGAAAGATCTTGACCGAGCCTTTGCTTCGAGGGGCCTCCTACATATCCTGGGCTAAACAGGAATCAGGTCAATGTAGTTCGGGAAGTTTTGGTAGCTGGGACTACCGTGGACTGTCATGTTTCCGTTACTGTCGCTATCGTTGCTGATGTTGCTGCTTATTGCTTACTGACCTCCTTATTATACCAAAAGAGAAATTAAAGCTAAGCTAGCTATGCTATCAACTATGAGTTACAAGATTCCTATCTATAATTCTTTTGAAAACTTGATCTTGAATCTTAGCTGATTGTGCTGTAGACCTCGATCCGAATCTTGATGCTCGCAAGATGTACATGCTTGCTTATTTCTGTAACATTGAGTGAAATGGAATTGACAGAGCTCGTGACTTCAATCAGATTCTGAGCAATCCACGCTTTTGTTTACTCCGATATTTGAACTCGTTTTCTTTTTGGTCCTTTTCTTCTTTTCTTCATTCTGGCTTGAGGTTCCACTCGTAGGTTATCTCGATCCTTGCGTCCCGAGGTCAAACCTATTTGGACAAAAAAAACAAACAAACGAACAAAAATTTTCTGCCCCGATTTTGCTAGAAAAATTTCGTGAGTTAGTTGTGACACAGAAAATGATTAAAAAGACTCTTTGGTATTGGTCAAGAGAATCTTGATTTGTTTTAAAACTATAGTTTCACAAATAAACGTTCCACGGTTTTCTGGCCAGGAGACCCTCGATTTTCTGGCCGGGGTTTTGAAGAAAACGGCTCCGCAGTTTTCTGATTGGGAGATCCTCGGTTTTCTGACCGAAATTTTTGAAAGAAAGTTTTCAACTTTCTGGCCGGAATTCAAAAGTGTTGTTTCACGGCTTTCGGGCCGGAAGAAACTCGGTTTTCTGGCCGGGGTTTAAAAGAAATGGATCCATAATTTTCTGACTGGGAGATCCTCGGTTTTCTGACCGGTATTTTGAAAGAAAGTTTCACGGCTTTCTGGCCGGAAGACCCTCGGTTTTCTGACCGGGGTTTAAAGAAACGGCTCCGCAGTTTTCTGACTAGGAGATCCTCGATTTTCTGACCAAGGATTTCTGAAAGAAAGTTTTCACGGCTTTCTGGCCGGAATTCAAAATAATATTTCACGGCTTTCTGGCCGGAAGACCCTCGGTTTTCTGGCCGAAGTTTTAATAAATGGCTCCACAGTTTTCTGGCTGGGAGATCCTCGATTTTCTGACCGGGAAGAAGAGTTTCACGGCTTTCTGGCCGGAATTCAAAAGCATTGTTTCACGGCTTTCTGGCCGGAAGATCCTCGGTTTTCTGATCGGGGTTTTAAAGAAGAGTTTCACGGCTTTCTGGCCAGAATTCAGAAGCATTGTTTCACGACTTTCTGGCCGGAAGACCCTCGGTTTTCTGGCCGGGGTTTAAAGAAACAGCTCCGCAGTTTTCTGACTGGGAGATCCTCGATTTTCTAACCGAGGATTTTGAAGAAGAGTTTCACGGCTTTCTGGCCGGAAGACTCTCGATTTTCTGGCCGGGGTTTTAATAAATGGTTGCACGGTTTTCTGACCGGGAAGAAAAGTTTCACGACTTTCTGGCCGGACTTTGAAAGAAATATTTCACGGCTTTCTGGTCGGATGACCCTCGGTTTTCTAGCGGGGGTTTTGAAAGAAACGCTCAACAGTTTTCGACCGGGAGATCCTCGGTTTTCTGGCCGGGATTTTGAAATAAATGTTTCTTGGCTTTCTGGCTGGAAGACCCTCGGTTATTTCGCGGCTTTCCGGCCGGAAAGACCCTCGGTTTTCTGACCGGGGCCCAAACGGATATTGGACTGACATGATTGGATTCTCTTTTTGGAGTTTTCATTTTCCTTTCTTTTCTTCTCCCTTTTGGGTCTTCTTTTATGCGTTTTCCTTTTACCCATCAACAAATGCATAAAGCTTTTGAAAAGAAACTTCCCTTTTTAGGCGTTCTCCTTGTTTCAGAGCCATTTCAATGCTCGCGTATTTAACTTCTTTGGGTTGTACCTTCTTCTTGCACCATTAAATAGACCTGCTTTCAACAAAGAACATTTTATTAGTTGGAGAAGTGGTTGACTTTATGGCCTTGATTATCTTCATTGCTTGATCTTTGCCCCATTTCCATTGAGAACTTTGCTACCAATTGGCTTTGGGGTGACTTCCTTTCAAACTGTCCGGGTTTAGCCTCGGGTTTCTATGAGGATTTTCCTATACAGCCTCTAACTTTCTGCCTTGTTCCATTTCTTCTAAGACCTTATCCTTTGATTTCCATTTCCTTCCTAGCATCCTTTCTTTTGGAAATGATCAATCATCATGATCAATCGGGAATCGCATCAATACACCACTGGGGTTGGGTCTTTCTTCTTTACCAGACAGAATTCTGTATAAACGGTCCTGTCACCTTTCTTTGTAGTAATTTCGGAATTCAAAGTTAAAACAAAAGGGATTCAAAGAAAAATAATCAAAGAATAAAAATGAATCAAAAATAGAAGCGTCCCTTTCGGGGGAAAAAGAAGGACTTATCTGAGGTGTATGCTGACTTCAAACCGACATGACATGCTTCTCGAACTAAATGCTCGATCGTCACAAACTCTCACTGCCTTACGAACCAAAACGGGTCTATGTTTCCAAGCTAGGGAGCCGTGCCAGGACCTCTAATGATGAAATACCCTTTTCGGTTGATAGCGCCCTTTTGCGGGTTTTCACCAATCAACCTCTCTCATTTCTCTTCTCACCATTGCCAGATAGCACTCTTTGCGAGTTTTTACTAACGGACTCTCTCATTTTGTATTTCTCTACTTCCATCATCTTATGGTGCCCGAAGGTTTTCACCAATAAGACTCTCTCATTTTATTTCTTTTCATTCCGGATGCTTCGAATTGCAACGACGATGTTTTCTTAGTCTCTATTTTCTCTGCATCGATCTTGAAGGACTTGTACTCGATTTGGGTAATAAGAATTATGGACAAAATTACAACTTTGGAATCATCTTGACGGATCTAAACTGAATCACCATATGATCTACCCCAATTTCATTTTTGGGGAAATTTGGGATTTTTTGTTTGGTGTGACTGAACCTCAGGGAGAGGTTGCCTACGTATCCTTTCGGAATCAAGTCATAACGTAGTTCAGGTTAACTTTGTTTTGTTTTGTTTTGTTTTTGTTTTGCTTCTTTTTTTTGTTGGTTTTGGATTCCAAAGAGGGTAGCCAAAGAAATGTAACCGGCTCAAAGGGTTTACAAAAGGGTTGGTAGTGTTTGGGTAGCGGGAATAAACGCCTTCAATCATTTCGACTTGTAAGGGCATCACCGAAGCAAACCTCAGACATAATACCTTTTGACAGCATCTGCATTCACAGCTGTCTCGGGATCTTTTCCTTCCATATCTCCCAAGTATAATGCTCCTCTCGGCAGTATCTTCCTGATGATGTATGGTCCCTTCCAATTAAGAGCGAATTTTCCTTTCGCTTCCTGGTGATGTGGAAGAATACATCTTAAAACCAACTGACCTACTTCAAAATTTCTCGGTCGTACTTTTTTATTGTAAGCACGAGCCATCAGTTGTTGGTACAATTGTCCGTGACAGACTGCAGCCATTCGCTTTTCATCAGTCAAAGTTAGCTGCTCCAATCGAGTCTTAACCCATTCGCTATCTCCAATCTCTGCTTCAACAATCGTTCGGAGTGAAGGAATTTCTACCTCTGCCGGTATCAGAGCCTCGGTTCCATAGACTAACAAGTATGGGGTTGCTCCCACCGATGTGCGCACTGTAGTACGTTATCCCAGTAAGGCGAAAGGTAATTGTTCATGCCATTATCTAGAACTCTGGATTGTCTTTCTCAAAATCTTCTTAATATTTTTGTTTGCTGCTTCAACGGCACCATTGGCTTTGGGCCGATAAGGAGTGGAGTTCTTATGCGTTATTTTGAATTGCTTGCATATTTCTTCCATCAAATGACTATTCAGATTCGCAGCATTGTCTGTGATGATAGTTGCAGGTATACCAAAACGACAGATAAGATTCGAGTGTACAAAATCCACCACGTCTTTCTTGGTGACCGATTTGAGAGTGACGGCTTCGACCCATTCTGTGAAGTAATCGATAGCGACCAGTATGAATCTGTGCCCATTCGAAGCTTTTAGCTTAATCGGGCCTATGAGATCCATTCCCCGAGCGACAAATGGCTACGGTGCTGACATAGGATGTAGCTCAGTTGGAGGTGCATGAATCAGATCTCCATGTACCTGACATTGATGGCATTTTCGGACAAAACTCAAACAATCTTTCTCCATGGTTATCCAATAATACCCAGCTCGAAGGATTTTCTTGGCTAAGACATACCCATTCATATGAGGCCCACACACTCCTGCGTGTACTTCATGCATGATTCTTCCTGCTTCTTCGACATCAACACAACTTAAGAGGTTAAGATCCGGGGTTCTTTTATACAAGACCTCGCCGCTCAAAAAGAAACCACTTGCATGTCTCCTAATGGTCCTCTTTTGATCTCCAGTAGCCTGTTCAGGGTATTCTTGTGTTTTCAAGAATCTCCTGATATCGTAGTACCGTGGCTTGACGCTTGGTCCTTCTTCGATTGCATTGCAATAACCGTGTCTTTCCCTAACTTGGATTTCCAAAGGATTGACACGGGCGTTGCCTGGATAAGGTAGCATTGAAGCTAAAGTGGCAAGTGCGTCAGCTAGTTCATTGTGACATCACGGGATATACCGGAACTCTATCGATGCAAATCGCTTGCCAAGAATATTCACATGCTTTCGATAAGGGAGGAGTTTAACGTCTCGAGTCTACCATTCACCTTGAGATTGTTTGATAATCAGATCCGAATCTCCCATGATCAACAAGTCTTCAACTCCCTGATCAATTGCCATGTTCATACCCATGATGCATGCTTCATACTCAGCTGTATTGTTCGTGCAAAAGAAACGGAGTCTAGCCGTAGCTGGGTAATGTTGACCGGCAGGAGAGCTCAAGATTGCCCCAATCCCTACACCTTTGGTGTTTACCGCCCCGTCGAAGAACATTTTCCAAGCATGACTATCCCCCGAAACAACTTCCGTTGTGTTTACCTCTTCATCAGGAAAGTAGGTATTCAATAGTTGATACTCTTCGTCGATCGGGTTTTCGGCCAAGTGATCTGCCAATGCTTGGGCCTTCATTGCCGTGCGAGTGACATAGACTATGTCAAACTCAATGAGCAGGATTTGCCATTTCGCCAATCTTCCGGTGGGCATCGGCTTCTGGAATATATACTTCAAAGGATCCAATCGGGTAATAAGGTGAGTTGTATGAGCTTGGAGGTAGTGTCTCAATTTCTGAGCAACCCAAGTTAAAGCACAACATGTTCTTTCCAGCAAAGTGTACCTGACCTCATAACTAGTGAATTTCTTGCTCAAGTAGTAGATTGCCTACTCTTTCTTCCCTGTCACATCACGTTATCTGAGGACACAACCAAAGAGTTTTCCAAGACTGTTAAATACAAGAAAAGAGGTCTCCCTGGCTCTAGCGGGACTAAGACTGGAGGATTTGACAAATATTCTTTGATTTTTTTGAAAGCTTCTTGACATTCAGTTGTCCACTTGATTGCAGCGTCTTTCTTCAGCAACTTGAATATGGGCTCACATGTAGAAGTCAATTGGGCAATGAACCTACTGATGTAGTTTAATCGGCCCAGAAGACTCATTACGTCTTTCTTTGTTCTTGGAGGCGGTAAGTCCCGGATAGATTTTTTCTTCGTGGGATCCAATTCTATACCTCTTCTACTAACTATGAAACCCAAAAGTTTACCTGATGGGACTCCAAAAACGCATTTGGCTGGATTCAACTTCAAGTCGTACTTCTGCAACCTCTCAAAGAATTTCCTCAAGTCTCGCACATGATCACCCTGAGTTTTGGATTTGATGATCACATCGTCCACGTACACCTCTATTTCCTAATGCATCATGTCGTGGAAAATGGCAGTCATAGCTCTCATGTATGTTGCTCCGGCATTTTTTAAACCGAATGGCATGACCCGGTAGCAGTAAGTTCCCCAAGGTGTGGTAAAACAGTCTTCTCGGCATCCTCTTCATCCATCAACACTTGATGATATCCCGCATAACAATCCACAAAAGATTGTATCTCATGTTTGGCACAGTTATCAATGAGGATGTAGATGTTTGGTAAAGGAAAGTTATCTTTAGGACTTGCTTTATTCAGATCTCGGTAGTCCATTCATACTCGAGTTTTTTCGTCCTTCTTTGGCACAGGCACAATATTAGCCAACCACGTGCTGTATTGTACCACCCGAATTATCCCTGTTTTTAACTGCTTAGTGATTTCTTCTTTGATTTTATCACTGATGTCAGTCTTGAACTTTCTTTGCTTCTGTTGCACTGGGCGACAGTCAGGGTAGTTTGGCAACTTGTGCACCACTAGATCGGCTCCTAATCCTGGCATGTCATCATAAGACCAAGCAAACACGTCTTTAAATTCAAACAAGAGCTGGATTATTGCATCTCGAGTTTTCTCATCTGTGTGGATGCTTATCTTGGTCTCTCGGACCTCTTCAACAGTTCCCAAATTAACTAGTTCAGTATCATTCAAGTTCGGCTTAGGTTTATTCTCAAAATGTTTCAATTCTCGATTTATTTCTCTAAAAGCCTCTTCTTCATTGTATTCCGGTTCTTGGTTCATTATTTCCAGATTAGGTGGCGTGTTCGGATTTGAGCATGAAGTCCGCAAGCATGACATGTTATTTAAAGCCGCATTATTAGGACTGAAAAGAACGAATAAATAACAAAATTAGAAAGAGTACAAAATCATGAAATATTTATTTCATTTTCTTGGAATTTTCTGAAGATAAATGAAGTTACATTGGGAAGACTGAAAATACAAGAAAACAAAGAAAACATCCAAGCTACGTCCTGATGTAACTTGTGATGAAGGAAAAGTGACCGGACAAATCTATCAGAACTCCCGCCTGACTGGGAATGGTGTGGCCTTCCAATTTTGCAATTTGGCTTCTGGGCCCATATACAGGACCTCAGATGTGCTTGTTCCTTCTCCCAATTGAACCATGTTAACATCGTAAAGCATTTGACCTATGGCCCCACATATGTCTTCGATTTCCTCTGATGTGAAGACCTCATCTTCTTCTTCTTCACTGTATCTTGGCCAAACAAAAGTTTGGTACAAATGTGGCAACGGTCGTGGTAGAACCCATCCCTTCTCCTTTCTTTTATTGGCCCATTTCTCGTCTTCAGGGGTGGGGCTAAAGCCTACTCCAAAAAACTTTTTAGCTGTGGGCAAAGTTATTAGCTTTGATACTCCTTGCAGGAACTTTCCCAAACCTTTTCCAGGCTGGAAGCCATGTTTAATCATTTCTTTTACCACCATGATGGAGTCATTAGACAAAAAGGGTTGGGGGAGAGGGTTCCCTTCTTCGTGTTGATCTGCCAACACAATCTCGAAAGCTTGATAGACAATATGTTCGCTTCCTTCTTCCGCTTCTAAGCATGGGATGGATGGATCCCAATAAATTGATTGCTCGTCCTCCCCGTGGACCACGATCTCTTGTCCCTTGTGTTCAAATTTTAACATCTGATGGAGGGTAAAGGGCACAGCCCCAGCCGCATAAATCCATGGTCTTCCCAGAAGAAAGTTGTAGGAAGTGTCTATATACAGAACTTGAAATGTCACATCGAAATCTACCGGGCCGATGGTCATAATCACATCAATCTCCCCGACTGTGTCTCTCTTCACACCATCAAAGGCTCGCACGCATATGTTGTTGGGCTGAATTCTTTCAGCTCCAATTCCTATACGGCCTAGAGTGGAAAGTGGGCATATGTCTACTCCTGAACCCCCATCCACCATGACCCTCTTCATGTAGTAGCCTTCACATTTGACAGTCAAATGCAAAGCTTTGTTGTGGGCCGCAAGTTCTAAAGGCAAATCAGCCTTACTGAAAGAATCTGATTGACTGTGAAGAATCTCTCCGCCATTCTTTCAAGTTGTTCAGATGAAATCTCAATAGGCACGTATGCCTCATTCAAGGTCTTTAACAAAACCTTCTGATGTTTAGTAGACTTCATTAAAAGGGACAACATCGATACCTGCTCCGGGTATTTGCGCAGTTGGTCTATTACCTCATAGTCGGGCATTTGCATCTTCTGAAAAAAGACCTCTGCCTCTTCAGCGCTTATAGGTTTTTTTGATGGGAAACGCCTTTGTGTGGTGTTATTTATCTCCTGCGTGGTTAAATACTTTTGCCCCAAGATGCTCCCAGATGATTCTCCTGCAACCTCTTTTCCTTTGCGAGTAACGAGTGTCCGTTGATAGCTCCAAGGTACAGCGGATGGATCTGTCATAGGTTTTTGTTGCACACGTGCAATAACCATGGGTTCATCTGGTTGCAGTGGTTCAATTGGCTTTCGGGCCACATAGGTTCCCTTTGGTACATACACTGTTGCTTCCCTCTTCAAATGAAACTTCTTGGGGGAACCTATTGACAGGGGTCTTTCCACTCGGCCTCGCGGGAGGTAAAGAACTCCACTCTTTTGAGACGATGCCTTCACTTCGATCGTCTTTTCAGATCCAGTCTTAGGAACTTCAACCTTTTCCCCACTTTCTCTTGTTTTGGGGTAACATCAGTCTGCTTCTCCATGTTAGCGATGGCAATTATCGCTTTTAAGGTCGGGTCAAACTCCTTATCGTCACAAATCATCCCAATTACTGGCCCGTTGTTGTGGGCTGGCAATGGGTTATTTGTCACATTTGGGATGTCTTCATCTGCGAAAACTATACTCCCTTGATTGATTAGATCTTGCACCGCCTTCTTCAAAGTCCAACAATTCTCGGTGCTATGTCCCTCAACACCTGAATGATAGGCACAGTATATTCCTCGTTGGTAGGCAGGAGAGTCCGGATTCTGCCTGTTCTGCGGAACGGGGTGCAATAGGTTCTCTTGCCTGAGTTTGGGAAAAAGAGTGGAATATGCCTCCCCAATTGGTGTAAAGTTCGTTTTGGGTGGCTCACGGTGGCGGGTATTATTTTGTCGGGAGTTGTATTAGTTTGGGTAGGGAGGTTGGTTTCTTTGGAATAGAGGTGGATTTCTGTTGGCTGGTGGCTGCGGTCGTGCAAAAGGTTGAGCGTTCATGACCGCGTAGGGTGGAGGCGGAGGAGCATAGGTCATGCTGTGGTGTGAATAGTAATGTTGGGGGGCCCTTTAAGAGAATACCTGCCTTGGGGTTCGGTATCTTCTATCTTCTACTGCCGCCATGACAGTTTCTTTCTTCTTTTTGCCTTTGGGCATCCCTCCAGACCCGCCTTGGATGGCTTGGGAAGTTGCCCGAATGGCCGCTTGACTCAAAATTCGACCCGTTTTTAAGCCTTTCTCCACCATCTCTCCAATCTTGATTGCTTCGGCGAAAGGTTTTCCCATCGTTGACATCATATTTTGTAAATAGTCCGGCTCCTGAGCTTGGAGAAAAGTCGTGACCATTTCGATTTCATCCATGGGGGGTTTCACCCTAGACGCTTGTTCATGCCACTTGATGGCATATTCCCTGAAGCTCTCCGAGGGCTTCTTCTTCAAATTTGATAGAGAGTTCCTATCCGGTGCGATGTCGATGTTGTACTGGAATTGTTTAACAAAATCTCTCGCCAAATCATCCCAAATGTGCCAGCGAGATATGTCTTGGTCCATGTACCATTCTGAGGCTGTTCCAACTAGACTCTCTCCGAAATATGCCATTAACAACTCCTCCTTGCCACCGGCACCTCGCTACTGATTGTAATACTTCTTGAGGTGAGCAATAGGATCGCCATACCCATCATATTTTTCGAATTTTGGCATTTTGAATACTGATGGAAAATGTACATGTGGGAACATGCATAAATCGGCGTAAGATACACTTTTCTGTCCGCTCAGACCTTGCATGGTTTTCAGACTATGTTCCAAGCTTCTCATTCTTTTTGCCATTTCATCCTGCTTGGGAGCTTTTGGATTTTGGCTTGGTAGGAGCTCATATTGAGGTGGCTGAGGATATATATTGGCAGCAACCTGGGTATGATCCCGTGTAAGGGGTGGTGCCGGGAATGTAAAGGACGAGGAATCAAAGAAAGGAGTATGTGTGGTGGGATGCGTCGTGATTGGAACTGTCAAACCAACTATTGTTCTTATGGATGTATCTAATGTTGTCACCCGAGGATAGGAAGTGGAGGGTGATTCAGAGAGGGTTGTGACATTAGAATACCCAAATAGAGTAGGCGGGTAATTGGTGGGGGTATTGGAAATCCCACTTGATCTGAGGAGAAGTTCAGGGAACCCAGGGATCAGACTTGGGGGCTCTTTCCCGTTATTCCAATCGTCTAACATCTCCAGCATGCGGCAGCGCAAAATTCTATTCTCCTCCAAAGCTGCTGACTCAGTAGCCGGAATAGTTGTTATAGAGCTTTCTTCCGAAATGGGAATGGTTGGTAGAGGGATTTCTGAAGACATGTTGGCACCTCTTTTCGACCTTGTGAAATAGGGATGGGTACTTTCGAGCTGCTGAACTCTTCCTTTGGACCTTGTGAAGTACAAATGTGATGCCAAATTACCACAAAATCAACCACTCTTTACTAAAACCTGGAGTTTGGCAAACAAACGGTTAGTCTGAAACAACATAACAGATAAGTAATCTCACATTGGGTGTGATACACTTATACAGTTGATTGTGTTGCTACATGTATTCGATTGCGATGCGTCATTCCGTTTTGTACTTTTCTTTGCTTTCATCCTCTTTCTCTTTCTATCAATTGTTTTTCTTTTATCTTTCCTTTTTTTAGTGATGGTCGAATCTTATGTGGAT
Source organism: Nicotiana noctiflora (assembly GCA_032618575.1). NCBI lineage: Eukaryota > Viridiplantae > Streptophyta > Magnoliopsida > Solanales > Solanaceae > Nicotiana > Nicotiana noctiflora. The sequence goes on along the minus strand of JASVEL010002064.1, from coordinate 270,081 downwards.
TGCCTACGTATCATGTCCCCGCATGAATCAGACCGGGCGTAGTTTGGAAACAATAAACATAAAATATGAATGAAATATTTTTTTTGAATTTTATTTCATATATTTCAACTTGAAACACTTTGCAAAATGAAGACAATGGAGGAAAACTTTAAAAAGGACAAACAGGCTCTAAAAATAACAGACTCTTCTAAGCATGTTCCAACGCTTTGAATCTTTGCGCCCGAAGGGCGTTGTTTGGCCTTGCTGCGATTCTCGGTGTAAGATCTCTCTGTAGACTCCCCAACTCCGCCATGACTTGGTGGACACATTCCATGATTGAAGAGAAGAGGGTAGGCCGGGGTACTTGTTCGCAGGTCAGGCATCTTATAGTGATGTAGTGCCCGATTTTATTGATCCTGGCCCTGATCATATCTTTTTCTCTAAGCAGTTGTCCTATGTGTTGGTTCTTTGCCCCTAATACTTTAGCGTTATCAGAGACTTGATCCAAAAGCCTATCTATTTGCCCTTCCATCCGTGCCATTAAGTCGTGGCAACAGTCTCTATCTGCTTTGGTATCCCGGACTTGCCTGAGAATTTGCTCTCTAAAAGTGGCATTTGCTTCTCTTAAATCAACGATGATCGCCCCATAATCTTTCTCTACCTATTGTAGATGGAGTGCTTCTTGGTGGGCTGCTCTCTTCCATTTTGTCCGGATTGCAACTAAAGCTGCTTCTGCCTTTTCCAAGTCTTCTTGATGCTCAAAGGCTTTCCTTTCCAAATCGTTTATAAGCATTTCATCATTCCGACTTCTCCTTGACCTTTCTGCGGTCAATTGCATCTCCTGCATTTGAGTTCTGAGTGTTTCTCTTTCCTGCTCCCAACCGGCCCTTTCCTGATCAAAATCAGCCTGTTGTATGTCCATGGCAGCTTCCAAAATTCCCTTGTCCTCTTTTAAGGTGTTAATGCAAGATTGGAAATCTTGCGTCGTTTCACGTTTAGCTTCCCTAACTCTGGTTTCTATCTCTTTCTCCCAATCGACGACATACTTTACCGACCTTTCTGCCCTTTGCTCGGGCATTGATTAGTTGTGGAACCATTCAAGATATGCGAGACTCACTTCTCCTCGTTCTTGATCGGCAACCATTTTGTCGATGTCGGAGAGTTGACTACCAAACCATATCTTTTGTGCATAAGTCTCTCTTGGGAGCTCCTCTGTCGTGAATTCCCATGTAAATGATCGCATATCTTCAATCGGGGGCCTTTTTGTTCTCTACCCAGCTACCGCATGACCCGTAGCGGGGCATATGGTTGGAATCCCCTGAAACCCATTAGTATGTAGAATGGGCGATATGTCGACATGTGCATGATTTTAACGGAAGGGAACCAATAATAATTCCAGGTAAGTCGATCTGCCCTCAAAGAGTTGAGAAGTTCTTGCCAAGTCCTTAAATCATCTGGAAGGTTACAACGGGCAGCTCTGTTCGTATGACAACGAATGTAGTTCAGCCAGTCCACGTTGAAGTCTATCACAATTGGGTGATGATAGAGATGCTCTACAAACCACATTTGTAATAAAATATTAAAACCTTCAAAATAATCATGTCCATCTTGGCACCGAGTCAAGGCCCGAAAGATGTCTCCTAGGATCATAAGAAGAATAGTGTGTTCTTCGTTACTCTATAAATATGAGACCATCGCAGCCAAACGGATTCTGATGCGTCCGCCACGTTCAGGAAAACCCATGGTTCCCAAAAAAGGGATCATAAAGGCGTAGATTCTTAAGTCTCCCAAGACGTCATAATTCAACTGGTTACCAAATTCAGTGTTTGAGAATTTCTCGAACCCTTTCTTATCACCAAATATGTTATAGAGATACTCCAGCGGCACCCAACCGTTCTCCAAACAACCCATGGGAACTCGTCGGAGACATAACTTCTTCAAGGAATTATTCACACCCATTTGCATAGGAGCTGCGGGTCTCTCTTTGTGCAAATCTCTCCCAAGCCCTGTGAGTCCGCCCAGTTCTTCCAAAGTGGGCGTCATTTCGCAGTCCCGAAATCTGAAAACATTGCTTGTTGAGTCCCAAAAACTCACTAAAGCTCTGATCAATTTTTTGTCCAATTTTATCATCGTAATGTCCGGAAGAAACTTGAGGTGCTTGTGGACTTGATTTCTTTCCCAAGCCGAAAAACTAGCCCACCATTTACAGAGCTGACCCGGGGTCTTGTCCTGGACCATGAACATGGGTGGCATTTCATCTCTCGCCCTTTTCTGGCCGATTCTTTGCGATGAAGTCATGCTGATCCTAGAAAAGATATAAATAAAACTTAATATTTTTTCCAAAATTTTTTCTTTTCTTTTTAATATTAAAAAAACGAATCTTGTTAATACGACCTTTCAGCACTTGAAGAAGATTTGAAGGCTGTATAACAGGATACCAGTGTGATGTCTATATTCCGTTTTTGCGAAATTAGTCCTTAAGCGCCCCTTTTGAAGCGTTTGGCTATTTTTGCAAAATTTTCCTAACTCTTGACTAAGGACAAAACACCTAATTTTAATATTTTTATTATTTTTTTTGTTTTTGAAAAAGCAGTAGTAGTTGAGCCCGATATGGGTTGCCTACGTATCTCACGCTCGGTGAGAATCAAACTTGCGTAGTTCGAAAATAAAAGAACTAAATCATTTTAAGAAAAGAAAACAAACTATTTTTAACAGCATTTTTAAAATAAATTATTTTCTTATCTTTCATAAAATCAACAAAATTTATCGGGAATTTTTTTTTGCATTTTTCAAAAATTATTTTCAAAGAAACTAAACTATTTTTCGTAAAATTAAGAAACTTTTATTTGGATTTTTTTTTTTTTGCATTTTTCAAAAATAGTTTTTCAAAGATAAACTATTTAAAATTAACAAAATTTTATTCGGAGATTTTTTTTTTATTTTTTTTTAAAAAATTATTTTCTAGAAAAAATGGACCATTTTCGTAAAATTATTTTGATTCTACATCCCGACATTTTCCACTTTTATTCTCTCCCTTTCTAATAACAAACCGGTCGGCATGTAAGATCGAAATAATGAACAGATAAAAGATGCATCAAGTTGGTCTTTTTGTTTCAGGTACACTTGTCCTAGACAGGCCCAACCCCTGTGTTGAACCTCCTAAGTCAAATATGCACTTGATGCAAATAGACGTTCCTATCGGGGATCCAGCATAAGGTTTTGTTATTCTAAGTCATCATCCTGTTGGAAAAGGTGTCTAGACTGGCTTTAACTCGAGCGGACAACTCGAGCCGAAGAGTGTCAATGCACCGGTAGCATGGCTTTCCAGCTTAATTGACAAAACTCTCCGCCTAAACATGTGTGACTACAAATCCTTCACCGGGTGCCAAGCACCACAGCTATCTTGAGAAAAAACGGGCTATGTCCAGCAAATGCACGATATTATATTTCAAAAAGACTCAGAAGAGGAAAAATGGGTATCGTCACAATTTATATACAATTCACAAAATATCAAAGCGGTAAAAGCAACATTTAACACACTAAATACAAACATATAATAAAATCAGATAATGAATAAGCCAAATAAAATAATTATTCAAAGCTCGAATTCTTAAACCCTCAACCAGTGGTTCTGGGTCTGTTTCCCCAACAGAGTCGCCAGAGCTGTCACACCTCCTTTTGGCGTGCCCCTACCCCGGAGGGTGAAGGCATAGGGGAGTTTTTCCAATATAAGTGACAATATTCGAGACGAGATTATTTATTTATTTCAGAGTCGCCACTTGGAATAAATTATGGTGTTCCAAGTCACCGATTTATTCGAAACCCGAATCGAGGAAATTTCAACTTTTTAAATGAAGTGTGCAAACCAGAAATTCTAAGTAAGGAATTATGTTGACCTGAGGGAAGGTGTTAGGCACCCCCGAATCTCGTAGTTCTAACACGGTCGCTTCAACTATTATAAATGGCTAAAAAATATCTAATTTATACATGTTTATATATTATGTGCTCTGATTAAACTTTAAACTGCTTTATTGTTTCAAAACTATATATTTAACTTTCAAGCAAAAGCAAGTCTAGAAAATGCCCGATATTATATTTCAAAAAGACTCAGAAGAGGAAAAATGGGTATCGGCACAATTTATATACAATTCACAAAATTTCAAAGCGGTAAAAGCAACATTTAGCACACTAAATACAAACATATAATAAAATCAAATAATAAATAAGCCAAATAAAATAATTATTCAAAGCTCGAATTCTTAAACCCTGAGCCAGTGGTTCTGGGTTTGTGTCCCCAACAGAGTCGCCAGAGCTGTCACACCTCCTTTTGGCGTGCCCCCTACCCCGGAGGGTAAAGGCGTAGGGGAGTTTTTCAAATATAAATGACAATATTCGAGACGGGATTATTTATTTATTTCAGAGTCGGCACTTGGAATAAATTATGGTGTTTCAAGTCACTGATTTATTCGCAACCCGAATCGAGGAAATTTCAACTTTCCAAATGAAGTCTGCGAACCAGAAATTCTAAGTGAGGAATTCTGTTGACCCGAGGGAAGGTGTTAGGCACCCCCGAATCCCGTGGTTCTAACACGGTCGCTTCAACTATTATAAATGGCTAAAAAATATCTGATTTTATACATGTTTATAAATTATGTGCTCTGATTAAACTTTAAACCGCTTTATTGTTTCAAAACTGTATATTTAACTTTCAAGCAAATGCAAGTCTAGTCGCAACATAGAATCGGACCCTTGACGAATATGCAAACCAGAGATGTGCCCGGACCACTTACTTCAACCTATGTCGATTAAAGCGTTTATTATACTAGATAAAAAATTAGTTTATCTACAACAAAGTCCGTTAAGGTTATTTCCAATTAATATCTATACAAGACGATATCTTATTCTGTGACTTGTTGGAATGTATTAAAGGATGGCTATGTTAATCACTAATATTTGAGAACTTAACATTAGTTACTAATATTATTTGAATTATTATTTTTAAAAAAATAATAATTACTTGCTCAAGTAAATCGCAATTTCACACCTTTTTATTCCATTTAGTCTTACCATGTACAAATTTCAACTTCCTGTTTGGATTGAGCTCAATTTCAACAGGTGATTGGGCAGAACTAGCAAGGCAGATTCTTCAAAACCCTTAAGCAGTGAATCTATGTTGTTAATAATAAAATGCTAAACTCGACTGATTAAAATTCCAGCATGGACTAATTATTCAACAGTAAACACCAAATCATTTCTTAGCATCTAACATATGAATATCTAACTTTAACTTACTATGAGTTTCAAAGCCTAATGGAGAGGAGATTCGTAAAACTCATTTAGCAAATATACATACCAAATCTGACATTTGAATATGATTTTAAAGGATACATGGTTTTTTTTAGTATAGAATTAAAAAAAACTAGCAGATACACATGATAGGTCTATACATTTGAACTCGAATAAAAGCTAAACGGATTGGCTTTTCCTTATGGAATTCAAAACAGAGTAACAAGTTAGATCACAACTGAATTAGCTTCAAAAATGCAGAAAACATCAACTGCTCTAATGACAAATCTCGACTTGAGTAAATCAACTTCATGTTAAGCCATTCTCGTACATTAAAAGGTGAAATAAATACCTGGAAATGTTTACAATGGAAGAAGAAGTCAGCAGCAACAATATGGCAGCAGTAACAGCAAAAATGCAAATTCTAACGAAGAATACGACTACCAAAGATGGGACAGTGACAAGCTAGTAGTAGAATGAAATTCCAGAAGTAGGCTAAAACGAAGCTGAGAGTCTTATAGAATGTCAAACAACCAAACATCACCAAAACATTCACAAACGAGCCCCAAACAAACTTTCAGATAACTTCGGACAGAATCTAACTCGAATGAAACAAAGATGGAAGGTTCAAACTATTTGAAAACAATTTTGGGACTCAAAATCAGTACAACAGTATTACAGGATAGGATTTTCTTTCTTCTTTAGGCTAAATACCACTCTTGAACTCACTGAAAACAGTTTTCAATGACTAACAAACTCTCAAAAATCAGCAGTCTCTCTTTCTCACTATTGCCTCTAAAAATATCAAAGAATATGTTTGTTTAAATCTGTTTTTCAGGATATCGATGTGTATTCTGAAAATCTGTTATTCAAAGAGGTGAATATGTGTAAGAAGCTCTCTTTTTGGAGGTTGTGTGTGTAAAAATCTGCCTTCAAGGTGTAAGTCTCCTTCTCTTTTATAGCCTTCAAAAACAAACCAACAGACCTCTTTTTAATTGTTTTCAGAACTGAAAAAGCTATGTTATTCCCACTTTTTTTTTCACTTTTCAGCTCTTTAAAGCACTAGAACAATTAGGAAACTAATTTCCTCCCTTGTTCAGATCTTATCCAGCCTATAAAGACTGCCAATTCCATTTAGGACCATCCAGGCCAGCCTTTTTCTATTTAAAAAAAACCAATCTGAAGTTCAAATGTAATGCCTATCCTGCTGTAAAACAGGTTCCACTGACTTTATACCATGTGCATTGCACATTCTTAGCATTAACTAAAGCTGTTTTTCTCATTTCCTATTACTTAAATACCCAACCATTAAACTCTCAGCATCAAAGGTAGTATTGTTTGATCCAGATCCCTTATTAAGCTCTGATTTTTTTTTTGCAATTATTCTGAACTGCATTGAGGATATGCTAGTTCACTAATGGTAGGAAGTTCAAATTAAAACCAATTTCAGGTTTTCAAAATCTTCAACTGTAGTTTTATAATCCTATTAGAACTTCAGCTATAACCAATTCAAAATTCCTAATCTCAATCATAAACGAGCAAAAATCTTAGTGCTGTGCTAATTTTGTCCAAATGCTCTAACAAACAGTCTTACAAAATTAATCGACGACATTCGTATTAGTCGATTACAACACGTATAATCGATAACAACTAGTCGTCGAATCAGTGATTCAAGATTCTAGGGCAAACAAGCAAAAATGCAAAATCATAGAAGTGAATTCAATCTACAACGACACATTTACAACAACGAACAGAAATATCACCGACCAAATAAAGGTCTTTGAGAAGAAGATAACAGAAAACTAAAAAAAAAAGAAAAAAAACTAAACACCAACGACAACAAATGAGCAACTAAAACTAAACGATGAATACCATAATAAATAAAAACAGAAGAAAAAAAGAAAATACCTTAAGAAAAGGAGCAGAAATCGAACAGACTTGGGCCAATCTTGGTCTTGAACTTCTTTTTGAGACCAAACGAACTTTGAATAGGGTGTTCTCTGTTGAAAACACCTAGCCTAAAGTCCCTTAGATCTCAATTTTTATCAATTTTAAACTGGAGACCTAAATTTGAGTTTTAGGGTTTATACGGCCATTTTGGGGTTCAGGGTTTTCTGGTTAGATTCAAACAAAATGGGGCGTGGATTCGTGAAGGGGAAGGTCTGGAGATGACATGTTATCAATTTGGGGTAAGTTGGGCTTGAACTCGAATCTTTGATTGAAGATTCGAAGCATTCCGATTTGATTCGAGGTAGATCGTGTTAGGGGTTAGGTTGAGGAGGTCTTGGGGAGTTTGGGGTGTAAATTTAGGGTGGTTTGGACCACCAGAACCACCGTGAGGCGATTTTCGGTGGGTAGAACACGGTAGCAGCGACGGTGTAACGCCTCTTGGGTTAGAGACGAGAGGGAGATTAGGGTTCTAAAATGATTTTGGCCTGTTGGTATATTGAAAGAGATGAATCGATGTGAGCTGTAGGATTATGTGAGATTGATGGTTGAGATCTCACTATTAAAAGCAAAACGACGTCGTTTGGATAATCTTCCAAGACTGGGTCATTGGGCGGGTAAAGACGGGTAAGGGACTGGGTTTTGGGTAAGGGGTAACTCGTTTGGGCCTGGTATTCCGAATTGGCCTAGTCAAATTTTTTCTTCTCTTTTTATCATCATTTCTTTCTCTTTTTTTTTCTTTTAATTTCTAATAAACAAAAATTCTAAAGTCAAATTAATTTATAAAAAAAATACCAACTAGGTTCTACTAACAATTAACACATAAAATTAAATATCCATTGAATAAAAAATCACACAAATAGGCATTTAAATACTAAACGTAAAAGATGCACTATTATTATTATTATTATTATTATTTACTTTTATTTTATATATATATATATATATATATATATATATATATATATATATATATATATATATATATATATATATATATATATATATATATATATATATATATATATATATATATATATATATATATATATATATATATATATATATATATATATATATATATATATATATATATATATATATATATATATATATATATATATATATATATATATATATATATATATATATATATATATATATATATATATATATATATATATATATATATATATATATATATATATATATATATATATATATATATATATATATATATATATATATATATATATATATATATATGCAACGCAAAAATCACGTGCTCACAGCCGCCAAAGGATGTCCACGCCTTGAGGGTGTTCCTTGGCCTATGCAACTTCTACCGGCGTTTTGTGAATAACTACTCCCTTATCGATGTGCCATTGTTAGAACTCCTCAAGAAGGTCACACATTGGGATTGGGGACCAATGAGAGCGGAGGCCTTCAAGGCATTAAATGTGGCTATTTCTAGTAGTCGCGTCTTGGCTCTCCTTGATTTGGCCAAGCCGTTCGAGGTACAAACGGATGAATATGACAACGCTCTTGGTGGGGTCTTGATGAAAGAAGGGCACCCCATAGCGTACGAGAGTCGGAAGCTAAAGGATGCAGAGCGGCGCTATTGCGCCCAAGAGAAAGAATTATTAGCTGTCGTCCATTGCTTGCGCCTTTGGAGGCACTATCTGCTGGGAACCCCGTTCGTAGTCAAGAAAGATAACACAACAGTCAGCCATTTCATGATCCAGCCAAAGAATGGTCGATAGGCCAGGTGGCAGGAACTCCTAGCTGAATTCTACTTCAACCTGGACTACCGCAGTGGAAATACCAATCATGTTGTTGATGCACTTAGTTGGAGAGCTGGTCTAGCATCAGTGTGCCTACTCACCACCATAAGGGTGTGCGAAGTAGACACCTCCATCAAGGACCAGATACAGGATCTGCTCATAAAGGATCCCGTTGCTCAGTATTTGGTTGATTTGGTAGGACGGAGCAAGACTGGCTAGTTCTACATGGAAGATGGTTTTCTGTAAGTCAAAGGGAACTGACTTTATGTTCCTAAAGGAGGAGATTTGTGGAGGACTATTCTTGTAGAATGTCATGACACTCTATGGGCTGGCCATCCCGGTAAAGAATGCACCATGACGTTACTTCGTCGTGCCTATTATTGGCCTAAAATGGCCGATGATGTCGCTCAGTATGTGAAGACTTGTCTAGTATGCCATAAGGACAAGTCAGATCGCTTGACACAAGCGGGACTCTTGGAACCACTAGTTGTCCCAAAGAGACCTTGGTAAACTGATTCTCTGGATTTCATCACTGGATTACCCAAGGTCAAAGATCTCACAACTATCTTGGTTGTGGTAGACTAGTTTTCCAAGTATGCCACCTTTATTGCAGCCTCATAATATATTTCGGTAAAAGATACAGCTCGACTCTTCTTCTCTCATATCGTCAAATATTGGGGTCTGCCCATAGACATTGTTAGTGATCGCGACTCACGCTTCACTAGCAACTTTTGGACCCAACTTTTTAAGTTCCTTAGGTCAAACTTGAGTCACAACTCAAGTTTTCACCTGTAATATGATGGCCAGACGGAGCGGTTAGATGGTATGTTGGAGGAATATCTCCGCCACTTTGGAACCGGATCGCAGAAGAATTGGGTGAAGATTCTGGATGTTGCTCAATTGTGTTTCGATTCACAAAAGAGCTCTATTAAAAAGAAAAATGCTTTTAAAATTGTTACTAGAGAGCAACTGCTACTCCCACACACATTAAATGCACCAAACACGACTAAGTCTCCTCGAGCTGCTAGCTTCTCAAAAGAGTGGAAGCGGAATTTGGAGATAGTGCGGAGCTATATTGTCAAAGCTCAAAAGCGGATGAAGAGGCATGCTGATTAGAATTGTCGCTTTTTTGAATATCAGTAGGTTACAAAGTGATGGTCAAAATCCCAAAGCGGTACTTATTTGCGGGAGTCCCTGACCCTCGCCTATTGTAAAAATATATTGGACCCTTTTTCCATTGAAAGGCACATTGGGAAAGTTGCATACCGGGTGGATACCCCACTTTGGTGGAAAATTCATCCTGTCTTCCATGTCAGTCTCCTGAAACCTTTTCGAGAAAACACGGAGGATCCTTCAAGGAGCTAGCTTACAATACCCAGTATTCAGGGTCCCAATTCAACCAAAAAAAGGTGTGTTGAATCCTTTATGACAGAGTGATTCATGCTTCAAGGAAAGATCACCAAGAGGTCTTGGTGAAATGGCAGGGCTGTGATGTAGAAGAGAATACTTGGGAGAGAGGAACAAACCTCAAAGCCTACAAGAGCCTCATTGAAGATTATTTTGCAAGTAAGGCGCCGAGGACATCGCCAACTCAGGTGGGGGAGAATGTCATAGGCGGCTTTCTAGCCATGCCCCACGACCCCTTGGGTGCGCCCCGTGGTGTTCTAGCAAGCCTCCTAATGCCTAGCGCCACGAAAGGCCCTGTGGTCTTGGGCATGCCAAGTGACAAGTGCGCAGGTGCCTCTGTCACCCCACCGATATCCCTCGCCAGCGCCCAGCCACAAGCAGATTCTAGCAACGCCGCACGTGCATACAACACCGTGCGTGCAGACCCTAATGCCAAAGATGCTGCTACTGACAAAGGACTCATTCTTGCTTTGTAAAAAACTAAGTCCTTTCCATTGTAAATATAGAATAGTTTTATTTCATGCACTTATATTATGTTTCTCCATCTTTTTCAAGTCTAGTCGTGTAGCTTTGATTTATATTTTTAAGTACTATTAGGGGGATCAAGCAATCAAAACTTTCTAGCAAGCAAGCAATTCTCTGTAGTGGTGTCTCTCCTCTCGATACCGCTTTGCTTTTCTGTAATAGCTTTATTAATGCAATCCAACTTTCTTTAAATCTCAATTCTCATTTTTGTTCTCTTAATTGCTCTTAACGTCTATTTTTCGTACGGTACTGACAATCTAGTCTAGCATACGACACGGACCTTAGTTGGCAGACAACAATTGCACCAATATCAATTGCTTAGCCTTACGTAGCCCTTCCAAAGGATCTCAGAAAGGCGCCGCATAACAATACTGTCACGACCCAAACCCTGGTAGTGATGGCGCCCAACACAATGCTAAGCAAGCCCGACCATATTATCCCTTAAACCAGCAAGTTATTAATCAAATTAAACTTAAACAGTAAATGATCATATCAGGTGATAAACAAAATGTAAACATACAAAATACGGTCCCAACCATATCGTGGTGTCACGAGACTGAGCCTCTACAGAATAACATCCTACTACAACCAAGTCTAGGCAATTAGGAAATTAACAAGATGATAAAGAAGGAGAAAAGAAGCTCTGCGGACGCTGGCAGCTACCTCGTAATCTCCGCAAAAGTAGACAAGGATCAGCAGCTACAATGTCTCAACTGCTCTCGGGCACCTGTGGATCTGCACAGAAAGTGCAGGGAGTGGGGTGAGTATATTTCAACTCAGTGAGTAACAATAATAAATAATAACTGAAGGTAAGAAATCCTGTGCTATCACTTAGCAGTTCTAAGGCAACCCTCACAGGTACGTCATCACTATAGTAGTACTCTAACCTCCAATCTACGTTTATCTCTACAAGATTCTACACTGAACCAACCCTCACTCGTACCCCTACGGTGTACGGCCATCTCAACATATAAAAACACATACTTATGTCTATAATGTATAAGTGTTTAAGTAGATAGTAGGATATGATTAAGTATAATGCTGCGGCATGCAGCCCGCTCCAATACATATACCGCTGCGGCGCGTAGCCCCGCTCCATTTAACGTCGACGGCGCTCACTAGGGGTGTATACAGACTTCGGAGGGGCTCCCTAGGCCCAAGCACTATTATACCGCGGCGTGCAGCCCGATCCACACATGTATTACTGCGGCGTGCAGTCCGATCCAATATTTATATGTATATATATTTATACTGCTGCGGCGCGCAGCCCGATCCCATAATATACACTAGTGCTCACTGAGAATGTGTGCAGACTCAGACTCCGAAGGGGGCTCCTACAGCCCAAGCGCAAGAATACTGCGGCGTGCAGTCCGTCCCACATGTATATTACATGTATATTACGGCGGCGTGCAGTCCGATCCAATATATATACTGCTGCGGCGTGCAGCCCGATCCAATATAGGTATATATATATAATACCTCATAATGGGTCCTCGACCCTATTCCAGTCAGTATATACTTGGCCTCTCAGGCCCAATATAATATGTCACAGTGGCCTTTCAGGCCCAATATAACATCTCATAGTGGGTCCTTGACCCTATCTCATCTCAATCGGTATAGACTTGGCCTTTCAGGCCCACTCAGCTAGAACAGGAATTCCACCCTAGATAATCTCTCTCAATGTACACATCTAGTACGGGCTCATATTATGCTATACAGCTAGAGCTACGGCTGAGTGTATGTTTTCAACATGAAATGAGGGTCACCTAGCTCTATAGGTTCCCTAATGCTCTACAGATCGGCACAAGGCCCCAAACATGGCTATTAGCTCAATTGTACAGTTATAATGTCAGTAACAGTCATACAACACAGTATTCTATTAGCCGGGAAGGACTAAGTCCGAACCCTCAATCACAATGTCACCACGCCCGTCATAGAACGTGTGTCTCATCTCAATATAGCACTGTGAAGTGCTAGTACGGGGTTTCAAACCCTCAGTACATTGTTTACTACTGCCACTCACCTCGAACTGGTAGAAGCTTCAATCCGCCTTGCGATTGCCTCGCAAATCAATCTCCTCGGATGCCAAATCTGCTCAAAATCATAGAGAATGCATCAATATACGCTAATTTCACGAAATTCATTCGAAATAACCCAATTTATATCAAAACCCACAAGTTGTCAAAACCCGACTTTTGGTACACTTGTCGAAAAATTACAAAAATGACATATTCGGAATCCTCATCTCGATACGAGTCTAGGCATATAAAATTTACCAAAATCGGACTCCATTTGCCCACTCAAATCGGTGTTTTTCTTTAATTTAGGCCTAGGGCTCAAACCCACCTTTAATCTTCCATTTACAGGGATTTAACCAAGGATTTCATGTTAAAATGATGTAATTAAGCCACAAAACTTACCTCCAACGAAACCCCGATGATTTCCCAGCAATCTCCCATCAATTTCTTCTCTTGGAACTCAAAAATGGAGGTTTTGGGTATTAAACCCGCGACTGTCCAGTTCTGGTTTTAACTTCACTGCCAGAGACCTTTCTTCTACGCGTTCGCGACAGGACTCACGCGAACGCGATGCTCTGCTCCGTCCACCCATCACGAACGCGACACCAAGTCACGCGTTCGCGAAGCACAGATTTCAACCGCCCGGATTTTCTTCTACGCGTTCGCGTCTCCACTCACGCGAACGCGATGACCAACCCTTCTCACCTACGCGAACGCGTTCCAGCTCCACGCGAACGCGAAGCCTCCGATCCTGACCCTACGCGTACGCGTCCAGACCATCACGAACGCGATGCATACCCTTGCTGACCTTCGCGGACGCGTGCCCCTTCATCGCGAACGCGATGAAGGATTTCCTTCAGCAGATACAGCAGCAATTCAGCTGCTGTCTAAGGCCAAAAATGGTCCGTTTGGACCCCCGAATTCATCCCGAGGCCCCCGAGACCCCAACGAAAACCACTAACATACTCCATAACACAATTCAAACTTGTTCCAATCATAAAAACACCATCCTAAACATCAAAATCACCAATTACGCACGGATTCAAGCCTAAGTTTCTTCAAAACTTCCGAAATCGACATTCGATCAAAAACCCGACCAAACTACCTCCGAATGACCTGAAATTTTGCAAACACATCCAAAATCACCGTACGGAGCTACTGCAACTGTCGGAATTCCATTCCGACTCCCGGATCAAAATCTCACCTATCGATCGGATTGCGCCAAAATTCAACCTTAGCCAATTCTAGCCTATCTCTACACCGGGCCTCCAAATTCAATTCTGATCGCTCCCCTAAGTTACAAATCACCCCCCGGAACTAACTGAATCATCAGATTCCGATTCCGAGCCCTCTAACCAAATATTCAACTCCGGGTTGACTTTCCTTATTCAAGTTTCCTTCAAAAGGCTATATGCCTCATTTCCAATCTAATTCACTCCTAACTCCCCCGATAGACTCTAACACTGATATAAAAGCATAAATCATGTAGTTACAACATAACGGGGTGGTAATTACCGTGACGACGGGCCGGGTCGTCACATTCTCCCCTCTTAAGCAAACGCTCGTCCTCGAGCCGGTCAAGAAACATACCTGAAGTCTCAAATAGCTGAGGGTATCTGCTCCGCATCTCCTGCTCAACCTCCCAAGTAGCCTCCTCTACGGGTCGACCTCTCCACTGAACCTTAACTGATGAAATATCCTTCGACCTCAACTTCCTTACTTGGCGACCCAAAATAGCAATAGGCTCCACATCATAGGATAGATCACCATCAAGTTGAATGGTACTGAAGTCTAATACATGGGACGGATCTCCGATGTACTTCCGGAGCATAGACACATGGAATACTGGATGAACGCTGGATAAGCTGGGTGGCAAGGCTAACTCATATGCCACCTCTCCAACTCTCCTGAGTATCTCAAAGGGACCAATGTACCCGGGACTCAACTTCCCTTTCCTCCCGAACCTCATGACACCCTTCATGGGTGAAACCTTCAGCAATACTCTATCACCAACCATGAAAGACAGCTCTCGAACCATACGGTCTGCATAACTCTTCTGGCGAGACTGTGCTGTGCGAAGCCTCTCCTGGATCAACTTTGCTCTATCCAGGAGCATCCTGAACTAACTCAGTCCCTATCAATCTATCCTCACCAGGCTCAAACCACCCGACGGGAGATCTACACCGTCGGCCATACAATGCCTCGTACGGGGCCATCTGAATACTCGACTGGTAGTTGTTGTTGTAGGCAAACTCAGCAAGTGGCAAAAACTCATCCCATGAACCACCAAAGTCAATCACACATGCCCGCAACATATCTTCCAGGATCTGAATAGTGCGCTCAGATTGTCCGTCTGTCTGGGGGAGAAATGCGGTGCTCAACTAAACCCGCGTACCCATCTCTCGCTGAAATGCTCTCCAAAACTGAGAAGTGAACTGAGTGCCTCTGTCAGATATAATAGACACTGGGACCCCATGCAACCTGACAATCTCCCGAATAAAGATCGATGCCAACCGCTCCGATGAGTAAGTAGTACTAATTGGGATGAAATGTGCGGACTTAGTCAGCCGATCAACAATCACCCATACAGAATCAAACTTCCTCGCCGTCCGAGGGAGTCCAGTAACAAAATCCATGGTGATCCTCTCCCATTTCCACTCGGGAATGACCATACGCTGAAGAACACCGCCCGGTCTCTGATGCTCATACTTGACCTGCTGGCAATTGAGGCACTTAGCTACATGCCTAACAATATCCATCTTCATTCTCCTCCACCAGTAGTGATGTCTCAACTCTTGGTACATCTTTGCGGCACCTGGGTGAATAGAGTACCGCGAACTGTGCGCCTCCTCAAGTATCAACTCCCGCAAACCATCAACATTAGGCACGCATATACGGCCCTGCATCCTCAGAACACCATCACTGTCGATAGTCACATCTCTAACATCATTATGCCGCACTCTGTCCTTAAGGACAAGCAAATGCGGGTCATCATACTGTCGCTCCCTGATGCGATCATATAAGGAAGATCGAGAAACAACACAAGCCAACACCCGACTCGGCTCCGAAATATCTAATCTCACTAGCCGATTGGCTAGGGCTTGAACATCATAAGCAAATGGCCTCTCCCCAACTGGGATGAAAGCTAGGCTGCCCATGCTAACCGCCTTCAGACTCAAAGCATCGGCCACCACATTGGCCTTCCCCCGATGATACAAAATAGTGATGTCATAATCCTTAAGCAACTCCAACCACCTCCGCTGTCTCAAATTAAGGTCCTTCTGTCTGAATAAGTGCTGAAGGCTGCGATGATCCGTGAACACCTCACAGGAGACACCATACAGGTAATGCCTCCAAATCTTCAAAGCATGAACTATGGTTGCTAGCTCCAAATCATGAACAGGGTAGTTCTTCTCGTGGGGCTTCAACTGACGAGAAGCATAAGCAATGACCCTACCCTCCTGCATCAACACACAACCAATGCCAACTCCTGAGGCATCACAATATACAATATAAGAATCTGAAGCTGTCGGTAGAATCAAGACTGGTGCTGTGGTCAGTGCTGTCTTGAGTTTCTGAAAGCTCTCCTCGCACTCCTGGACCATAAGAAAGGAACACCCTTCTGAGTCAATCTAGTCAAGGGTGAAGCAATAGAAGAGAACCCCTGAACGAATCGGCGATAATACCCTGCCAATCCCGGAAAGCTACGGATCTCAGTAACTGAGGTCGGTCTGGGCCAACTCTGCACTGCCTCGACCTTCCTCGGATCTACCTGAATACCATCACGGGACACCACGTGCCCCAAGAATGCCACGGACTCAAGCCATAACTCACATTTGGAGAACTTGGCATACAACTTCTCCTTTCTCAATCTCTGCAATACAATACTCAAGTGTCGAGCATGCTCCTCCTGGCTACGAGAGTAGACTAGAATGTCATCAATGAACACAATCACAAATAAATCCAGATAGGGCCTGAACACACTGTTCATCAGATGCATAAATGCTGCTGGGGCATTGGTCAGCCCAAAAGACATCACAAGGAGCTCATAGTGACCATATCTGGTCCGTAATGCAGTCTTCATAATGTCAGACTCTCTAATCTTCAGCTGATGGTAGCCTGAACGAAGATCAATCTTCGAGAACACCCTAGCTCCCTGGAGCCGATCAAATAAATCATCAATACGAGGCAGAGGATACTTATTCTTCATTGTTACTTTGTTTAGCTGCTTGTAGTCAATACACATCCTCATGGATCCATCATTCTTCTTAACAAACAGGACCGGTGCACCCCACGGCGACACACTCGGCCGAATGAACCCCTTATCTAGGAGTTCCTGGAGTTGCTCCTTCAATTCCTTCAACTCAGCTGGTGCCATCCGATACGGAGGAATAGAAATAGGCTGAGTGCCTGGCACCAAATCGATACCAAAATCAATATCCCTGTCCGGCGGCATGCCCGGCAGGTCTGAGGGAAACACATCAGGAAAGTCTCGCACAATGGGAACAGAATCAATACCGGGAGTCTGGGCCTCGACCTCCCGCACAAATGCTAAATAAGAGAGACATCCCTTCCCAACCATTCGTTGGGCCTTGAGGAAAGATATTACCCTGCTAGGTACATACTCAGTCGTGCCTCGCCACTCGATCCTCTGAATGCCCGGCATAGCCAAAGTGATCGTCTTAGCATGACAGTCCAGAATAGCATGACATGGAGATAGCCAGTCCATGCCCAATATAACATCAAAATCAATCATGCTGAGAAGCAACAGGTCTACTCGGGTCTCCAGACCTCCAATAGTGACCAAACAGGACCGGTATACGTGGTCCACAACAATAGTATCCCCTACCGGGGTAGATACATGCACCGGCAGCTCAAGACTCCCTCGGCTCGTGCCCAAATGAGGAGCAAAATATGTAGACACATAAGAATAAGTAGAACCCGGATCAAACAATACTGAGGCATCTCTGTTGCAGATTGAAATAATACCTGTAATGACAGCATCAGAAGCAACAGCCTCGGATCGGCCCTGAAAAGCATAGCATCTAGCCTGTCCGCCTGATCGGCCTCCCCCTCGAGAGCGACCCCTAGCTGTCCGACCCTCACCCCTAGCTGGCGGGGCGGGTGCTGAAGTAGAAGGACCAGATGACGAGGGCTGCCCCCTCTGCTGATAAGATCTGGAAACAAGACGGGGACACTCCCTACGGTGGTGCCCAAACTCTCCGCACTCGTAGCAACTCATCGGTGCTGGGTACTGAGACTGATAAGGACCTCTGGCGCTGGAGTGGCCAGCTGATGAACTAGGCCGAGATGAACCCTGAGCGGATGGGGCCTGTGAAGAACTCTGAGCTGGCATGGCACTGAGAGATGGCTGGCTCTGGTGCGAACCCTGATAACCCTGTCTAGGTGACCATCTGCGACGATCTGAGCGACCCGACTGCGAAGACCTGAAAGAGCGACCTCGGCTCTGCTGACTCTGGCCTCTGGTCTGAGTGCCACTGGAACTAGCTGCTCCTCGAGGCCTCTTGGCCTCCCTCTCATCCCGCTCCCTGCGACGATCTGTCTCTATGTCGCGAGCAATATCCAAAGCATCCTCAAATGTACGACTCAAAACCCTCTCCCGAGTCATCAAAATACGGATGGGATAAATGAGGCCGTCCACGAAGCCCCCAATCCTCTCTCTGTCTGAATGAACCAACCATGGTGCATATCCGGACAACTCTGTAAACCTGATCTCATACTCGACACCGACATGTCCCCTCGACGGAGACCCTCAAACTGCCTACGCATCTCCTCTCTCCGAGATCGAGGCACCCATTTCTCCAAGAACATAGTGGAGAACTCCGGCCATGATAGTGGTGCTGCTCCCTGCCGGCCTGCGGCACTCATAAGCCTCCCACCAAGCGAAGGCTGGCCCCTGGAACTGAAAGGTAGTGAACGATACCCCACTGGACTCCAATATCCCTGCCGTACGAAGCATCCGACGGCACTTGTCCAGAAAACCTTGGGCGTCCTGGCCCGGGGCACCAGTGAACACTGGAGGAGATAACCTAGTGAACCTCTCGAGATGACGCTGCTCATCGTCCGTCATAGCTGGGACCCTGTCCCCCTGAATCTGATCCGCTGGCTGAACCGGAACCACAGGCTGAACTGGAGGAGCCTCTGGTGTCTACAAGCCCTGCACTGCTGGCTCTGGAGTGCGTGCTGCGGGGGTCTGATGACCACCCTCAGTCCCTGATGTAGCTGCTACAGTAGTAACTGAAACCGCCTGTGCCAGGACAGTGCAAACTACTAGTATCTGAGCCAGGGTCTCCTGTAGACCCGGAATGACAATGGGCACAGCTGGTGCCTGAACCGGTGCTGCTGGCACCTCTGCAACTGGGGGCTGTGGGTCAGCTGGTACTACATCAGCTGCCCGACCTCCGCCACGACCACAGCCGCGTCCACGGCCTCTAGCAGGTGGTAGTGGTGGTCATCCTCCCCGTCCGGAAGCTCGAGTTCTCGCCATCTGTGAGAGAATAGAATGTCAAAGTTTAGTTTAAGTCAAAATTAATCGCACGACAAGAATTCCAAGAATTGAAACTTTTCCTAAAAGGTTTGCAGGCTCCCGAGGATAAGTACAGGCGTCCCCGTACCGATCCACGAGACTCTACTAAACCGGCTCATGACTCGCGAGACCTGTTAACCTGGGCTCCGATACCAACTTGTCACGACCCAAACCCCGGTCGTGATGGCGCCCAACACAATGCTAGGCAAGCCCGACCATATCATCTCTTAACCCAGCCAATTATTAATTCCAATTAATCAAATTAAACTGTAAATGCTCATATCAGGTGATAAACGAAATGTAAAACATACAAAATACGGTCCCAACCATATCGTGGTGTCACGAGACCGAGCCTCTACAGAATAGCATCCTACTACAACCAAGTCTAGGCAATTAGGAAATCAACAAGATGATAAAGAAGGAGAAAACAAGCTCTGCGGACGCTGGCAGCTACCTCGTAATCTCCGCAAAAGTAGACAAGGATCAGCAGCTACAATGTCTCAACTGCTCTCGGGCACCTGTGGATCTGCACAGAAAGTGCAGGGGAGTGGGGTGAGTATATTTCAACTCAGTGAGTAACAATAATAAATAATAACTGAAGGTAAGAACTCCTGTGCTATCACTTAACAGTTCTAAGGCAACCCTCACAGGTACGTCATCACTATAGTAGTACTCTAACCTCCAATCTACGTTTATCTCTACAAGATTCTACACCGAACCAACCCTCACTCGTACCCCTACGGTGTACGGCCATCTCAACATATAAAGACACATACTTATGTCTATAATGTATAAGTGTTTAAGTAGATAGTAGGATATGATTAAGCATAATGCTGCGGCGTGCAGCCCGCTCCAATACATATACCGCTGCGGCGCGCAGCCCGCTCCATTTAACGTCGACGGCGCTCACTGGGGGTGTATACAGACTTCGGAGGGGCTCCCTAGGCCCAAGCACTATTATACCGCGGCGTGCAGCCCGATCCACACATGTATTACTGCGGCGTGCAGTCCGATCCAATATTTATATGTATATATATTTATACTGCTGCGGCGCGCAGCCCGATCCCATAATATACACCAGTGCTCACTGAGAATGTGTGCAGACTCAGACTCCGAAGGGGCTCCTACAGCCCAAGCGCAATAATACTGCGGCGTGCCGTCCGTCCCACATGTATATTACATGTATATTACATGTATATTACTGCGGCGTGCAGTCCGATCCAATATATATACTGCTGCGGCGTGCAGCCCGATCCCATATATATTACATGTATATTACTGCGACGCGCAGTCCGATCCAATATATATATTGTTGCGACATGCAGCCCGATCCAATATAGGTATATATATATAATACCTCATAATGGGTCCTCGACCCTATCCCAGTCAGTATATACTTGGCCTCTCGTGCCCAATATAATATATCACAGTGGGTCCTTGACCCTGTCTCAGTCAATATAGACTTGGCCTTTCAGGCCCAATATAACATCTCATAGTGGGTCCTTGACCCTATCTCATCTCTCTCAATGTACACATCTAGTACGGGCTCATATTATGCTATACAGCTAGAGCTACGGCTGAGTGTATGTTTTCAACATGAAATGAGGGTCACCTAGCTCTATAGGTTCCCTAATGCTCTACAGATCGGCACAAGGCCCCAAACATGGCTATTAGCCCAATTGTACAGTTATAATCTCAGTAACAGTCATACAACAAAGTATTCTATTAGCCGGGAAGGACTAAGTCCGAACCCCCAATCACAATGTCACCACGCCCGTCATAGAACGCGTGTCTCATCTCAATATAGCAATGTGAAGTGCTAGTACGGGGTTTCAAACCCTCAGTACATTGTTTACTGCCACCACTCACCTCGAACCGGTAGAAGCTTCAATCCACTTTGCGCTTGCCTCACAAATCAATCTCCTCGGATGCCAAATCTGCTCAAAATCATAGAGAATGCATCAATATACGCTAATTTCACGAAATTCATTCGAAATAACCCAATTTATATCAAAACCCACAAGTTGTCAAAACCCGACTTTTGGTACACTTGTCAAAAAATTACAAAAATCACATATTCGGAATCCTCATCTCGATACGAGTCTAGGCATATAAAATTTACCAAAATGGGACTTCATTTGCCCACTCAAATCGGTGTTTTTCTTTAATTTAGGCCTAGGGCTCAAACCCACCTTTAATCTTCCATTTACAGGGATTTAACCAAGGATTTCATGTTAAAATGATGTAATTAAGCCACAAAACTTACCTCCAACGAAACCCCGATGATTTCCCAACAATCTCCCGTCAATTTCTTCTCTTGGAACTCAATAATGGAGGTTTTGGGTATTAAACCCGCGACTGTCCAGTTCTGGTTTTAACTTCACTGCCAGAGACCTTTCTTCTACGCGTTCGCGACAGGACTCACGCGAACGCGATGCTCTGCTCCGTCCACCCACCGCGAACGCGACACCAAGTCACGCGTTCGCGAAGCACAGATTTCAACCACCCGGATTTTCTTCTACGCGTTCGCGTCTCCACTCACGCGAACGCGATGACCAACCCTTCTCACTTACGCGAACGCGTTCCAGCTCCACGCGAACGCGAAGCCTCCGATCCTGACCCTACGCGTTCGCGTCCAGACCATCGCGAACGCAATGCATACCCTTGCTGACCTTCGCGGACGCGTGCCCCTTCATCGCGAACGCGACGAAGGATTTCCTTCTGCAGATACAGCAGCAATTCAGCTGCTGTCTAAGGCCAAAAATGGTCCGTTTGGACCCTCGAATTCATCCCGAGGCCCCCGGGACCCTAACGAAAACCACTAACATACTCCATAACACAATTCAAACTTGTTCCAATCATAAAAACACCATCCTAAACATCCAAATCACCAATTACGCACGGATTCAAGCCTAAGTTTCTTCAAAACTTCCGAAATCGACATTCGATCAAAAACCCGACCAAACTACCTCCGAATGACCTGAAATTTTGCAAGCACATCCAAAATCACCCTACGGAGCTACTGTAACTGTCGGAATTCCATTCCGACTCCCAGATCAAAATCTCACCTATCGATCGGATTGCCCCAAAATTCAACCTTAGCCAATTCAAGCCTATTTCTACACCGGGCCTCCAAATTCAATTCCGATCGCTCCCCTAAGTCACAAATCACCCCCGGAACTAACCGAATCATCAAAATCCAATTCCGAGCCCTCTAACCAAATAGTCAACTCCGGGTTGACTTTCCTTATTCAAGTTTGCTTCAAAAGGCTATATGCCTCATTTCCAATCCAATTCACTCCTAACTCCCCCGATAGACTCTAACACTGATATAAAAGCATAAATCATGTAGTTACAATATAACGGGGTGGTAATTACCGTGACGACGGGCCGGGTCATCTCAAATACATATGCTCATATAACCTAGTACTTAAACTATTTCCTCGTATAGTGGTAGATCCTGAATAAGTTCTTTGGATTCAGAATTAGTGCAGTTTATTGTATTAACATTATATACATGTACTTTCAATTCTTAATCGACATGGGTTTCTCTTTTTTTGGAAAAGTGACTTCGATTCGCCGGTTCAGGCTCTCTGAAAATAGTATGGCATAATGTATGATTAACTTCTTACATTACGTTAATAAACCTACATGTTGGATCGGGCTATGCACTCCTTTTTAATGACCTTAATAGTAAAATGTAATCGGATTCTAAATTTCAAGGCAATCGTATCACGACCCAATTACTCCTATAGGTCGTGATGGCCCCAACTTTGATGCTAGGCAAGGCAACGGTAAAGGACCTTCTTTTCAGAGCCAATCCTGTTGAACATGAGGAGGAAGTCTTGTTCATGCCAGTCAATAATGCACCACCACCACAACAAGATCACCCTCGTGTGATGCATCATGACAATAATAGTTCCACAATAGTAGCAGAGCCAACATAACAAACATAACCTGAACCTCCCACCATCGACAATCATAAGGAAAATACAACAGATGACACATTAACTTCTCAACATACTAAGGATATTGCAGATGCTGATAATCCAGTAGAAGCACCTGATACTTCATTACAAGAGGTTGTATAAATAACAGAAGATCCTACTACTACTATTGAAGCACTTGCAGAAAATGGCAGAGGCAAGAGAATTACCAAGCCACCAATATGGCTTAAAGATTATGTGAATTCTAGAAATAATGCTCCTAATTGCTTATACTCTATCACTAACTATGTGGAGTATGATCACTCATCTACGGGTTATCAAGAATATCTAAGTTTGTTCTCAGCACCCATAAAGCCCAAGAATTTTAAGGAAGCATCTCATCAAAATGGATTAAAGCTATGCAGCAGGAAGTTAATGCCTTAAACCAAAATCAAACTTAGGAATTGGTAGATCTATCTAAAGGGAAGCAGGC
Organism: Nicotiana noctiflora; assembly: GCA_032618575.1. Taxonomy (NCBI): domain Eukaryota; kingdom Viridiplantae; phylum Streptophyta; class Magnoliopsida; order Solanales; family Solanaceae; genus Nicotiana; species Nicotiana noctiflora. Next base: position 246,169 of record JASVEL010002064.1, on the reverse strand, counting down.
AGTTAGTTCAAAATGGGTGTACAAAATCAAATACAAAAAAGGGAGAAGTAGACAAATACAAAGCCAGACTTGTTATAAAAGGGAACACTCAACGGGAAGGCTTAGATTATTTTGAGACTTTCTTACTAGTTGCTAAAATGGTAAATGTCAGAATAGTGATCAGTGTTGCAGCTTCAAGGAATTGGCCTATGTATCAGATGGATGTAAATAATGCCTTCCTACAAGGTGACCTATTAGAGGAAGTCTATATAGATTTACCTCAGGGGTTTCAAAAGCAGGGGGTATAAAGTATGCAAGCTGCTGAAATCACTATATGCAAGCCTCTATGTAGTGGAATATCTAACTCACAGATGCACTGCAATCATCCAAGTCCATTCAAAGTCCTTACGATCATTCTTTGTTAACAAAAAAGAAAGGTGAAGAACTGCTCATTGTCTTAGTCTCTGTTTTAAAAGGTAGAACTGGGACTCGCTCGGGGCTCGTCTCGGGGCGGAGCACTCGTAAAATGCCCCTGGGCTTATGTGTGGGGCTTAGTTCCGTGAGACTTACGCCTCGGCCAGTAGGGCTTATACCCCTGACACGCCCAACACCCAGGGTACTGGGCTCGCCTAATAGAACTTTATGCAATTGGGTCACGACCCGGATTTCCCACCATCGGGGTCATGATGGCTCCTACTAAATGGAAGCTAGGCAAGCCAAATATTAATTACATCTCCATTAATTACCAATTTCTTATTAACAACATAAAAATTACAGCGGAATAATCAAAATTAGCGGAAGACTTAGTCAAATATGATAAAGAAAATCCAAATCCGATACACTACCCAAGATTGGTGTCACAATACTCACGAACTTCTAAGAATAATACACATAATTGTTTGAAAGAAAATACAAACTGTTTATCTCGGTTACATGAGATAACACAATGAAAAGCATAGATAGAAGAGACACAGGTCCTGCGGACGCCTGCAAGGCTACCTCGTAGTCTCCGTATTCGAAAAATCCACAAGTCGCTACTGCCGCTGCTGCTGTCCGTAACCTGTATCTGCGCAAAAAGAGCGCAGAGTGTAGTATCAGCACAACCGACCCCATGTGCTGGTAAGTGCCTGGCCTATCCCAGCGAACTAGTGACAAGGCTAAGGCCAGTCACCCACCTAAACCTGTACAATTGCAATATAGGCATATATATATAATACATTATAAGGAAATACTCTTCTCTGAAATAACAGTCAATAACCCACGATATCCAAAATAATCTAATCAACATAATAAATCTTACTTTCATGTCTCAATTTCTCTCTCATTTCATATCTCGTGGTAGGCGTACCACCCGCTCCCAACTATCACAGTAATTATATCTTGTGGTAGGCGTACCACCCGCTCCCAAATATATCAATAATTATATCTTGTGGTAGGTGTACCACCCGCTCCCAAATATATCAATAATTATATCTTGTGGTAGGCGTACCACCCGCTCCCAAATATATCAATCATTATATCTTGTGGTAGGCGTACCACCCGCTCCCAAATATATCAATCGGCTACCGGCAACTATGGCCAATGCCAAGATTTTAAGTCACTTTGTGGTCGGCGTACCACATGATCCCAATTTATAAAATATATATATTACCGGCATTTAGCCAATAATCTCTATATCAACAATATTTATAATTACCGGTTTTAAACCAATAATTCATAATAATTTCAACAATTTACCTTCATTACCGGTATAACACCAATAACTCTTATTCAACAATTTATTCATAACTAAATTCATATTCCTACAAACTAGGATAGAACAAACACTTACCTCGAAAGTTTACGAACGATTCAATCCGTAGCAATGCCTTTTCCTTTCGAATTTGACTCCAATCCAATCGTATCTATATACAATTGATTCAATATCATCAATTCTACTTAACAAACTAGTTCATATTGCTAAATATGATTTTTACAACATTCTGCCCGGAATAGTAAAAATCGACCCCGGGCCCACATAGTCGAAACTCAAGTTTCGAACAAAAATAAGTTCACCCAATCCTCCTTGAGTTCAAATATACAATTTGTTCTTAAGTTCGACTCCAAAACGAAGTCTAGATCGTAAATTCATTGAAAACCCTTACTATACTAAATTCTCAATTTTTCTACCCATTTACACCTATTTAGACTTAGGAATTCAAATAATATTGATGGAAAATGAAGAAAACGAGTTAAGAATCACTTACCCAAGAAGTTTGGTGAAGAATAGCTCAAAAATCGTCCAAGGGGTTGTGAAGAAGGGGGTTGAACAGAAATGGGATTTGTTATCCCGTTTCTGTTCTGTTTTGGGATTAAAATGACTGGGCAAAAGTTTGCCCTTCGCGTTCGCGTGGACAGTGTCGCGTTCGCGAAGGGTTGGGCAAAATGGGTATCGCGTTCGCGTGGACATAGTCGCGAACGCGAAGAATAGAAATCTGGGCTTACAAATTGGCCTACGCGAACGCGTGGCACCTTACGCGAACGCGTAGAGGAGGCAGGCCAGGCTCCGCGAACGCGGGAGCCTGCACGCGAACGCGTAGAGGAAAATGGCTGGATCCAAATTTGTTGTACGCGAACGCGATCCTATTGTCGCGAACACGATGAAGGGAAAGGAGATGCCTTCGCGAACGCGACCGGGTGGACGCGAACGCGAAGAAGGAATGTCTGCTGCAGATTTTCTGAAGTTTTTCCTAGTCTAAAACCACCCCGAACCACCTCCGAAACACTCCCGAGCCCTCGGGGCTCCAAACCAAATATGCACACTAACTTAAAAGCATCATACGAACTTGCTCGCGCGATCAAATCGCTAAAATAACATCAAAATCCATGAATTGAGCCTTAAAACTCAAGAATCCTTTCAAATTTTCATAATTTCCAAACTTTCCAATTTAAAGCCAAAACACGTCAAACGACGTCCGTTTTCAACCAAACTTTACAGGAAGCGCTTAACCAATATATATGACTTGTACCGGGCGTCGAAACCAAAATACGAGCCCGATACCAGTACTTTTTAATAAAAATTCAGTTTCATTTTCCTTAAACATTTTCAGAAAACAATTTAACAGAAAAATTCTTTTACTGGGGTTCTACACCTCGGATTTCAATTCCGGACATATGCCCAAGTTCCATATTTTTCTACGGATTTTCTGAAATAGTCAAATCACGGATCCGGGTCCGTTTACCAAAAATGTTGACCAAAGTCAACCATATCAATATTAATATCAAAATTCTTCAACTTTTTCACATATTTCACATATTTCAACATAAATCTTTTCCAGCTTTGTGCCCAGACTGTGCACGCAAATTGAGGCAACTATAAATGAGGTTTTCAAGACCTCAAAAGCTCGGAATGATTAATAAAACAAGTGATGACCCTTTGGGTCGTCACAATTTCCACCTCTAAAACAACCGTTCGTCCTCGAACGGACAAAAGAAAGAAGTACTCGAGTCATGGAATAAATGAGGATATTGGCTCGGCATGTCAGATTCGGACTCCTAGGTCGATGCCTCAGGAAGCTGTCCCCTCCACTAAACTCGCACAGAAGGAACACCGGCTCCTCCTCGTAAGATAGATCATTGTCCAATTGGACAGTACTGAAGTCTAACACATGTGTGGGATCGCCGTGGTATCTCCAAAGCATAGATACATGAAAAACGGGATGCACGGCCGATAAGCTAGGCGGCAAAGCTAATCTGTAAGCCACCCCTCCCACTCTGTCTAGAATCTCAAATGGGCCAATATACCTAGGGCCGAGCTTGCCCTTCTTCCCAAACCTCATCACACCCTTCATAGGCGACACTCGGAGCAATACTCGTTCGCCAACCATGAAATCTACATCTCGAACCTTACGATCCGCATAGGTCTTCTGTCTGGACTGAGCTGAACGCAATCTCTCCTGAATAGTCTTGACCTTATCCAAGGCCTCTTGAACTAAGTCTGTACCTAACAACCGAGCCTCTCCCGGTTCAAACCATCCAACTGGTGATCGACATCGCCTACCATATAACGCCTCATACGGAGCCATCCGGATGCTAGATTGGTAACTGTTATTGTAGGCGAACTCTGCTAATGGCAGAAACTGGTCCCACGAGCCTCCGAAATCAATAACACGGGCTCGAAGCATGTCCTCTAGAATCTGAATAGTCCTCTCGGACTGGCCATCCGTCTGAGGATGAAATGCTGTACTCAACTGAACCTGGGTGCCTAACTCCTGCTGGACCGCTCTCCAGAACCGCGAGGTAAACTGCGTACCCCGATCAGAGATAATAGATACTGGCACTCCATGGAGACGAACAATCTCCCTAATATAAACCTCCGCTAACCTCTCCGATGAGTAGGAGACGGATACTGGAATAAAGTGTGCTGACTTGGTCAGCCTATCAACAATGACCCAAATAGCATCAAATTTCCTCCGAGTCAAAGGAAGTCCAGTAACGAAATCCATAGTGATCCGCTCCCATTTCCACTCGGGAATTTCAATCCTCTGGAATACACCACCAGGTCTCTGGTGCTCATATTTCACCTGCCGACAATTTAGACACCGAGCAACATACGCAACGATATCTTTCTTCATTCCGCGCCACCAATAGTGCTGACGTAAGTCCTGGTACATCTTCGCGGCGCCTGGGTGAATAGAATACCGCGAACTGTGGGCCTTCGCTAAGATTAACTCTCGAATCCCTTCGACATTGGGCACACAAACTCGACCCTGCAATTTCAATATCCCATCATCATCTAGATTTACATGTGTGGCACCTCCCCGCTGTACTGTATCTCTCAACTCACACAAATGAGGATCATCAAATTGCCTCTCACGGATACGCTCTAATAAAGAAGAACGAGCGACCATGCAGGCTAACACCCTGCTAGGCTCAGAAATGTCTAGTCTCACGAACTGGTTGACTAAGGCCTAGACATCTAGAGCAAATGGTCTCTGACTAACCGGGATAAAGGCAAGACTACCCATGCCGGCGGACTTTCTACTCAATGCATCGGCCACCACATTGGCCTTACTCGGGTGATATAAAATAGTAACATCATAGTCTTTTAGCAACTATAGCCACCTTCTCTGCCTCATATTCAACTCTTTCTGCTTAAACAAATACTGAAGACTCTTATGATCGGTGTACACTTCACATGCTACACCATACAAATAATGCCTCCAGATCTTCAATGCGTGAATAATCGCCGCCAATTCTAGATCATGCACTCGATAGTTCTTCTCATGAATCTTCAACTGCCTCGAAGCATAGGCAATAACCTTGCCATCCTGCATTAACACTGCACCAAGCCCAATACGGGAAGCATCACAATAAACAGTATAAGGTCCCGTACCTGTGGGTAAAACCAATACCGGTGCTGTGGTCAAGGTTGTCTTGAGCTTTTGAAAGCTCGCCTCACATTCATCGGACCATTCAAATTGAACACCCTTCTGGGTCAATCTGGTCAGTGGGGTTGCAATAGAAGAAAATCCTTCTACGAATCGGCGGTAATAACCCGCTAACCCCAAGAAACTCCGAATATCCGTGGCTGATGTCGGTCTAGGCCAGTTCTTGACTGCCTCAATTTTCTTCGGATCAACCTGAATACCTGCTACCGCCACAATATGCCCTAGGAATGCAACTGAACTTAGCCAAAATTCACACTTTGAAAATTTTGCATATAGTTGGCTATCTCTCAGAGTCTGCAAGGCCACTCTGAGATGTTGCGCATGCTCCTCCTGACCGCGGGAATATATTAATATGTCATCAATGAAGACTATTACAAACAAGTCTAAATAAGGCCGGAACACCCGATTCATTAATTCCATAAAAGCTGCTGGGGCATTTGTCAACCCAAAAGACATGACCGGAAATTCATAATGTCCATACCGAGTGCGGAACGCGGTCTTAGGGACATCAGATGCCCTAATCTTCAGCTGATGATAGCCAGATCTCAAATCTATCTTTGAAAATACCTTGGCACCCTGAAGCCGGTCAAATAAATCATCAATTCGCGGAAGTGGATATTTATTTTTGATAGTCACCTTGTTTAACTGTCGATAGTCAATGCACATTCTCATCGAACCATCTTTCTTCTTTACAAATAATACGGGTGCACCCCACGGCGAAACACTGGGTCTAATGAAACCCTTTTCAAGTAAATCCTGCAACTGTTCCTTCAATTCTTTTAACTCCGGCGGAGCCATACGATATGGGGGAATGGAAATGGGCTGAGTGCCTGGAGCCAAATCAATGCAAAAATCAATGTCCCTATCGGGCGGCATACCTGGAAAGTCTGAAGGAAATACTTCAGGAAATTCGCGAACCACAGGCACAGAGTCAATAGAAGGAACCTCAGCACTAGAATCACGGACATAGGCCAAATAAGCCAAGCATCCCTTTCCAACCATACGCCGAGCTTTAACATAAGAAATAACATTACGGCTAGTATGACCTGAAATTCCTTTCCACTCTATACGAGGCGAATTCGGCAGGGCTAAAGTCACAGGTCTTGGCATGGCAATCTAAAATAGCATGATACGGAGATAGCCAGTCCATGCCTAGTATAATATCGAAGTCCACCATATTTAGGAGTAATAAATCAGCACGGGTCTCGAGACCCTCAATTACTATAATACATGACCGATGAACTCGATCAACCACAATGGAATCGCCTACTGGTGTAGACACATGAACAGGAACACTCAGTGGATCACTGGGCCGAACCAAGTATGGTGCAAAATAGGAAGACACATACGAATATGTAGACCCAGGGTCAAATAATGCTGATGCCTTTCTATCACAAACCAAAATAATACCTGTAATGACGGCGTCAGAAGACTCAGCCTCTGGTCTGGCGGGAAGTGCATAACATCCGGGCTGTGCCCCACCACCCTGAGCAGTATCTCTAGGACGATCAGCTGCTGTGGCTGGTCTCTACCTCTATCGGTCTGAGCTCCACCTCTATGACCTCTACCCCCACCTCTATGTCATCTACCTCCGCCTCTAGCCGGCTGGGCAGGCTGTGAGGGAACTGGGGCCTGAATCATGGCACGAGAACCCTGCTGGTGAGATCTGTCAGAAGCTCGAGGGCAATACCTTGCAATGTGCCTAAGATCACCGCACGTAAAACAAGCCCTCGGCTGCTGAAAATAGCGAAGTGGTGGTGCACTGATAGGCTGCTGATCAGAGTAGCGTGGCTGAGAATTACGATCACCTGAAGCATCATGAGAAACCTGAAGAGCTGACTGATAAGGTCTAGGAGGATGGCCTCTATCATAAAAATCTCTATCTCCAAACGAGGTACCACCGAATCTACCCGAATTACGAGATCTCTTATCTGATCCATGTCTCGCTCCCTGTGACAGAGCCATCTCGATCCGGCGGGCTGCATTAGCCGCCTCCTGAAAAGTGATTTCAGTTCCTGCACCCATAGCCATCTGTAGCCGAATTGGCTGATTCAAGCCATCAATAAACCTCCTCACTCTCTCCCGCTCCGTGGGAAGTATGATAACAGCATGACGAGCCAGGTCCACGAACCTAGTCTCGTACTGTGTGACAGACATAGAACCCTGATGAAGACGCTCAAATTGTCTGCGCATAAACTCCCTCTGAGTTGCTGGAAGGAACTTCTCCAAGAATAATTCTGCAAACCGCTCCCAAGTCAAAGATGACGATCCCGCTGGCCTGGTTAGACAATAATCTCTCCACCAAGTCTTGGCGGAACCAGATAACCGAAAAGTAGCATAATCCACACCATTTGTCTCCACAATACCCATAGTACGGAGAACTTCGTGGCAGCTGTATAGGAAGTCCTGTGGATCCTCTGAAGGAGTGCCACTGAATGTGGTAGTGAACAGTTTGGTAAACCTGTCCAATCTCCACAATGCATCAGCAGACATGGCTGCACCATCATTAGACGGAGTCGCAATAATAGGCCGAACTGCCTCAACTGGCTGAATCACAGGATCCTGAGCCTGGGGAATTACTGGCTCCGGAGTGCGCGTAGCAGGAGTCTGATTACCTCCTCCGGCCTGAGAAGTGGCTGGTGCCACCGGTAATAAGCCTGCTCTGGTAATATGATCCATAAAACCTGCTATACGGACCAAAGCATCCTGTAGATCCGGTGAAAACACAGCCCCTCCTGGGACCTGAGCTGGGCCTACTGGAGCTGCTGGGGTTGGAACTTCCTCCTCGATATGAACATGAGGTTCTGCCACTCGTGCTGCTGCTCGGGGCTGAGCCCTGCCCCTACTTTGTCCTCTAGGACGGCCTCGACCTCGGCCTCTACCCCTAGCAGGAAGCTGCCGCTGCTGGGACCTCGGGCTGCTGGTCGGTAGATGAGGATGCACGTGTCCTTACCATCTGCGGAAGAACAGAGTAGAAGTTCAATTAACATTCAAAAGATCAAGTCGCACGACCGGAAAGAATAAAGAGAATATTTTCCTAACTCTGTAGCCTCTGGAGGATAAATACAGACGTCTCCGTACCGATCCTTCAGACTCTACTAAGGTTGTTCGTGAGTTGTGAGACCTGTGCAACCTAGTGCTCTGATACCAACTTGTCACGACCCGGATTTCCCACCATCGGGGTCATGATGGCGCCTACTAAATGGAAGCTAGGCAAGCCAAATATTAATTATATCTCCATTAATTACCAATTTCTTATTAACAACATAAAAATTACAGCGGAATAATCAAAATTAGCGGAAGACTTAGTCAAATATGATAAAGAAAATCCAAATCTGATACACTACCCAAGATTGGTGTCACAATACTCACGAACTTCTAAGAATAATACACATAATTGTTTGAAAGAAAATACAAACTGTTTATCTCGGTTACATGAGATAACAGGATGAAAAGCATAGATAGAAGAGACAACGGGTCCTGCGGACGCCTGCAAGGCTACCTCGTAGTCTCAGTAGTCGAAAAATCCACAAGTCGCTACTGCCGCAGCTGCTGTCCGTAACCTGTATCTGCGCAAAAAGAGCGCAGAGTGTAGTATCAGCACAACCGACCCCATGTGCTGGTAAGTGCCTGGCCTATCCCAGCGAACTAGTGACAAGGCTAAGGCCAGTCACCCACCTAAACCTGTACAATTGCAATATAGATATATATATATAATACATTATAAGGAAATACTCTGCTCTGAAATAACCGTCAATAACTCACGATATCCGGAATAATCTAATCAACATAATAAATCTTACTTTCATGTCTCAATTCCTCTCTCATTTCATATCTCGTGGTAGGCGTACCACCCGCTCCCAACTATCACAATAATTATATCTTGTGGTAGGCGTACCACCCGCTCCCAATATATCAGTAATTATATCTTGTAGTAGGCGTACCACCCGCTCCCAAATATATCAATAATTATATTACCGGCATTTAGCCAATAATCTCTATATCAACAATATTTATAATTACCGGTTTTAAACCAATAATTCATAATAATTTCAACAATTTACCTTCATTACCGGTATAACACCAATAACTCTTATTCAACAATTTATTCATAACTAAATTCATATTCCTACAAACTAGGGTAGAACAAATACTTACCTCGAAAGTTTACGAACGATTCAATCCGTAGCAATGCCTTTTCCTTTCGAATTTGACTCCAATCCAATCGTATCTATACACAATTGATTCAATATCATCAATTCTACTTAACAAACTAGTTCATATTGCTAAATATGATTTTTACAACATTCTGCCCGGAATAGTAAAAATCGACCCTGAGCCCACATAGTCGAAACTCAAGTTTCGAACCAAAATAAGTTCACCCAATCCTCCATGAGTTCAAATATACAATTTGTTCTTAAGTTCGACTCCAAAACGAAGTCTAGATCGTAAATTCATTGAAAACCCTTACTATACTAAATTCTCAATTTTTCTACCCATTTACACCTATTTAGGCTTAGGAATTCAAATAATATTGATGGAAAATGAAGAAAACGAGTTAAGAATCACTTACCCAAGAAGTTTGGTGAAGAATAGCTCAAAAATCGTCCAAGCGGCTGTGAAGAAGGGGGTTGAACAGGAAATGGGATTTGTTATCCCGTTTCTGTTCTGTTTTTTGGATTAAAATGACTGGGCAAAAGTTTGCCCTTCGCGTTCGCGTGGACAGTGTCGCGTTCGCGAAGGGTTGGGCAAAATGGGTATCGCGTTCGCGTGGACATAGTCGCGAACGCGAATAATAAAAATCTGGGCTTACAAATTGGCCTACGCGAACGCATGGCACCTTACGCGAACGCGTAGAGGAGGCAGGCCAGGATCCGCGAACGCGGGAGCCTGCACGCGAACGCGTAGAGGAAAATGGATGGATCCAAATTTGTTGTACGCGAACACGATCCTATTGTCGCGAACGCGACCGGGTGGACGCGAACGCGAAGAAGGAATGTCTGCTGCAGATTTTCTGCAGTTTTTTCCTAGTCTAAAACCACCCCGAACCACCTCCGAAACACTCCCGAGCCCTCGGGGCTCCAAACCAAATATGCACACTAACTTAAAAGCATCATACGAACTTGCTCACGCGATCAAATCGCTAAAATAACATCAAAATCCATGAATTGAGCCTTAAAACTCAAGAATCCTTTCAAATTTTCATAATTTCCAAACTTTCCAATTTAAAGCCAAAACACGTCAAACGACGTCCGTTTTCAACCAAACTTTACAGGAAGTGCTTAACCAATATATATGACTTGTACCGGGCGTCGGAACCAAAATACGAGCCCGATACCAGTACGTTTTAATAAAAATTCAGTTTCATTTTCCTTAAACATTTTCAGAAAACAATTTAACAGAAAAATTCTTTTACTGGGGTTCTAGACCTCGGATTTCAATTTCGGACATATGCCCAAGTTCCATATTTTTCTACGGATTTTCTGAAATAGTCAAATCACGGATCCGGGTCCGTTTACCAAAAATGTTGACCAAAGTCAACCATATCAATATTAATATCAAAATTCTTCAACTTTTTCACATATTTCAACATAAATCTTTTCCAGCTTTGTGCCCGGACTACTGTGCATGCAAATCGAGGCAACTATAAATGAGGTTTTCAAGACCTCAAAAGCTCGGAATGATTAATAAAACAAGTGATGACCCTTTGGGTCGTCACAAATTGTATGTAACTAAACTTGTAAAGCCTCAAATGTTCTTACCAAATCGTTGACTATTAAAAATTATTTTTTTCTAAATCATAAATAATTAAGTTGAAAGTATTTTATGTCATAATTAAAATAAAAATTATTGCATGCATGCCACTAAGACTGCTATAGTAGTAAATTTTAAATAAATCTTTCTTTTCTAAGTATTTATTTGTTAACTTTTTTGATGTCTTTATAATATAATAGTCCATAAGTTTTTATAATTATTTTTCTAAGTATTATTTTTTTTACGTTTATAAGATACAATACTTATTAGTTTAATATCTCAATATTAGCTAGTAACCATTTACAAATAATTAGTTATCATGATATAGTATGATGAATTATGTGTCAATTTATTAACTTGTTAAAAATTAAAAATAAATGATGCTAGAGAATTTTAAATTGTGAATTATGTTTATACATAAATTCTCTTTCAAATAGAAATTATATTAAATAAAAGGAGTATTTCAGTAAAATATCAAATATAGTATTGAAGTTCTTTCAAGATTTATTACTCCTTAAGAGATACATATAAGATTTCATAATTAATACATTACTTTTGATGTTTGAGTTGTAACGACTTTGTAACTAATTTTCATATTATGATATATGCCATACTTCTCATATTATTCATAGTCGAATTCTAATTCATAAATATTTTAAATAGATTATATGTTATAATTTTCTAATTTTGATGTAACTTTTATAATTATTTTTTATTTTATACTATCTTAAACTTCTTGAAATTAGTAAAATTTAAAGATCCGTGGGACTTACGCCCCATGTCTCAGGGCTTACGCCTCACCTCGTTAGAGGTAAAATATCTCGCCTCTCACCCCCGCCTTTTAAAACATTATTCTTAGTGTATGTGGATGATCTACTCATCAGTCGGAACAATAAAAGGCTAATTGACCAAGCAAATAGTACATTGCACAACAATTTCAAAGTCAAAGACCTAGGCAAACTAAGGTATTTCCTAGGAATTGAAGAATTATCCATGTATCTATTCCTTTTAATAATTTCAAAATAGTTGATTCACAAATATTGGGTAAATAAAGTACAATAATATAAACACCCCAAAACCATCAAATGTCTACTAGCATATTTTCAAGACCCAGTGTCATAAGTGTATGAGCAACTAGTAGAATATACAAAATACTAAACTACTATTTGAAATAGAGTAGAAAGAAAATAAATGCAAAAGAGAGACTCTGGGTGCCACAAAAAGGACTCAGGAAGCAACTCACCACTAAGCCTCGAGGTACCGGGGTGCGCGCCAGAATGACTGCCAGATGCACCGACCTTAGATCATGCACGATTAGTGCAGAAGTGTATCGGAATACATAAATAATATGTACCCAGTAAATATCTAGTCTAACCTCGAAGAAGTAGTGACGAGGGGTCGACATCGGCATGTCAGTAATAAAATACAAGAATGCTAAATAGGCATAGAATATGTGAATAATAATAATAATAACACAATAACAAGCAGTGATTAAATGATTTGTTGACTAATAGTAACTTCCAAAAGTCTTCAACAAATACATACTAATTCCAAATGAATTTCGGGCCAAATAAATAAATTATATCTCTCAATTCATAAAAGTAATATCAAGTGTATTTAGGCTCCAAGCATTACCACGCACGATTTATGTCGCGATCGTACGACCCAATCTAGAATAATGTGTATATTGCCGAGTGTCGAGCAACACGAACCATAACTACATATTATACTGTTGAGGCGTTCAGCATGCTCTACTAGAAGAGGGAATACTTTATGAACATCCGATTAAAAAGTTATTACAAGACTAATACACACAGAAGCACGATTTCTGTTAGCAGTCAAGTAACTCACCCAAACTAAAAGCAAGTGTAATTCGGTGTTTACAAAATCTTTATCAAGTTTCAATATAATTTAGGCACTTAAAGTAACAAGTATAGTACAAACATTACAATTATTTCATGATTTGGGTTCTAAAACTATTCGAACTTAAGCATAATTAGTAGATACGCACGGACTCTCGTCACCTCATGCATTGGTAGCCCCCACAATTTAAAGCAAATAGTAATTTAAAACACCTATGGGTAAATTCATTGTTACAAGGTTAGGCAAAAGACTTACATCATCTCAAAGGGTCACTTTTTTGGCCTACAAATTCACTCTAAGGACTCAACTTGATGCCGAACACTCCGCAACTAGCCAAGTATTATATAAATTAATCAAGGTTCACTCAAATGTTAATAATTTAGCTACTAGAATAATTATCCAACCCAAATTGAAAGATTTCTAAAATTCACATCCGGCACACGTGCTCGGGTTCCCGAAATTTTCGAAGATATTGGTTACCCATAACCTCACGAACTCAAATATATAATTTGTCACCCAATTCCATAATCATTTTTATGGTTAAATCCCATTTTTTATTATCAAAACCTAATTTTTTCAACTAAACCCACAATTTTTACACTTCATGTGCTAAGAATCTACCTAAGATACTGTGAGCACGTGATTTTTGCCCTACGTAAGATTTACTCCCAAAAATTCAAAATAAAATAGCTTTGGGCTACACTTGATTTTTGTGGATTTTGTGTTGTCTCTCCGGAGCATTAGCATTGGTATGTGTGTTTATTTAGCTAGAAAATACAAAAAAAATACGCATTGCATATTTGGGAATTAAGTGCGCGTTTATGAGAATAAATCGGACATAGGAATTAATCGTAAGAAAATCAAAAAAAAAATGTGTGCACCTCGTTTCTCGATCATCATGTGATTTTATTTGAATGCATAAATTGTGTTAATCATCAAGTGTTCATTAATAGGGGTAATTTCATTCCCTTTAAATTGATTTGTTTAAAGTAGTTTTTGGTTTAACTAGAGTTAGTTAATAAAATTGGAAATAAGTGTGAAAACAGGCCCAAGGAAGGTTGAACAACCCAGGCCTAAGCCAAATCCGGCTCAGGCCATCTCCGGATGCGCCCAAACGACGCCGTAACAGGCCAAGATATCCAAGCCGTTGGATTATTTCGATCCATCGGTCGCCATTTCCCCTCACAGCCTGACCCGTTCCCAGCCAAAGACCGACCCAGTCTCATATTAACGTTACACGACGTCGTTTCCTTTAAGAAAAACGATCCTGGTCGTTGATCGTAAATGATCCAACGATCAGGATTGAATTTCCTATCTCGTATATAATACGAATCTCTTACCCAGCCCCCCCAAGCCAAACCCACGATCAATGTCATCATCTCCATTAAACCTAGAGACCCATGTAACGCCGCCGTGCCCCGCCGCACTCCGCCGACCGAAAATCGCCTCACGGCGGTTCCGGTAGGCCAATAGCCACCCAATCAACACCATAGCTCCCCCTAAACCCCCTCTACATGAATCCGTGGTCCGTTAACCTCGAATCATCCCCAAATGTCTCGAATCTTAAATCGAAGATTCGAGTTAAAACCCAAACCACGCCAAACCACCCCAAATTCACACCAGTGACTCCTCACACCTCCCTCATACCCCTACTAACCCCGGCTTAGCTCGAATCTTGCCAGAATTGTAAAAACCCTAAAATCGAGTCCCAAGAACCCTAGTTTTTGAAGAAGCCAATTCGAGCCGGATTAGTTGTAATTGAAGTCCAAGGGACTTTAGTCTAGGTGTTCTCAATCGAGAACATCTCGATTAAAGCCCATTTGGCTTCAATAGTTCCAAATCAAGTTCGAAGCTTGGGTCGGCGATTTCTTTTGAGGTAATTTCCTTCTTCCTGTTTATTTCAATTAGGTATTTGTTTGTTTTTAGTTTCAGAAATTATTAGCATTCTTCTACCCTTCTCAACAGACATTTTATTTGGTCAATTCATTTTTGCTCTTGTCTGTTTCGACTCGTATTTGTTGTTGTGATCACATGGTGTGTTTAATCTAGTTAAGGTCGTCGAATAGTGAATTTGGATTAGTAGTCCCTGATTCTGCCCTAAAACTATGAATCGAATTCGTAGGTCAATTACTTGTTACCAATTATACGTGTGGTAATCGATTAGACGAATGTCGTCGATTAGTTGTATGGGTATGTTGGTCGGAACAATATAGCAGTGAAACTCAATATTGGTTCCAGAATCACTGTTACATAGGAAGTGTGGATATAGCTGATAGGGATTTAATTAGTATTAGCATATTTTTGGATTTTAAAAGTACTGTGCCCATAAAAGGGATTAGTGGAACCTGCTGCAGCAGGGTATGGCTGTTGCAGACAATAGTTTAAAATAGTAAAACCCACACTTAGACAGGGTTTAGTGCTAAAAACAGAGAGAGGTATGGGCAGATAGAGCCTCTGACGTTGGGGAGTAACCTTAGGAGTTGTTGGTCTCAACTATAAGTATAGGTAGAAGTCAATAAAAAGGGAGGAGAGGAGAAAAAGGAAAAAAAGGCTTAGAATCTGAAAAGAGCAGACCCTTGAGAGAATTCTGAAAGATATAGAGAGAGATATACACATAGGGATTTTCAGTATTTAGGTTAGTCTTCAGCCTTGGAAAGAGATGCTGGTTCATGCCAAAACAACATCATAAAGTACTGTTGCATCAAGTGATCGAGAGTTCCAGTAGTTATCACCTATGAATCATTTGTTTTTCAAGTCAAACTGGGTATTTTGAATGAATCTCGGTCTGTGGAGTCGCTGGAGTCATTTTAAAGTTGTTTGGTAGTGTTGTGGGGTTAATCTTTATTCTCGTTTGGTTCTGAGGATCAGTGAAGCATTCCTAGAGTTCAAATTGTTTGTGTTGGTTGATGTGAACTATTTTCACTGTTACTGGTGCTGTTGCTGTTAGTTGCTGTGTTGTATTGTGGATTCAAGTGTTGTGGCTGACTCCTTCCATTTCCCTTTTATTGCATCTAATTTCCAGGTACACATCTTCGAAATTCCTGAAAATTGTAGTTGGCAAGTTCAAGATTGGAAATATATGAAGATCATGAAGTTCATGTTCAAGTTCATTCTGTTTTTTTTTATATACTATATGATTTGTATGTGGAGCCACTGAATTGATTTGCTTTATTTGTATATGTTGGACTGGACGGAAATCAATGAATGTTTTGAACTTTTGAGTGCATATTTTTATAATGAAATTGTAGTGATATGTAGAAATGGTAAATCAGGCCCGTTTTAAGGAATAAAACTGTATTTTATACTTTAGCTTAGGTGATAGGAATCAATTGCTCATTAAACTCTATATATAGATTTGGAGGCGGATTATACATAACTGGACAGTTTGACATAGGCTGTGATCCGATATAGTTTTTTTTTGTTTCGTTTTTTTTTTTTATGTAATTTAATAATATTATACAACTTTGATAATTTCGGACAATAATATGTTGTATCAATAATCACAATAGAGACATAAATTAGTAAATGTATAGCTTTGTCTTTTCACGTTGAGTTCTATTAAAACGAGATTTCAAAACTTTGCTTAGTTGACTCTTTAAGTTCAGTGTCCATCACAATACGTCTGGGCTATCTACGTTTGGGGCATATTTCAATAAAATCGTTTGCATTGGTTGATTGCGTAATGGCCCATGGGTTTAGTTTGCTATGCCTAATAAAAAAATTTTGCCCAGAATATTTGGACTATTTTGTATTAATAACAATGGTCATTGGATTTTTCCCATTAGACTATTCCGGTTTGACCCTTCTACATCTAGGTTATAGTATAGCCATAGGGGGTTGAATGCAAGCCCAAGGTGAAGGGCATAAGTTCCATTGGGCTCGTGGCCCAAAAGTAACAACTAATAAATATTGTTAAGTAATTAAGACTTTTCTTTTATTGTTAGAGATAAAAAAATATAAAATTATAGATTGTTTTAGATTTGGCCTTTAATAAAAAGTGAGATGAGCCTCGTCAGAAAATCAAATACACGGGGCCTTCAATTAATTATTATATAATTTTAGACTCGGAAAGACTGTATAGTGAAATTCACGGCCTTTCCCGAAGTTAACAACATGATAGACTCTTTAGGCACGACTTTAATAAAATATCTTCCTAATCCCGGGTGCGCATTTATGCGACCCAAATCTTATTCTCGGCGAAATTGAAATATATTAAAGTCACAGGCGTACCGGTTGCGGTGTGACTCGAAATGTGTTTTCGTGACGTCGCAATTCTTAAAAAATTAAAAAAGGCGGAACATTAAAAGCACATGATTAAAATATATAAAGAAATTAGATAAAAGCAAAAATTGCAGTTGAGCGATCGTGCTAAAAGCGCGGAATCCGGAAGTGCCTAACACCTTCTCCTGGGTTAACAGAATTCCTTATCCAGGTTTCTAATTTCGCAGACTATAATGCAAAGTCATAAATCTCCTCGGTTCGAGATTAAAACCGGTGACTTGGGACACCATTATTTTTCCAAGTGGCGACTCTGAACTAAATAAATAAATCCCGTTTCGATTGTCCTTTAATTGGAAAAACTCTCTTTTACTCCCTCGCGCCCTCGCGGGTAAGCGTAAAAAAGAGGTGTGACAGTATGTATGGGCAAACTTTGTCCCAAGTAAACTCAAGCCATTAAAGGTTTAAGAATTCGAGCTCAGTTAAATTGTTGCTTTGTCTATATCTGATTTTATTATATGTTTAATTAATGTGCTACATGTCTACCGCTTTGATATTAGTTGCACTGTATATACAAACTGCTATATGTTTACCGCTTTGATATTGCGTGAACTGTATATAAAACTGTGCCAAAAACCCTTCTCCTCTAACCCCCGGGGATGTGCTCACTGGTTGAGACTCCTTATTCTGTTAGTGTCATACCCCGAAATAATAAAGAGGCTCGAAAAGTTACTAAGCCGGTTGGCCTTTTGGTTCCCGGAAAGGAGCTCCTTCCTCAGCCCGAATTGTCCGCTTGGGTACACAGTCTAGATCATGCACCGAGGTTTTGAACTTAGAATAACATAACTGCATACCGGATCCCTAGTAGGAAACACTTATTTGCATCACGTTGCATTTGACTTAGGGGACTCAACACGGGGGTTGGGTCCGTCTAGGACAGGCAACCTGAAATGAAAAGACCATCCTGCTATACCATGTTTGTTTCAAACATTTATTCGAACTTGCATGCTGACCGGCTTTTAAATACCGAAGAGAAACAAAAAACCAAAGGAAACAGTATGGGGAAATAGATATTTTCAGAAAATACAAAAATGTGTTTTACCAACAAATCAATAGTTTAGTCTGCTAATAAAAGACGACGGAAGGTTGACTTTGCCAACAAAATGGGTTTCTTAACAAAATGTGTTTTCTTTGTCGGTCAATAAAAGAAAATAGTTTGTTTTGACGGACCGAACTACGCGGGTTTGATTCTCACCGGATGTGAGATACGTAGGCAACCCCCGTCGGGTCCAACTTGTCTTTTTTTTTTTTTTCTCTCAAAAAAAAATATACCAAAATCTTAAAATTTTGAAAAATAGTCCAATCATTGCCAGCCAAAATGATCTTCTTCTTTAAATAAATGTGCAGGATGAGCACGATTCGAAATGAGCCCTTTTCACTCATGACTAAAATCCCGGTACAAATACGACTATGGTGGAATGATCTAGGCAAAGAAGGGCAGGATGAAGTTAAGAAATATTTGAAAGGTCTCACAGGTTTGCTTGAAATAAAGCCTCGGGGGACATCATAAGAGCATTAGTCACATATTGGGACTCCGCGCACAATGTCTTTCACTTCTTGGACTTCGAGCTCACCCCAACTGTGGAGGAGATGACCGGATACATTGGAAACACTGATATACCATTGGGGCATCAATATCTAATCGCTCCCAGGGTTGTCGCCATACACCGATTTTTAGACTCACTGAAGACAGCCAGAACGGTACGTAACCCAGATCTAGCACAAGGGGTTTTGTACTTTAAGCTTCATCTATCAAAGGTACGGTCATGTGGGAGGTTTTGACAAGCTAGAGAACAAATTATGCAGCAAGGGTAATCGCCAGAAATGGGAGGAGCACAGACGAATTGCCTTCATGATAGCCTTCTTAGGACTCGTGGTATTCCCGAAGAAAGACGGGAACATTGATATAAAGGTAGCCGGATCGTCAGTACTTTGCTTGACCAAAGCGAAAGTACTCTTGCTCCCATGATACTATCAGACATATATCGATCTCTCACAACCTGCAAAGCCGGAGGAGATTTTTTCGAAGGCTGTAATTTACTGCTACAGATGTGGATGATCGAGCACATGTGTCGCCGCACCCAATTCTGGAGATATGGGTTGGTTGAGAAAACTTGCATAAGAGAATTCTATACAAGGATTGATAGGACCGTCTTACCTGAAGAAACATTGGCATGGAGGGCATACTTTCAGGCTCTCAGCGCAAGTCAAATACAATGGACGTTGGGTTGGTTAAAGATAGACAGAATCGTGTACATACCAGCGGCTAGGTCCCACTTTCTCTTAATGGGACTTAAGAGGATTCAACCTTATACGCCCCATCGGGTGTTGAGACAGCTTGGGAGGTTCCAGATAGTACCCAAAGAAGAAGATCTGAGTACCCAGGTTATTGAAATTAGTCCCGATGGTCAATTCCCGGAAGCGAGGGTCCGCCAGATCTGGAGCAAATGCCAATATCTGGAGGCAAACACTTGTGTGCAGGATCGAGCTAGAGGAGAGGTTGTACCCAGATATCTTACTTGGTACAAAGGAGAAACGTCGGGGGAAAGACCAACCAAAAGACCTCACCTCGGGGAATTTGCTGAAGCGTCACAAGAACAATGGGACCGGTTAGCTAAGGAAGAGGTTTACAGAACAAGGATTGGCAAGATAGAGCAACGGGTCCAAGATCTCCAATTTGAAAAGGATATGCAAGCTGCCGCCGACGAAGGAGATAAAAAGAAGTTGGCACAAGAAAATGACTTTTTGAGAGCTCAAATCCAGCAGATGAAAAGGGATGCTGACAGACAGTTGAGGAGTCGAGCGGACGAAAAATTGATAAAGGGTTTGAAAAACCAAGTTGCCGATGTCCAAAGAGAATTGGAAGAGTCAAAGACCCAAACAATGAGGATCCGTTCTAGCTGGAGAAAGGAGGCACATCAACATGCACTTCACCTACAACGGGTGGAAGAAGATTACACTAAGATCATCACTAGTCTAATGGAAGCAAATGTTATCCTCAGGGAGCGGGTTTTCAAGCAAGCCCGAGATGCCAGAGCAGACCTCGACCGTTGCCACGATTTGATGGCCCGACTGCAAGAACAAGTGGATAGGCTCCTAGACCAAGTCACCAACAATGCTCGAAGATTGGGGGCAAAAAACCAGCGGATAGAACAGCTACTCAGAGAAAGGGACATGATCAAGGACAGAATTGGAGAAATCGGGCACTATGTCACCATGAAGTGTTTAGCTTGTGAACAAATGCCCCGCCCCGCCCTTTTTGCTTCGGTTATGGGCTAT
Source organism: Nicotiana noctiflora (assembly GCA_032618575.1). Taxonomy (NCBI): domain Eukaryota; kingdom Viridiplantae; phylum Streptophyta; class Magnoliopsida; order Solanales; family Solanaceae; genus Nicotiana; species Nicotiana noctiflora. The sequence continues at coordinate 225,587 of JASVEL010002064.1, read as the reverse complement.
GTTCATCAGATCATGAGAGAGTTAAGGGGACTACACAAAGACCTCACACCAAGGCCCGCGGCAAGGCCGAATGATGCCTCGCGGGCCCCCAGGAATTTTAGAGCATTAGACTTTTGATTAAAAATGTATTTTGAAATATTGAGTCAAGTTGGTTGGCATTTTATTTTCCTTTTTCGAATCCAGCATTCCTCTTATTTTGTTGATTATTGTAAGACATGTTTTGTAACGTTAAGGGTTTTTTGATATAAAAATTATCGAATTTTGCCACAATCTTGTGACCAGAACTACGCTCGGTCTGATTCACGCGGGGACGTGATACGTAGGCAATCCACATAAGATTCGACCACTACTAAAAAGAAAGGAAAAGAACACGAAGATTAATAACAATAAGGCTTTCAAGGATAATTGAAAAGGGGAAAAAGATTAAAAAAAAAAGAGAAAAAGAAAAGAAAATAAGCTGGAATGACGCATGCGATGAGAACATATAGAAAGGGTTAATTGATTAGGTGCATTGCATCCCAACGTGCGATAACATGCCTGTTAAATTCAGTAAGCTAACAAAGTTTGTTGCAATCCAGAAAAGTTTAGCAGTTGGTTTGACAGAATATACTGGCCAGCCACCATTACCGTACTAGATCTAAAGGGCCAATTCCAGCAAGTATGTCCAGCTCCGGTAAAAGTCTCGAGGAAGAGAAATCAGAGATACAGATCATGAAAGAAGAGGTAGATCGGTTGAAATAGCAGATAATAGAGATGCACCTAGCCTGGGCTAGGGGACAGTCTTCACCAAACCTCCCTACTCTCGCATCGGCTCCAGAACATCCACCCCTTGATCCTTCGACAAGCGCCCCACTCTATCCATACTATCAAGGGGAAAACCCTTATGCCACCCAAGTTCCACCAGCCAAACAAAATCCTCCTCCGGTCACCCATGTTTTTGTGGCACCCCCATCTGCTACTCTACAAAAGTCGTCCGGTGAGCCGCATGTTCAAAACAATGACAATTCTTACTATCCTCCTGAGCCTACTTTTAGGGCTCCTGAACCGCATACACACACCCCTCACTCGGATAACCCGGCAGAACTAGCAAAAAAAAGTTCGGAATATGAGGAAGTTATTAGAAAAGTTAAAAGCCTGGAGCAGTCCTTCAGGAATATGCATGGTTTGGGCAACCAGGTCAGTGTCGCTTACAAGGATCTGTGTCCATTCCCAGATGTCCAGCTGCCAGCCGGGTTCAAAATGCCCAAGTTTGACCTATACGAGGGGCATGGTGATCCAGTAGCCCATCTTCGAGGGTTTTGTAGTAAAATGCGAGGAGCCGGAGGACGAGACGAGATTCTGATAGCTTACTTCGGTCAGAGTTTGGGGGGATCCGCACTAGAGTGGTACACTAGGCAGGATCCCAGCAGATGGTTTACGTGGGATGATTTGGCTCAAGCATTCATTGGCCAGTTCCAGTACAATCTTGAAATAGTCCCAGACCGCCCATCATTGCTAAAGTTAGAAAAGAAACCCGCCGAAAGTTTCAGAGAATTTGGTTTCCGCTGGAGGGAACAGGCAGCAAGGGTAGATCCGCCCATGAGAGAGAGCGAGATGGTGGATTACTTCCTGCAGACTCTAGAGCCAACCTACTTCGGACATCTGGTAACGTCCGTCGGTAAATCATTCACCGAGGTGATAAAGATGGGGGCTATGATCGAGGAAGGCTTGAAAGCCAACAAGATCATGAGCTATTCAGCATTGAAAGCCACCACTCAAGCTATCCAAAGTGGTACCGGAGGAGTGCTTGGGAAAAAGAGGAAAGAAGAAGTCACGGCAGTCGAGTCCGGAACATGGTTCAAAAACCGAGGCCCCGCACCCCAGTATAACCCGCCACAACCTCACCACCAAAATTACTTCCACAATCCATATAACCACCCGCAACACTACTATCCAGCACCCGATCCCCACTTCACCGTCCATCATGCCCAATCATATGCTCCACCTCCCGTCCAGGCACCATGGCGTGCGCCAAATCCACAGAATAATTACCCACCCCCAAGAGCCTATAGAAATCCCACGGGTGCGGGCTTTCGTCCGAACCAAGCATTCAAGAGCGACAGGGCGCCAAGGCCAAAGACTTTCACTCCCTTGGGGGAGTCTTACACCAGTCTGTTCCACCGTTTGAAGCAAGTAGGGTTGCTAAATCCGGTCGAGGCTAAGCTACCAAATCCTCTTTCAAAGAATCTAGATCATTCAATAAATTGTGCATACTGCTCAGGATGTCCGGGGCACGACACAGAAAAGTGTTGGCGATTGAAAACAGCCATCCAAGAACTCATCGACACTCGCCGAATTGAGGTCCAGACTCCAGCGGAGCCCAACATCAACCAAAATCCACTTCCAACTCATCATGAGACCAACATGATCGAGTTGGTACAGGTAGAGGAGGGAAAGGAGAAAACCTCTCAGACTGTAATGATGATCAAGTCTAGCGGGGTAGGAATGAGAAAAGGGCCAAAGCTTGATGGGTCACTCATTTGCAAGAAGGAGGTACAAGAGGGGTCGGAAGCAGAAAAGGGAAGCGTGAACAAAGTGCCGGTGAAGTCGGGGGAAGTAAAAATAACTGTACCAGGGGTAGCGACCAAACCCGTCTTGACGGTAGCAGGTGTTCGAATGGATCCTTTCATCATCAAGCCAGCAATACAGTTGCCAATAATTGATAGCAAAGCCATCCCATTGAATTATGATCGGGTCACGATGACCTACAAAGGAAAAGAAGTTAAAGAGGAAGTCTATGAAGCGCAAGGGTTGACCCGCTCAGGGAGATGTTTTGCCCTTACGGAATTGAGGAAGACCACTCCGGCAACACTGAAAAAGCCGGTAACTGATGAAGAGGCAGAAGAATTCCTGAAAAAGATGAAGATGCATGATTATTCTGTCCTAGAACAACTGAAGAAGACTCCTGCGCAAATCTCATTGTTGTCCTTGCTGATACATTCTGAAGAACATCGGCAAACTTTGATGAAAGTTCTGAATGAGGCCCACGTACCTAATAAAATCTCGGTGGGTCATTTGGAGAAGATCACCAATAGGATCTTCGAAGCAAATCGGATCACCTTCACCGATGACGAGTTGCCTTGAGGAAGGCACCGAGCACAACAGGGCTTTATATCTTACGGTGAAATGTGAGGAGTCGGTGGTCAGCAAAGTCCTAGTCGACAATGGGTCCAGTGCGAACATTTGTCCTCTCTCTACACTACACAAGTTGAAAGTGGATATCGGCAAGATACGCAAGAACAGCATATGTGTCCGAGGGTTTGATGGAGGAGGCAAGGCATCGGTCGGGGACATAGTGTTAATCTTGACAATCGGACCAGTGGAGTTCACCATGGAATTCCAGGTGCTGGACATGGTAGTGTCATATAACCTTCTGATAGGGCGACTGTGGATCCATGCCGCAAGAGCAGTTCCATCCAGCCTACACCAACTCGTCAAGTTTGAGTGGGACCAACAGGAGATCGTCGTCCATGGAGAGAATGATCTACAACCAGGCACCATCGTCCCCTTTGTTGAGACGGAAGAAGATGTTGGGCCATGGGTATACCAGATCTGCGATGTGGTATCCGCCAACCGAGTTCCGGAAGGGGAATGCATTCCCAATGATAGAATCATTACTGCCGACGTCATGGTGGCTCATGAAATGTTGAGACATGAAATGCTGGCAAAGGTTTAGGTGCATCTCTGCAAGGAATCATACAACCGGTATCCGTGGTCGAAAATGTGGGAACCTTCGGCTTGGGATTCAAGCCAACATTAGAGGACATCCAGCGAGCCAAGAGGAATAAGCAGAAGACATGGTTGCTCCCGAAGCCTGTTCCACGCCTTTCCCGATCTTTTGTCAGGTCCGGAGTAAGAGGACATCCGACGACAAAGGTTCCCAGTCCTATGGTTAGGCCAGACGAAGAGTTCTTAAGAAAGTTCGAGGACCTATTCGCGGATGTATGCATGCTAGAGGATGGCGAAGGATCCAGCCATGCCGAGATACAGTTTGTGGGATCAAAAGCAAAATTGAATAATTGGAAGGCTACTCCTCTCCCTGTCCGGAAGGAGTTTTGGTAGTTTGTTTTGGATTATTTTCTTTCGAAATTTTGTGTTGGGGTTGTCCCCGGAGTAAAATCCGTTTGTTTTAGTTCATTTTGATTTGAGTTTGCAAGCTTGTTTTTCCTTGTACTGTTCCCATTAATGAAATTTTGTTCCCTTCGTGTCTAATTTTGTTTATTTTCCTTCTTTTACTTTTCTGAACAGCTTTTTTTCCACTGATCTTAATGATATGGCGTGCTTAAAGGTTAATCAACCCAGTCTAGAAAGTCAATCGGGTTTGGAAATAATAACGCATGAAATAAGAAGTGACGAGAGTGAGTCGGAATACAGCGATGATGAAGCCGTAGAAAAAATCGGGGAAGAATTAAGTCACTTCGAGGAAAAACCCAAACCAAATTTAAATGATACTGAGGCTGTTAATCTGGGGAACATAGATGACGTCAGAGAAACCAGAATAAGTATCCATATTGAACCCAACCCGAGGGAGGAATTGATCAAAACACTCATGGAGTTTAAAGATATTTTCGCATGGTCGTACGACGACATGCCAGGACTCAGCACTGATCTAGTAGTTCATAAATTACCCACTGATCCGACATGTCCTCCCGTCAAGCAAAAACTGCGGAAATTTAAGACAGAGATGAGTGTAAAGATCAAGGAGGAAGTGACCAAGCAGTTGCAGGCGAAAGTCATTCGTGTCACTCGATTCCCTGAATGGTTGGCTAACATAGTACCGGTGCCAAAGAAAGACGGAAAGATCAGAGTATGCGTGGACTACCGCAATCTCAACAAGACGAGTCCTAAGGATAATTTCCCGCTTCCCAATATCCATATCCTGATTGATAATTGCGCCGGACGTGAAATCGGATCCTTTGTGGACTGCTACGCGGGATATCATCAGATCTTGATGGATGAAGAGGACGTAGAAAAGACGGCTTTCATCACACCATGGGGGACTTATTGCTACCGGGTGATGCCGTTCGGCTTGAAGAATGCAGGGGCAACATACATGAGGGCGATGACTACGGTATTCCATGACATGATACACAAGGAAATACAAGTGTACGTGGATGATGTGATCATAAAATCTAGACGTCAAGAAGACCACGTTGCCAACCTCAGGAAGTTCTTTCAAAGACTTCGAAGATATGATATCAAGCTCAATCCGGCCAAATGCGCATTCGGAGTTCCATCGGGAAAGTTGCTAGGATTCATCGTCAGCCGACGGGGCATTGAGTTGGACCCATCCAAAATCAAGTCCATTCGGGAGCTACCCCCGCCAAAGAATAAAACAGAGGTAATGAGTCTGTTGGGAAGGTTAAATTACATCAGTAGGTTTATTGCTCAGCTTACAGCAACCTGTGAACCCATATTCCGTTTGTTGAAGAAAGATGTTGCGATAGAATGGACGACAGAATGTCAGGAAGCGTTTGACCAAATCAAAGGGTATCTGTCAAATCCACATGTACTAGTTCCGCCTGAACCGGGCAGACCCCTGATTCTTTATCTGACGGTTCTGGAGAATTCATTCGGCTGCGTACTGGGGCAGCATGATCTTACTGGCAGGAAGGAACGGGCCATTTACTATCTTAGTAAGAAATTCACGGTCCACGAGGTTAAATACACTCATTTGGAAAATACCTGCTGTGCTTTGACTTGGGTAGCCCAAAAGCTAAAACATTATTTGTCTTCGTACACCACTTACCTCATTACGCGCTTGGATCCGTTGAAGTATATTTTCCAGAAACCTATGCCTACAGGGAGGTTAGCAAAATGGCAAATATTACTTACATAGTTCGACATCATATATGTGACAAGGACGGCTATGAAAGCCCAAGCCCTAGCCGATCACTTAGCTGAGAATCCTGTCGATGACGGATTCGAACCTTTGAGGACGTATTTTCCGGACGAAGAAGTATTGCAAATTGATGGGTTGGAATTAACTGAGGATCCGGGGTGGAAGCTTTTCTTCGACGGAGCGGCGAACGCAAAAGGAGTCGGAGTAGGGGCTGTGCTCATCTCTGAAACAGGACATCATTACCATGTCACTGCTCAACTGCGTTTTCATTGTACCAATAATATGGCCGAGTACGAGGCATGTATCTTGGGTTTGCGATTAGCGGTGGACATGGATGTACGGGACATCTTGGTCATGGGGGACTCGGACCTTCTGGTACATCAGATCGAGGGAGAATGGGAAACCAGGGATTTAAAGCTTATCCCGTATCGTCAGTGTTTGCATGATCTGACTAAGCGTTTCCGGTCGGTAGAATTCAGACATATCCCAAGGATGCATAATGAGGTTGCCGATGCTTTGGCTACTTTGGCGTCAATGTTACATCACCCGGACAAGGTTCGTGTCGATCCGTTACATATTCAGGTTCGGAATCAACATGCTTATTGTAATATGATAGAGGAAGAGATGGATGGTGAGCCATGGTTTCATGATGTCAAGGAATACCTCAGGGTTAGGAATATACCCAGAGCAGGCAACTGGAGATCAAAAGAGAGCTATTCGGCGATTGGCGAACGGATTTTTCCTTAGTGGAGGGGTGCTGTACAAAAGAACCCCAGATTTGGGATTGTTGAGATGTATAGATGCGAGTCAAGCCACAACAGTGATGACGATATACACTCTGGAGTTTGTGGGCCACACATGAGCGGATATGTATTGGCAAAGAAGATTCTTCGAGCAGGATATTACTGGCTCACTATGGAGCGTGATTGTATAAGTTTCATGTGAAGATGCCATCAGTGTCAGATACACGGAGATTTGATTCATTCTCCGCCAACCGAGTTGCATACAATGTGAGCACCATGGCCGTTTGTTGCATGGGGTATGGATGTTATTGGACCTATAGAACCTGCGGCTTCCAATGGTCATAGGTTCATTCTGGTAACGATCGATTATTTTACCAAATGGGTGGAGGCCAAAACCTTCAAATCAGTGACCAAGAAGGCGGTGGTGGACTTCGTACATTCCCACATCATCTGCAGGTTTGGAATTCCAAAGATAATCATCACAGATAACGGTGCAAATCTTAACAGCGGATTGATGAAAGAGGTATGTCAACAGTTTAAGATTACACACCGAAATTCCACACCATATCGTCCCAAAGCAAATGGTGCGGTTGAAGCAGCAAACAAAAATATAAAAAAGATATTGAGGAAGATGGTAGAAGGGTCTAGGCAATGGCATGAAAAGTTACCATTTGCACTTGTTGGGTTATCGCACTACCGTCCGGACTTCGGTAGGTGCAACTCCTTACTTGTTGGTGTACGGGACCGAGGCAGTAATACCAGCAGAAGTTGAAATTCCATCCCTCCGAATTGTCGCCGAAGCTGAGATTGACGATGATGAGTGGGTCAAAACCCGATTAGAGCAATTGAGCTTGATCGATGAAAAGAGATTGACAGCAGTATGTCATGGCCAATTATATCAAAAGAGAATGGCGAGAGCATATAACAAGAAGGTACGTCCCAGGAAATTTGAAGTGGGACAACATGTGCTGAAGAGAGTTCTACCACATCAGGTCGAAGCGAAAGGCAAGTTCGCTCCAAATTGGCAGGGACCATTTGTTGTGACTAGAGTATTATCCAACGGCGCTCTATGTCTAACCGATATCGAAGGAAGGTGCACCGATATGGCTATCAATTCCGATGCAGTCAAAAGATATTACGTGTAATTCTTTAATGTATTCGTCAACATTTGGTTTCGTTTGTGTGTATTTGGCATTTTTCGGAGAATGAAATGACAGAGACAATTTTTCTACTACCCAAACACTTCACCCTTGTTTTCCCCTTTGAGCCTTAATTATTCTTTCATATACCCTCTTTCGGAATCATCAAGGAAGATGTGTAACAAAATAGAAAAAGAAACGAAGAAAAGACACAAGAAAGAGTGAACTACGTTCGACCTAATTCCTCAAGAAGGATACGTAGGCGCCACACGGCTCGGTCATAATAAAAATAAAAAAAAATCAAAGGTTCCCCAAGCAACAAAACTGGGGCAGAAGTCATTGTTTCGTTTGAAAAGATGGTATGGATTCCGAAAGTTGTAATGAGCTAACCGTCGAGGTGAAACCTCTTTTCCTTAGCCCGGCGCACAAAAAACCACATTAATGACCGAAAAAGACCTCTCAATCAGTATTTGAGAAAGGCCAAGTCATGCGAATGAAAACAAAAAGCGACACTCCGATCCTCGATTGAATCCAGGATGCACAAGCCGAAAAGGGATAATGCTTTAGAGGGAATCTCGTGGGCGATACCCCAAAAAAAAAAGCAAAATAAGAGAGCCTTAATGGTGAAAACCCTCGCGGGCACCTTGAGGCGAAGAAAGCTAAGAGAAATAAAATGAGAGAGTCTTGCGGTGAAAACCTTTACAGGCACCCTAAGGCGACGGGAGGTCGAGAGAAATGAGAGAATCTCATTAGTGAAAACCCTTTGAAGGGCACTATGAGGTGACAAGGCGAGATGGTTACAAGGTGTTTGCATGAGACAAGGTTGGGACATTCGTTTGCTTCTAGCAAAACGCGGCCATCAGAAAGTGATTGACATAAATAGACTGGGTAGATTAATCTCAAAGGCGCGACATAACCATCGGATCAGTTACACATTCAGATAAGTTTTTCCAGTTTTGAGTTCAGAAAAGTTTTCCCTTTCTTTTATCACTTCGCAGTCAACATTTCTTTATCTATCATTTTACTCTTCTTTTATTTTCGAAAGTTGACTTCTCAAAGCTTACTACCAAGTCTCCTAAAGTGGTACAACGAAGATGAATAGGCGTGGAACGAGGCAATAAGGCAAAAGTCGTTCCGATATTAAGGTTGGAATGACAGGTTGATTGGAAGGTTCACGGGAATTATGGAGTACGATGGACGCATATTACACATCCAGAAGACGATTTCCCACAACAAATCATCGACTAAAAGGGTCGGACCGAACCGAAGGTTGGAATAAAAGGAGAGATGAGGGACCATCTGCGGAAAGAGCATCATCCCCAGCAAGTGTCAACGTCGTCACCAAAAGTTCGAGGGAGGCCAAGCAGCTGAAAGAGAAAAGGAAAATGGCCCCCAACAAGAGTGGCACGACCACTCACTGCGTTTTGAAACTAATAATTTTTGTTTGATTTAAAGCAGGAAAAGAGGGTTCGTCGGCGGAAAAGCATGCCGCATAGAAGGTCATCAAACCGGGGCAGAAAATTTTCGCCCATTGCGAAAATTTTCTTGAAAACAGATACCCAGTGGATAAGGATAACGAGATCTCGCGGAATACCAGTTCTGAGCAGAATAGTTTTGAGAGAGGCCAGACAACACGAGGGGGTGATCTTGGAGCCTGGTATCATCCCCGGCAGTTGTTGGGAAAATGAAACACTAACTTCGAGATTCCCGCAGCAGCATTATATCCCATAAGTTTTTCAAGGAAGCAGAGGCGTGAGTCCTAGAGGAGGTCTGGGAAGAAGGAAGAGGAAAAGGGGTCCCCCGCCAGGGTAATCCTCAGTTAATGACATTTCAACCCCCGGCGAGTCCGAGAGAGAATGAGGGGTGAAGGAAATAAAGAATACTTCCCCGGCAGCATCATCACCATTAGGTGAGTAAACAGTTCCAAAGATATCTCCAGCAGCCAAAGGAAAAATATCACGACCCAGTGGGAAAGCAATTCCAAGACGAGGTAATCCAGAAGAAAAGGGTAGCCCAAGAGTCGATGCAGGAAGAAGAAAATGGTACAGAAAACAAAGAAAGGCGATAGGGATGGGATGAAATTAGTGAGTCGTAGCTGAAGTCAGGGAGCCCGCCTGAAGAATGGAGTGGCGATTTAGTTGTGAAGTTGTAGTTGAAGTCAGGGAGCCCGCCTGAAGAATGGAGTGGCGATTTATTTTGAAGTTATAGTTGAAGTCAGGGAGCCCGCCTGAAGAATGGAGTGGCGATTTATTTTGAAGTTATAGTTGAAGTCAGGGAGCCCGCCTGAAGAATGGAGTGGCGATTTATTTTGAAGTTATAGTTGAAGTCAGGGAGCCCGCCTGAAGAATGGAGTGGCGATTTTATTTTGAAGTTATAGTTGAAGTCGGAGAGCCCGCCTGTAGAATAGAGTGGCGATTTTATTTTGAAGTTATAGTTGAAGTCAGGGAGCCCGCCTGAAGAATGGAGTGGCGATTTTATTTTGAAGTTGTAGTTGAAGTCAGGGAGCCCGCCTGAAGAATGGAGTGGCGATTTTATTTTGAAGTTATAGTTGAAGTCAGGGAGCCCGCCTGAAGAATGGAGTGGCGATTTTATTTTGAAGTTATAGTTGAAGTCAGGGAGCCCGCCTGAAGAATGGAGTGGCGATTTATTTTTGAAGTTATAGTTGAAGTCATGGAGCCCGCCTGAAAAATGGAGTGGCGATTTATTTTTGAAGTTATAGTTGAAGTCAGGGAGCCCGCCTGAAGAATGAAGTGGCGATTTATTTTAGAAGTTGTAGTGGAAGTCAGGGAGCCCGCCTGAAGAACGGAGTGGCGATTTATTTTAAAGTTGTAGTTGAAGTCAGGGGAGCCCGCCTGAAGAATGGAGTGGCGATTTATTTTTGAAGTTGTAGTTGAAGTCAGGGAGCCCGCCTGAAGAATGGAGTGGCGATTTATTTTTGAATTTGGTTGAGGAAAGCGGTTGAATGTAACGGAAATCCCCAGCATGAATCCAAGTTCATAATCGGAAGGAAAGCAACAAGGATCAGAAAGATAGATTCAGACTTCGAAGCAGAATAGTTCGAAGATCACAAGGAAGGGACCAATGGCCGGAGTTCGGCAATCAAGATAGACCAAAATATCAATCGTCAGAAGAGAAGAAGCATATGAAGAAACATCAGAACTAGCTAGATGGCAATGAACATGACAAGATCAAGCTGGAAAGATAGATAAGAGTTTGCAATACTGTAACTTAGTCTAGCTTCTTATTTTTGTTTAACACGGTGTAATAAGGAGATCAGCTAAGCAGTGGCAACAGTAGCAACAGCAGTAACAACAAGATCACAGCAGTCACGGTAGTCCCAGCTACCAACAATTTCCCGAACTACATTGACCTGATTCCCTTTTAGCCAGGGATATGTAGGAGACCTTTTGAAGCAAGGTTCGGTCAAACTTTTCCAAATAATGCTTCAGACGGAGTGCTTGAACGGGCAAAAATCGCTCGTATCCGCTCACTTATCTTTGCACGAAGACTCTTCATGTTTCCGCGCAAAGAGGGGCAGCTGTGAGCACGTGATTTTTGCCTTACATAAGATTTACTCCCAAAAATTCAAAATAAAATAGCTTTGGGCTACACTTGATTTTTGTGGATTTTGTGCTGTCTCTTCGGAGCATTAGCATTGGTATGTGTGTTTATTTAGTTAGAAAATACAAAAAAAAAATACACATTGCATATTTGGGAATTAAGTGCGCGTTTATGAGAATAAATCGGACATAGGAATTAATCGTAAGAAAATCAAAAAAAAAATGTGTGCACCTCGTTTCTCGATCATCATGTGATTTTATTTGAATGCATAAATTGTGTTAATCATCAAGTGTTAATTAATAGGGGTAATTTCATTCCCTTTAAATTGATTTGTTTAAAGTAGTTTTTGGTTTAACTAGAGTTAGTTAATAAAATTGGAAATAAGTGTGAAAACAGGCCCAAGGAAGGTTGAACAACCCAGGCCCAAGCCAAATCCGGCTCAGGCCATCTCCGGATGCGCCCAAACGACGCCGTAACAGGCCAAGATATCCAAGCCGTTGGATCATTTCGATCCATCGGTCGCCATTTCCCCTTACAACCCGACCCGTTCCCAGCCAAAGACCGACCCAGTCTCATATTAACGTTACACGACGTCGTTTCCTTTAAGAAAAATGATCCTGGTCATTGATCGTAAATGATCCAACGATCAGGATTGAATTTCCTATCTCGTATATAATACGAATCTCTTACCCACCACCCCTCCCCCAAGCCAAACCCACGATCAATGTCATCATCTCCATTAAACCTAGAGACCCATGTAACGCCGTCGTGCCGCGCCGCACTCCGCCGACCGGAAATCGCCTCACGGCGGTTCCGGTAGGCCAATGGCCACCCAATCAACACCATAGCTCCCCCTAAACCCCCTCTACACGAATATGTGGTCCGTTAACCTCGAATCATCCCCAAACGTCTCGAATCTTCAATCGAAGATTCGAGTTAAAACCCAAACCACGCCAAACCACCCCAAATTCACACCAGTGACTCCTCACACCTCCCTCATACCCCTACTAACCCCGGCTTAGCTCAAATCTTTCCAGAATTGTAAAAACCCTAAAATCGAGTCCCAAGAACCCTAGTTTTTAAAGAAGCCAATTCGAGCCGGATTAGTTGTAATTGAAGTCCAAGGGACTTTAGTCTAGGTGTTCTCAATCGAGAACATCTCGATTAAAGCCCATTTGGCTTCAATAGTTCCAAATCAAGTTCGAAGCTTGGGTCGGCAGTTTCTTTTGAGGTAATTCGTGTCCCTTGCGATTTCTGGTTGCAATCTGTGTGTGTATTTGTGTTTAGTTTCAGAAATTATTAGCATTCTTCTACCCTTCTCAACAGACCTTTTATTTGGTCAATTCATTTTTGCTCTTGTCTGTTTCGACTCGTATTTGTTGTTGTGATCACATGGTGTGTTTAATCTAGTTAAGGTCGTCGAATAGTGAATTTGGATTAGTAGTCCCTGATTCTGCCCTAAAACTATGAATCGAATTCGTAGGTCAATTACTTGTTATCAGTTATACGTGTGGTAATCGATTAGACGAACATCGTCGATTAGTTGTATGGGTATGTTGGTCGGAACAATATAGCAGTGAAACTCAATATTTGTTCCAGAATCACTGTTACATAGGAAGTATGGATATAGCTGATAGGGATTTAATTAGTATTAGCATATTTTTGGATTTTAAAAGTACTGTGCCCATAAAAGGGATTAGTGGAACCTGCTGCAGCAGGGCATGGCTGTTGCAGACAATAGTTTAAAATAGTAAAACCCACACTTAGACAGGGTTTAGTGCTAAAAACAGAGAGAGGTATGGGCAGATAGAGCCTCTGACGTTGGGGAGTAACCTTAGGAGCTGTTGGTCTCAACTATAAGTATAGGTAGAAGTCAATAAAAAAAAGGGGGAGGAGAAAAAGGAAAAAAAGGCTTAGAATCTGAAAAGAGCAGACCCTTGAGAGAATTCTGAAAGATATAGAGAGAGATATACACACAGGGATTTTCAGTATTTAGGTTAGTCTTCAGCCTTGGAGAGAGATGCTGGTTCATGCCAAAACAACATCATAAAGTACTGTTGCATCAAGTGATCGAGAGTTCCAGTAGTTATCACCTATGAATCATTTGTTTTTCAAGTCAAACTGGGTATTTTGAATGAATCTCGGTCTGTGGAGTCGCTGGAGTCATTTTAAAGTTGTTTGGTAGTGCTGTGGGGTTAATCTTTATTCTTGTTTGGTTCTGAGGATCAGTGAAGCATTCCTAGAGTTCAAATTGTTTGTGTTGGTTGATGTGAACTATTTTCACTGTTACTGGTGTTGTTGCTGTTAGTTGCTGTGTTGTATTGTGGATTCAAGTGTTGTGGCTGACTCCTTCCGTTTCCCTTTTATTGCATCTAATTTCCAGGTACACATCTTCAAAATTCCTGAAAATTGTAGTTGGCAAGTTTAAGATTGGAAATATATGAAGATCATAAAGTTCATGTTCAAGTTCATTCTGTTTTTTTTATATACTATATGATTCGTATGTGGAGCCACTGAATTGATTTGCTTTATTTGTATATGTTGGACTGGACGGAAATCAATGAATGTTTTGAACTTTTGAGTGCATATTTTTATATAATAAAATTGTAGTTATATGTAGAAATGGTAAATCAGGCCCGTTTTAAGGAATAAACCTGTATTTTATACTTTGGCTTAGGTGATAGGAATCAATTGCTCATTAAACTCTATATATAGATTTGGAGGCGGATTATACATAACTGGACAGTTTTGACATAGGCTGTGATCCGATATAGTTTTCTTTTGTTTAGTTTTTTTTATGTAATTTAATAATATTATACAACTTTGATAATTTCGGACAATAATATGTTGTATCAATAATCACAATAGAGACATCAATTAGTAAATGTATAGCTTTGTCTTTTCACGTTGAGTTCTATTAAAACGAGATTTCAAAACTTTGCTTAGTTGACTCTTTAAGTTCAGTGTCCATCACAATACGTCTGGGCTATCTACGTTTGGGGCATATTTCAATAAAATCGTTTGCATTGATTGATTGCGTAATGGCCCATGGGTTTAGTTTGCTATGCCTAATAAAAAAATTTTGCCCAGAATATTTGGACTATTTTGTATTAATAACAATGGTCATTGGATTTGTCCCATTAGACTATTCCGGTTTGACCCTTCTATATCTAGGTTATAGTATAGCCATAGGGGGTTGAATGAAAGCCCAACGTGAAGGGCATAAGTTCCATTGGGCTCGTGGCCCAAAAGTAACAACTAATAAATATTGTTAAGTAATTAAGACTTTTCTTTTATTGTTAGAGATAAAAAAATAGAAAATTATAGATTGTTTTAGATTTGGCCTTTAATAAAAAGTGAGATGAGCCTCGTCAGAAAATCAAATACACGGGGCCTTCAATTAATTATTATATAATTTTAGACTCGGAAAGACTGTATAGTGAAATTCACGGCCTTTCCCGAAGTTAACAACACGATAGACTCTTTAGGCACGACTTTAATAAAATATCTTCCTAATCCCGGGTGCGCATTTATGCGACCCAAATCTTATTCTCGGCGAAATTGAAATATATTAAAGTCACAGGCGTACCGGTTGCGGTGTGACTCGAAATGTGTTTTCGCGACGTCGCAATTCTTAAAAAATTAAAAAAGGTGGAACATTAAAAGCACATGATTAAAATATATAAAGAAATCAGATAAAAGCAAAAATTGCAGTTGAGCGACCGTGCTAAAAGCGCGGAATCCGGGAGTGCCTAACACCTTCTCCCGGGTTAACAGAATTCCTTATCCAGGTTTCTAATTTCGCAGACTATAATGCAAAGTCATAAATCTCCTCGGTTCGGGATTAAAACCGGTGACTTGGGACACCATTATTTTTCCAAGTGGCGACTCTGAACAAAATAAATAAATCTCGTTTCGATTGTCTTTTAATTGGAAAAACTCTCTTTTACTCCCTCGCGCCCTCGCGGGTAAGCGTAAAAAAAAGGTGTGACAGATACATGTATTAAACTCACCTCATATAGAAATTATTTACCTCAAAGTTGTGACGACCTGACTTGTCATCTCATGAGTTACCGCTTTATTTTCCCCATTTTTAGCTTCTTTATACTTCATTATTCGTATCTGTAATGACCCGGTCCGTCGTTACGGGAGTTATCGCCCTGTTTTCTTCATTTAACACTTCAATATGCTATTTTAAATGTGTTTGGAATGTTAGAAGCAAATCGGAGACAATTTGAATAGAAATAAGGCCATAAATCCCTTTATGAGGAGAATAGGTTGGAAAAGTCACCTGAATGTTGACCGATGAGGTAGACAACCCGGAATTGAATTATGATGATTCGACTAGTTTAGGGGGATAATTTATGATTTAGGAGAGCAACCAGAATTGAATTTGGAAGTCCGGTGTAGAATTAGGCTTGAATTGGCTAAGGTTGGATTTTGGCGAATTCCGGATGGTAGGTGAGATTTTGATTCGAGGGTCGGAATGGAATATAGTTGCAGTAGCTCCATTAGGTGATTTTGGATATGCGTGCAAAGTTTCAAGTCATTCGGAGGTGTTTAGGTCGGGTTTTTGATCAAATGCAAGTTTCGGAAGTTTTAGAAGAACTTAGGCTTGAATCCGATGTAAATTTGGTGTTTTGATGTTAGTTTTGGTGTTTCAAGAGTGAAACTAAGTTGAATGATCATATGTGGCATGTTAGTATGTTCGTATGCAGTCCCGAGGAGCTCGGGTGAGTTTCAGATAGGTTTGGGTTGCGTTGTGCTCGTTTTTCTTATGCTTCGACATCGTTTCTTCAAGCATAAATGATATCATATTGAACACATGAGCTCCGATTACTGTTTTGAATGAATAATTAGATCCGTATCGTAATTATGGACCCGTAGCAAAAAGAATCATCGAATTTGGACATGGTATGAGGATTTTATGGCCATTTTACTAAAGTTGCTCAGATTTTCAGGTTAATGACGAAACTGCCCCTGACGGCGTATTAAAAACCTGCACTATTTGCAAATCGTAAAACCTACATATCTCCTTCATTATAAGGTCAAAGTGAGTGATTCAAAAGCCTAAATTCATTAGAATTTCACAAGGAATCCATTGGGAGCAGTTAAACGCGTGAACAGTATACCTAGAACGAGCAGGTCGAGGTTTCTTCCAATTTTGGAACGAGAAGAAGCTTCTGAGGTGATTTTTAAGAGAGAAATCAATGGGTAATCGCTGGAGGTAAGTTTCTTGACTCAAAAACATGATTTTATGCTAGAATAAACACCAAAATTCCTAAAATTGGTAGAATTTGTGAAGAACTAGGGCCTAAATCATGAAAACGAATTTTTGGGTTTTGAAAGGCCATTCGAACTCCGATTTCGATAAATTTTATATGCACGGACTCGTGGAGAGATGAGGAATCTGTTGGTATGAATTTCGGAATTTTTCAAGAAGCGGGCCCGGGGTCCAGGTTTTACCAACTTGGTGTATTATTGCGTATTTCGTATAAATTGAATTGGGTTACGTTTCTTTGACCCGTATTTGATATAATTGTTGTGTTTGACTAGATTCTACGCATGAGGCAGCAAATTTGAAGGGAAAAGGTATCGAGAACGAGTCTACGGCCGGCTAGAGGTGAGTAGTTTGTGTATATGGTAGCCTGAGGGTTCGAAACCCCGGCTTAGCACATTGTGACGCTAGTAGGGCGTGGCTCGCACCCCGTGGCAGGTGCGGGACTGATTGTGACTGGGGATTGAGACTTGGTTCATCCCGGATATGGAAAATATGCTATTAGTGATGGAAATACGTTGTGTTTGACATATTTGTGGGTTGTAAGCCTTGTTTGGGGCCTTGTGCTGACCTGTAGTATCCCTAGGGGATAGTATTTATGTGATAGCTATACTTGCTTAATCATTGATCTCAGTCCTGGAATTTGAAATCACACTATTGAAATGTTAAGTCACCGATTTTTGCAAATTAAATAAAAGTTAAAGTACTTTTCATAAATTATGAACTGGGAACTGGAATTAAGAAAAATGAACTGTTTTTGTGACTTATCTGATTTATGTGGACTGAGGATGGGTGTGACTCATATGCATGTTGTAGACTGAGGATGGATCAGGCTGCACGCCGCAGCGGTTGATATGAGGATCGGGCCGCACGCCGCAGCGGTATTGCGCTTGGGCTGTAGGAGCCCCTCCGGAGTCTGTACACACCCTCAGTGAGCGCCGTCGACGATAAATGGATCGGGCTACAAGCCGTAGCGGTTATGTGCTTTGCATTGCATCTTTTTCTGTGAATTATCTCTGATAGTGGTAATGTATTGTTGTTATTGCTAGTTCGTAGGAGGAATCGGACCGTAGTTTAGCTTCATTATGTGGTATTCTGTGGATTTCTTACTTTCAGCTATTTGTATATATTTATTACTCACTGAGTACTTAGTACTCACCCCTACTCCCTGCACCTTTGTGTGCAGATTCAGGTACACAAGAGGGATAGACGAGCACTCCAGCTTTTATCAGTATTTATCCGAGTTGCTGAGGTAGCTGCTGGCGTTCGCAGAACCTGGCTTCTCTTCTTATTCTATTTTTCCTTTGTATATAAATTATTCAAACTTTAGTATTTGGTCTAGATGTTGTTATCCGATCTTGTTTAGAGGCTCCAGACTCGTGACCCTAGATCTCCGGGTGGTTATACAGTTATGCTTTATTGTTGACATAAATGTTCAGGTAATTGATTTGAACTTCATGCTCGGGATGAGAGTGTAAATGGTCGTGCTTGCCTAGCAGTTGTGTTGGGTGCCATCACGACCGGGATTGGGGTCGTGACAAGTTGGTATCAGAGCCTAGGTTACTAGGCCCCATGAGTCTTGAGCCGGTTGGTAGAGTCTTGTGGATCGGTACGGGGACGCCTGTACTTATCCTCGGGAGGCTGCAAACCTTTAGGAAACACTTCACATTTCTTGGAATTCTTATCGTGCGTACTTGATTCAGCTTGAGATATAATTTTTGGAATTCTTTCCACACGTCTGTGTACGCTTCGAGCGCTCAGTAATATAATTGCCTTGAGGGTTTGTGATTCCCTGATCAAGGGGCGAGATATAATCTCTACGAGTTCATGGTGGGCCAGTCGGGAGGACTTGAGGCCGGATCTTTGTCTATGACATGAGCACCAAAGTGCTGATTTTACAAAATGGTATTATGAAATTTCGTGTGATCGGTATTGTTCCTAACTGTGGAAATGGCAGCTTAATAGTGTATGAGCTGTCAGGTGTTAGATCCTTATTGTAATCTGTTGTGTAGCCCCGAGCTACGGGCGTGGTGAATATTTATCATATCTCTTAGTTGGAAGGTAAAGTGCCTTACGTGTAGTAGAACGAGTTTAGACGCAGGAAGACTAAAGTGATTATGCTATGTGTATCCTGGTGGAAGGTGTTGTACTTAAATACTAGATTGAGGCAAGGTAGGTGGGTCGATTCTGATGTGTAATTGAAGGGTATTTGATATATGTTATGATTCGAGCGGGTGCAACGCATGTTCATGTATTAATTGTGATAATATGATTCGTATAGTACTGAGATTTAATGTTGTTGAAATGCATTGTGATGTCTTGTTGAGTTGTGGATGTATTGTTAGAATGGTTTGGTGATTCTCTGGCAGGTGGATAGGCCAATTTACAAAGGAAACTCTGCCGAAATTTTTGAAAAATTTGGGACTTAGAAAAGATTTCTGTCACCTAAAGAGAGTAGGCTTAACTATGGTGTGTGTATAAATGCAAGAATTGCAAAAGAGTTAAGGTCTCTGATGATTCGAGTCTCTGTCAAGGCTTGTAAATGACTTGAGTTTAATCTCACTATAACCTTGTGGCATCATTTGAGTAATAATGATATGAGTAGCTAAAAGTGCTTTGATGTATGGCTCCGAGCCAAGTTGGGGAGGTTGTTATTGATTAACTGATTGCACTGTTGTGTGCTATGTTGGTTCTGTCTCTAGTCCGTTGGGAAAATTCGTATAAAGGTTATGGTGCTTCGTAGATGTGAAGAAATACTAGGATGACTTGAACTGTTGTTGGTAAAGAATGTTCGATGTATAGAAAAGAAAGATAGCTAATTGCATCTGTATGAAATCATGTTCTGTGGTGTCAGAGTTCTAACAAGGCACGAGTGGTTCTGTTCAATAAGACAGTTGGATTATAATTGAATAAGGGTGAATGACGTCCGAGAATGGTTTTGCGGTGTTTAAGATTTTGCTTGTAACAGTCAGGTGTATTAAGATTGTGTATATGGATAAAGACGGTGGTTTCGTTAGAAGAAATCAAGACTTGTGTTATGTTATGTGAATGATGGGATTCTATGTATCCGTATTGGGAGGTAATGATAACGAATTCCAAATCGTAGGAAGTTCTTCAAAATAAAGCATTGTAGAATGTGGTACTTCTGGGAAACATTGAGTGAGTATTCAGCAGCCTGTGAGCCCGAGACCGTGTAGTCTTATGTATGAGTCTCGTGTGGTAACCTGAGTTGAGGTATTGTGGTGCTACAGTAAAGGCTAATATTAAATTAAAGATGAATTAGAAAGGAAATTGGTTAAATGGGACAGCTTGATAATGAACCGAAACGATGTAATAAGGATAAGATTAATTCCTGGCATGTGTTCGAAGTAATGAGTCTTGCAGGTATTGTACAACAAAGCTCTTGCGTGCTGGCAGTTTGCTTAGCTGGGTTTGGGTAAAAGGGACTCAGTCCTGGCAGTTCATCTTATGCAATAAATTAGGAGAAAGAGTTTGTGATGTGTTCTATCGTGGTTTGAAAGGGAGTATATTTCGGTCGGTATGCGAAACATGGAATGTGTAATGACTTTTCTTCTATATGGGATCATGAAGGTCCTCGACTAGTTGAGTGCGTCGATGTATGCGGCGTAGGAGAGGGATGGAAATTTTCCATGTTATCTTAGTGTGGTATGGTATATGCGATGTGTTATGGGAAGTTGATAATGGCATGTTCAAGGTCTTGAGATCAGTTCATAATATACGGGAAGTCATTAAAAATTATTGGGTAGTGCGGGTAGCTGCAGGTGATTTAAGAATCGATCAATGGTACTGCTATTCTAGTGGTTGGCAGGATATGTGGTAAAAAAGGACAAGGTAATGTAAACTGATAATACCTAGTGGTATGGTGGTATTCTTTTGTTGGATCGACTGTGATGATTGAGTTGTTGATGGCATAGGGAAATTTTTGAATGACTTTCGTGGTATGAATGGATGATTGATGTGTGTTAAGTATTCGTACAGTGGAATGTGGAGCATAGTGAATCATGTGTTATATAGGTAATGGAGACTAGAAGTTCTCGTAATCCGCCTATGCACTGGTTGTATATCGGGGTATCGGCATCGTTTATCGATTATTGGAAATTGGAAGTCCTAGTGGCTCTCTCTTAGTTTGATATGATGAATTTGGGGTTATGATACTCTATTTCAGACTGGTTGTCATAAGTCAGGTCGTATCGACTAATGTGATATGGACTATGTCGGAAATGGCACAAATTGCTTAACAGAGTGCATCATAGTATGCTCCAACAGGGTAGTTGTACCCAGGACCAGCGGACGGCGGGTAGGTATTGCTTTGTCAGTGGGGCCTTCGTGGCGGATATCAGTGCAAAGGTTTCTACTATTGATCCAGTTTCGGTATTGGGGAGACTTTGTCGGATGCATATCTTGCGGTCGAGCTTGAGGCTATATATGTTTGTTGTAATGAGAAATCTGACTCGGTGTGCATTTTTTTTTGCGAGAGTTTTGCGTGGATCGGGTGGCACGCCGCCACGGGTTATTTGGATCGGGTGGCATGCCGCCACAGGTATGGTATCTGGATCGAGTGGCACGCCGCCATGGGTATGTCATTTTGAGCAGGTTGCACGCTGCAACCGTGTAATATGGAGCATAGTTTTTTTTCTATAGGTTACCTTGCGTACTATACTTCCTAGTCTCTGAGAAAAGTCAGTGTTGGGTGTCGCTCGGCGACTGGCACATCGGTTGTGTCCTTACAAGATTTGATGGTGTATATTAATTGTTTCACCATGGGTGAGACTGATTGCTTGAGTTCAGACCTAAATCTATGTGTGGCTGACTGTTTTGAGCATGATGAGATGACTTGAGGTGCTTTATGGGTAATAGTGTGTGGATGGAATCATAAGTTATGGCAAGGCCATATGATGTTATGACCGTTAGAGGAGAGTTCGGGTACTCTATTTCTGTAATATGAGACGGGATCTCAGTCCTATGTTATGATGGTACAGAGGAATTGAATTACAACTATTATGTTTGAGTTAGTTGTCATGAGTTGAGTATGTTCAGTCGTTTCCTATTTGAGCTTGTGTTGTGCTCGTCGTGGCTTAGGCCGGTGTGGAGGTGTCATATCACTAGTGCGGTGTGTTATAATTAAAATGATCGTTGGAGCCATTAATGAGTGCGGGCATATGTGGTTTAAGCTGATTAGAAAGTAACATCGAGGTTTGTCTCCGAAATCTATTGTGGTATCAGTTAAAAGGGAAATGGATTCGCGAATGGATGACCTGAGATATGGATTCGATATATCGCGTGTTCGGTACCCGTGGGTAATATGAATGTGTTGGAATAAGACTTTAGCTAATGGAAAAAGGGTTTTTCAGTAATATTTGGTTATCGTGAGAAATTGTTGCGATTAGAGGCCATCATCTCGAGTGATTGGGTTGTTTGGTACACCATAAGATCTCACCCGGAGTGGCGAGTATGGGCTATTATAGTTGGTTCGGTGTATTTTGAGTATAGACGTGGGAGTCAGATTTGGTATATGATTTCGTAAAGTGCAATGCGGTCTATGGTTCAGATGGACTGCGTAAGTTCAACTATATTGTACTATCGGACTTATGATAGATAGGGTGACGTGGTACCACCCCGAATATATGCTTGGCAAGGTCATTCAGCTATTGGGTTGCTTCTAGTACAACTCTGGGTAAGCTCGAGGACAAGCGTTTGTTTAAGTTGGGGAGAATGTAACGACCCTGTCCGTCGTTACGGGAGTTATCGCCCTGTTTTCTTCATTTAACACTTCAATATGCTATTTTAAATGTGTTTGGAATGTTAGAAGCAAATCGGAGACAATTTGAATAGAAATAAGGCATAAATCCCTTTATGAGGAGAATAGGTTGGAAAAGTCAATTGAATGTTGACCGATGAGGTAGACAACCCGGAATTGAATTATGATGATTCGACTAGTTTTGGGGGATGATTTATGATTTAGGAGAGCAACCGGAATTGAATTTGGAAGTCCGGTGTAGAATTAGGCTTGAATTGGCTAAGGTTGGATTTTGGCGAATTCCGGATGGTAGGTGAGATTTTGATTCGAGGGTCGGAATGGAATTTTGATAGTTGCAGTAGCTCCATTAGGTGATTTTGGATATGCGTGCAAAGTTTCAAGTCATTCGGAGGTGTTTAGGTCGGGTTTTAGATCAAATGCAAGTTTCGGAAGTTTTAGAAGAACTTAGGCTTGAATACGATGTAAATTTGGTGTTTTGATGTTAATTTTGGTGTTTCGAGAGTGAAACTAAGTTGAATGATCATATGTGGCATGTTAGTATGTTCGTATGCAGTCCCGAGGAGCTCGGGTGAGTTTTAGATAGGTTTGGGTTGCATTGTGCTCGTTTTTCTTATGCTTCGACATCGTTTCTTCAAGCATAAATGATATCATATTGAACACATGAGCTCTGATTACTGTTTTGAATGAATAATTAGATCCGTATCGTAATTACGGACCCGTAGCAAAAAGAATCATCGAATTTGGATATGGTATGAGGATTTTATGGCCATTTTACTAAAGTTGCTCAGATTTTCAGGTTATTGACGAAACTGCCCCTGACGGCGTATTAAAAATCTGCACTATTTGCAAATCTTAAAACCTACATATCTCCTTCATTATAAGGTCAAATTGAGTGATTCAAAAGCCTAAATTCATTAGAATTTCACAAGGAATCCACTGGGAGCAGTTAAACGCGTGAACAGTATACCTAGAACGAGCAGGTCGAGTTTTCTTCCAATTTTGGAACGGGAAGAAGCTTCTGAGGTGATTTTTAAGAGAGAAATCAATGGGTAATCGCTGGAGGTAAGTTTCTTGACTCAAAAACATGATTTTATGCTAGAATAAACACCAAAATTCCTGAAATTGGTAGAATTTGTGAAGAACTAGGGCCTAAATCATGAAAACGAATTTTTAGGTTTCGAAAGGCCATTCGAACTCCGATTTCGATAAATTTTATATGCACGGACTCGTGGAGAGACGAGGAATCTGTTGGTATA
Organism: Nicotiana noctiflora; assembly: GCA_032618575.1. Lineage (NCBI taxonomy): Eukaryota > Viridiplantae > Streptophyta > Magnoliopsida > Solanales > Solanaceae > Nicotiana > Nicotiana noctiflora. The sequence goes on along the minus strand of JASVEL010002064.1, from coordinate 201,950 downwards.
AATTTCGGAATTTTTCAAGAAGCGGGCCCGGGGTCCGGGTTTTACCAACTTGGTGTATTATTGCGTATTTCGTATAAATTGAATTGGGTTATGTTTCTTTGACCCGTATTTGATATAATTGTTGTGTTTGACTAGATTCTACGCACGAGGTGGCAAATTTGAAGGGAAAAGGTATCGAGGACGAGTCTACGGTCGGCTAGAGGTGAGTAGTTTGTGTATATGGTAGCCTGAGGGTTCGAAACCCCGGCTTAGCACATTGTGACGCTAGTAGGGCGTGGCTCCCACCCCGTGGCAGGTGCGGGACTGATTGTGACTGGAGATTGAGACTTGGTTCATCCCGGATATGGAAAATATGCTATTAGTGATGGAAATACGCTGTGTTTGACATATTTGTGGGTTGTAAGCCTTGTTTGGGGCCTTGTGCCGACCTGTAGTATCCCTAGGGGATAGTATTTATGTGATAGCTATACTTGCTTAATCATTGATCTCAGTCTTGGAATTTGAAATCACACTATTGAAATGTTAAGTCACCGGTTTTTGCAAATTAAATAAAAGTTAAATTACTTTTCATAAATTATGAACTGGGAACTGGAATTAAGAAAAATAAACTGTTTTTGTGACTTATCTAATTTATGTGGACTGAGGATGGATCGGGCTGCACGCCGCAGCGGTTTATATGAGGATCGAGCTGCACGCCGCATCGGTTGATATGAGGATCGGGCCGCACGCCGCAGCGGTATTGCGCTTGGGCTGTAGGAGCCCCTCCGGAGTCTGTACACACCCTCAGTGAGCGCCGTCGACGATAAATGGATCGGGCTACAAGCCGTAGCGGTTATGTGCTTTGCATTGCATCTTTTTCTGTGAATTATCTCTGATAGTGGTAATGTATTGTTGTTATTGCTAGTTCGTAGGAGGAATCGGACCGTAGTTTAGCTTCATTATGTGGTATTCTGTGGATTTCTTACTTTCAGCTATTTGTATATATTTATTACTCACTGAGTACTTAGTACTCACCCCTACTCCCTGCACCTTTGTGTGCAGATTCAAGTACACATGAGGGATAGACGAGCACTCCAGCTTTTATCAGTATCTATCCGAGTTGCTGAGGTAGCTGCTGGCGTTCGCAGAACCTGGCTTCTCTTCTTATTCTATTTTTCCTTTGTATATAAATTATTCAGACTTTAGTATTTGGTCTAGATGTTGTTATCCGATCTTGTTTAGAGGCTCCAGACTCGTGACCCTAGATCTCTGGGGTGGTTATACAGTTATGCTTTATTGTTGACATAAATGTTCAGGTAATTGATTTGAACTTCATGCTCGGGATAAGAGTGTAAATGGTCGGGCTTGCCTAGCAGTTGTGTTGGGCGCCATCACGACCGGGATTGGGGTCGTGACAGTATCTTATGTGATCGAGTTGGTTCGTAGAGGTTTTGGTAGAAAATAAGATACTTAATCTCTTTAAGGAAGGTTTGGTTTAGAAAAGTTAATTGGATATTGACTTTTGAGTTATAGGGCTCGGATGTGATTTTAGGTATTTTGGTTAGCTTAGGGGGATGATTTGTGATTAGGAGTGTAATCGGAAGTGATTTTGGAGGTCCGGTGTGGAATTAGGCTTAAATTGGTGAAGTTAGTATTTTTGCGATTTCCGGTTGATAGGTGAGATTTTGATCCAATGGTTGGAATGTAATTCTAAGAGTTGTTGTAGCTTTGTTATATGATTTGGGATATGTGTGTAAAATTTCAGGTCATTCAGAGGTAATTTGGTTAGGTTTGTGATCGAATGCATATTTCAAAATTGAAGAACTGAGGCTTGAATTCCATGAGAATTGATGGTTTTAGTGTTGTTTGAGGTGTTTTAATGATTGGAACAAGTTTGAATGGTATTTTATGATGTGTGGGTGCTTTTGGTTGAGGTCCCGGGGGCATCGGGGGTGATTTCGGATGGCTATCAGGATGAGTTTTGGACTTGCGCAAATTGCAGGCCTACTGTTTCTCGTATTTTCGCTTATGTGGAATTGGAACCATAGAAGCGGTCTCACATGTTCGGAAGATGGGGCGCAAGTGCAGTTTTTGTGGGGATTGTCAGGACCACAGATGCAGAGTTGCACATGCGACTTTTAGAACGCAGATGTGGTATATGTGGCTTAAGTGAAATTCCACAAGAGTGGATCTTGGTCCACAAAAGTAGAAGCCGCAGATGCGAGATTTGATCGCAGAGGCCGATTATGGACATAAGTGAATTTTCGCAAAAATGGAAGGTGACCGCAAAAGCAGAAGTCGCATAAGCGAGAACTGACTGCAGATGTGGTTTCGATTTGGCAGAAGGGTTTTTAAATCATTTTTGTTCCGCGAGGTTAAGTTATTTTCCTCCATTATTGAGCACCTTGAGAGCTTTTTGGGAGAAATTGAAGAGGGTTTCGACTGCGATTGATTTGAGGTGAGTTTGATGATCTGAAAACATGATTTAATTGTGGAATTTGTCTTGAAATTCATGGAAACTTAGCAAAAAGGAGGAAGAACAAGGGCTTGAGTTTTGATAATTCAAATTGGGTTTTGATGGGTCATTTGAGCTAGGATTTGAGAGTTCTTTATATGCATAGACTCGTGGCGAGATAAGGAATCCGTTGATGTAAAAAAAATTAATTTTGAGAAGTGGGTCTGGGGCTCGGGTTTTGCTAATTTTTATTTTTTTGCTATTTTTTGATTGTTTTCGATTGTGTACCGTTTCCTTAGCATATTGTGACATACTCGTTGTGGTTTTGGTCAGATTCGACATGCGAGGAGGCCGATTTAAGAGGCAGGGGCATAGCGAGCTAGAGATTTGACCGGCTTGAGATGAGTAATGATAGTAAATGATGTCCTGAAGGTCTGAAACCCCAGATTTGCACAACGTAGTGCTATATTAAGATGAAACATACGCTTAATGATGAGCGCGAGGTTATTTACTATTGAGGATTATGACTTGGTCCGTCCCAATTGATGTTTTTGCAGCGTATTTGACTGAAATGTGTTTGCTATCAACATGATTTGGGCTTCATGCCGACTACTTGAATCCTCCTTGGACTTTTATCACTATTTTCTCACTATTTTGAGATATTACTTGAACTTTGTCCTATTGATGGATACTGTTTTACAAACTCAGCCATTTTTATTTGAATTTGAGACTTAAATGATATTTTCAATGTTGTTTGGGCTGAGCACTACTATATTTCTGATGCCCGAGGGGCTTATGATAATTTCTGGACTGAGTGAGGCCGAGGGCCATATGCGAGGATATGCTGAGTGATGTGAGATGCTTCATATTCCACGAGCTGGCTTGAGTGATGGGAGGCCGAGTGCCGAGTGATGATTCCACGAGGTGGCTTGATATAGCGCTTGCTACGTAAGGGGCCCCTCTGGAGTCTGCACACCCAGAGTGAGCGTGAGTACCCATATGATCTGAAAGTGAGCCCGAAAGGTTGATACTTTGCTGAGTGACTGATACTGAGCCCGAGGGGCTGATATTCTTTTGAGCGACTGGGCCGGAGGGGAAGATTACTACTCACTATTTACTTATTGTTTTACCTGATTTACCCGTTTTTAAAGGAGATTTCATTTTATTCTTCACGCTTTTTTAGTGCTTTAAGTTATTTACCGCCTACTACATAATTGCTTTGTGCCTTTATGTGTTTTCATGCTTTCTGTCATTATTTATCATTATTATTCATAAGGTCGGAGTACTCACATTACTCCCGACACCATGTGTGCAAATTTAGGCATAGCAAAGTCCACACCTGAGCTCTAATTCCTTCCAGACCAAGCATCGATTTGGAGTTACAAAGTAGTTGTTGATGTCCGCAGCCCCATGTTTCCCTTATCCTCTATCATTTATGTTTTCTTCAAACTATAGTATCGGATTTCATACTTTGTAGATTTATAGAAACACTCTGTAGTAGCTCATGACTTGTGACACCCTAGTTTGGGCTATAGGGCACAAGTGCGGTTATTGTGGAGCTTGTCAGGATGCGGAGTGGGGACCGTATCTGCGGTATTTGGGGCTTAAGTGAAATTTCGCAGGAGCGGAGCTTGGTCCGCAAAAGCAGAAGCCATGGATGCAATTTTCGATCGCAGTAGCGGATTATGGACATAAGTGAATTTTCGCAGAAGTGGAATGTGACCGCAAAAACGGAAGTGGCAGAAGTGAGAACGGATCAAAGATGTGGTTTCGACTGGGCAAAAGGGTTTTTAAATAATTTTTGTTCTGCGAGGTTAAATTATTTTCCTCTATTGTTGACCACCTTGAGAGCTTTTTGGGAGAAATTGAAGAGGGTTTCGACTGTGATTGATTGGAGGTGAGTCCTATGATCTAAAAAAATGATTCAATTGTGGAATTAGTCTTGAAATTCATGGAAACTTAGCATAAAGGGGCAAGAACTAGGGCTTGAGTTTTGATAATTCAAATTGGGTTTTGATGGGTCATTTAAGCTTGGATTTGAGAGTTCTTGATATATATAGACTCATGGCAAGATAACGAACTCGTTGATGTTAAAATTTCTGAATTTCGAGAAGTGGGACCAGGGCTCGAGTTTTGCTAATTTCGAGATTTTTGTTATATTTCGATTGTTTTCAATTGGGTACTGTTTCCTTAACATATTGTGACGTATTCGTTATAGTTTTGGTCAGATTCGACGCACAATGAGGCCAATTTGAGATGCAAGGACATTGCGAGCTAGAGATTTGACCTGCTTGAGGTGAGTAATAATAGTAAATGATGTCCTAAGATTTGAAACCTTGGATTTGCACAACGTAGTGCTATATTAAGATGAAACATGCACTTAATGTTGAGCGCGAGATTATTTACTATTAAAGATTATGACTTGGTCTGTCCCGGTTGATATTTTTGCCACGTATTTGACTGAAATGTTTTTGCTATCAACATAATTGGGGCTTATTGCCATATTTTAGGATTCATGCCGACTACTTGAATCATTCTTGGACTTTTATCAGTGTTTCCTCACTATTTTGAGATATTACTTGAACTCAGTCCTATTGATGGATACTGTTTTACAAACTCAGCCACTTTTATTTGAATTTGAGACTTAAATGATATTTCCAATGTTGTTTGGGCTGAGCACTACTATCTTTCTGATGCCCGAGGGGCTTGTGATGGTTTCTGGATTGAGTGAAGCCGAGAGCCATATGTGAGGATATACTGAGTGATATGAGATGCTTTATATGCCACGAGGTGGCTTGATTAATGGGAGGCTGAGTGCCGAGTGAAGATGTCATGAGGTGGCTTGATATAACGCTTGGGCCGTAAAGGGCCCCTCCGGAGTCCGCACACCCACAATGGGCACGAGTATCCATATGATCTGAGAGTGAGCCCGATGGGCTGATACTATGCTGAGTGACTGATACTGAGCCCGAAGGGCTGATATTGTTTGGAGCAATTGATACTGGTCCCGAGGGGCAAATTACTACTCACTATTTACTTATTGTTTTACCCAATTTACCTATTTTAAAAAGGAGATCTCATTTGATTCTTTACGGTTTTACTGCTTTAAGTGATTTACTGCCTGATATAGAATTGCTTTGTGCCTTTATGTGTTTTCATGCTTTGAATCATTATTACTCACTGGGTCGGAGTAATCACATTACTCCCTGCACCATCCGCACCTGAGCGTTGATTCCTTCTAGACCAGGCATCGATATGGAGTTATGAGGTAGCTATTGACGTCCACAACCCCCTGTCTTCCCTATTCTCTATCATTTATGTTTTCTTCAGACTATTGTATCGGGTTTCATACTTTGTAGATTTATAGAAACACTCTGTAGTAGCTCATGACTTGTGACACCCCGATTTGGGCTGTGTCAGGATGGTTTTCCTTGTTATTATCGTTGTTTATGCAATTATGGCTATCTTAAACATGTTTTATATTTAATAATGTTAATTAATTATTTGAAAGAGGTGTTTGCGCTGTTCTGGCTAGTTTTGTCTTCACGAGAGGCGCCATCATGGCCGGGTTCGAAAATTGGGTCGTAACAAAATTGCTAAGTGAAAACCCCTCTTCAATTAGCTCCAAAATCCCCAAGAGATAAAAGAAATGAGCCACAATAGCCTAAGTCTCGACATTAAATGAACCTCAACGCCCCAACGATTTTTGCTTCTGCGAATCCTGGGGCACACCTGTGGCCCCGTACCCGCGAAAAATCTATCGCAAGTGCGGTCCTAGCCCAGGCCACCTACCTTTGCTTGTGCGGACGGGATTCGGCTTCTACGAAAGTTGTGTCGCACCTGCGTCCCAGGCTTGACCGGCCTCTTCTGCACTTGCAACCCCATCATTGCAGAAACGAGGCCACTTATGCTGAACTTTTTCCGCTTTTGCGTGCCACTGACCACTAGTCCAAGGATGCTTCTGCGATCAAACGCTCACACCTGCGGCCAAATTCTCGCAGGTGCGAACGCACCAGAACTGGTGCACCAGCAATCCGTTATGCGAATTTCGAGTTTGATTCCAATCCATTTCACACATGGAGCCCTCGGGACCCATCTAATCACACTCACACATCTAACAAATAAAATACGGGCCCGCTCGCACATTCGAAACACCAAAATAACATCTAAAAATACGAATCAGATGCCAAAAGGCATGAAATCGAGTTATGAAACTCAAGAATTTCTATAAACACTTTCGCGCATCTAATTCCTTTCAAATCAACTCGGAATGACAAAAATCACCATCCTAAACTTTCCCATCTCCGGAATCCCAATGGGACCTCGATAACATTAATTCCCTACCTCAAACCAAATTTAAAGAAGTTGAAAACCTTCTATGTGCCAACTTTCAATATTAAGCGCTGAAACGCTCCCAGGTTATCCAAACTTGATCCAAACACACGCCCATGTCCAAAATCATCATAAGAACCTATTGGAACCGTCTAATCCCGGCTCCAAGGTCGTTTGCCAAAAATATTTACGCAAGTAAAACTTAGCCCTTTTAAGCCATATAAAGGAACTACGACCGATTTCAACTCGAACCCTCCCAAACTGGTACTAAACATTCCCACAAGTCATAAAACAGTAAAGTTACATACGAAAAGTTTTATTTGAGGAAACGAGAATCTAGAAGACAAAACGATCGATCAGATCATTTTAGATCGCTTACTATTATGAATGGTGGGTGTGTCTTTGCTAGTGGTGGGCATGTCGACATACTGTTGTTTACATATCTATATATTATATATTTTAATTAAGGTAGAATACATAAAATAGCACCTGAACTTGTACTCAAATCCCTGTTACACACTTGTTGATCACGGGGAATCTTTTACACACTTAATCATTTTAAAATGTGTCAAATACACATTACTTTTTTCTTGATCAATTTTCCAAAACATATGTTATTTCATGCTCCAATCAGATAGTGACACGTGTCACTATTTTTTATTTAAAAAATAAAACACTTAAAATTACACTTATACCCCTTAACCATCTTCTCCATTTCATATCTTTCACTTCTCCATGGGAGATTGACGCTAGACACCATAAAAAATTCACATTTAATTACCTTCATATTATAAAGCAAAATTAGGAACTCAAGTATATTAATCACAAGTTTGTGAGTCCAGATTCAAATCACACAAGAAATATAATGCAAAACTCAAAACTCCATTAAAGTTGGTTATGCCCAAATCCATGGTTGCTCGATTTGTGGTATAGACTCAAACCCAGATTTATAAAATTCTCTTGATATAGATTTCTTTTAACTTTTTTTTTTACCAACTTCTTCCAAAACTATTTTATATTATTGTTATTCCTAAAATGGTGGACATGGAAGATGGGGAAAATAGGTGGGGAAGAAGACGAAAATGGAAAAAGGGGGAAGGGCAGCAACAAACTGGTTGTTTGTTTTCTATGGGAGAGGAGGGAAGTTTTCTATGGTGAGATTTTGGAGAAAAAGAAAAGGAAATAATTTCTCCATTGTTGCAAGAGCTGGTTGTTTGTTTAAGCTCTTGACGAAGAAGATGATGTTTTTAATTAAAAAATAAAAAGATGGACATGTGTCAGTTACACACGAAAGTTCACAGATTTGTTTTCTTATTCACTCGCCTAATTTATGTATAAAATACGCTCTTGCCATGTAATCAAAATGGTGTGTAACTGACACACTTTTAAAAGGTTGGGTGTTTAAAAGGTTCCCCGTGATCAACAAATGTATAACATGAATTTGGGTACAAATTCAGATGCTATTTTACGTATTATGCCTTTAATTAATTGAATTCAATTGAGGTATCAAATACTAGGTGGAAAATAAAAAAATATGTCTATAGTCGTGGTCAATTCCCCAACAAATTGTTTTTGTTTTCGTTTAATTATTGACTACATGGATGTTAATTGTTTTTCTAAAATTAGTTTAATACTTATTGCTTGTCATAAAAGTTCAATACAATCCAATTCCATTCATTGAACTCAAGGGAAATGACCTTACTCAAATTTCTTTGGTAATCAAGTCATGAACTTAGGGTGTTTGGTATGAAGGAAAATGTTTTCCATGGAAAATGTTTTCCTAGAAAAATGTTTTCATGGAAAATGAGTGATTTTATCACTTATTTTCTCTTGTTTGGTTGGTAAGTGGAAAATATTTTCCGGAAAATATTTTCTATGTTTGGTTAGAGAGTAAAAAATACTCCATCCGTTTCAATTTATGTGAACCTATTTCCTTTTTAGTCCGTGCCAAAAAGAATGATCACTTTCCTTATTTGGAAACAATTTACCTTTATGCAACGATTTATAACCACACAAAATAAAGATGCATCATTTTACACCATAAGATCAAAAGTCTTCTTTCTTTTCTTAAACTCCGTGCCCAGTCAAATGGGTTCACATAAATTGAAACGGAGGGAGTAGTTTTTTTAGAATTTTTTTTTTTTGCAACTCTCCTACCCCTCCCCCTCCCACCTCCCCCACCCCTCCCCTTCCCGAAGTCTCTAAAAATTGACACAATCTAAATGAACTAATGTGATGCTTTACTTTTTAACGCAAAAATCGCGTATTTCCGAATCGGTAAATTTATAATTTCTAAACCCGTAAACTTTCGAACTCATAATTTTGGAACTTGTAAAATATTGAGTCTTTAAATGATAAATAATAAAATTAAAAACTGAAAAATATATTTTAAATTTTTTTTGGGGGGGGTTTCTATAAGGGTGTGTTTGGTACGAAGGAAAATGTTTTCCATGGAAAATAAGAAAACAGAAATTTAAAATTATAGAAAAAAAAATTAAGGTAAAAGAAATTTTTTTTGCGGGGTGGGGTGGAGGGGTAGTAGGGTGGATGGTTACGGAAAAACTAAAATTTTTCTAAAAAAAAACTGTTTTTTGGAGAGAGGGTGGGGTGGGTTGGTGAGGGTGAGAATGGTTGAGAAGGAGCTTTGGAAAATGTTTTCCCTTCTTTTGATAAGGAAAACATTTTCCTCCAATTGGAGGAAAATGAATTGATAAGGAAAATGTTTTCCAAAACATTTAAGCCAACCAAACATGAGAAAATTGGAAAACATTTTCAGAAAATGTTTTCCTTCGTACCAAACACACTCTTCCTCTCGAAACCGGGAAAATAAAAAACATGAAAAATATTGTACAAAACAAAAGTAAAAGTAATGGAGTAAGAATTTTTACCATCTCTCCACCGTAATAGGGTCTATTCACCCCGATCCAGACGGTAAAACCAACCCTTTTTACAGATCTCCCAACCGATCTTCAGATCTAAAACGCGGCTATCTAAACAAATCTCAGCCGTCCGTTTCCATTCTTAAACCTATTTATATCACTCTCCTCTTCCACATACCTCTGCGCTACACTCTCTTCTTTCAAAAACCCCATTGAAGAGAGGCCTCCATTTCCACTTTCTCTCTCTACCTTTAACTCTCTCTCTAGCCATGGCTTTGCTCGTCGAGAAAACCACCTCTGGCCGTGAGTACAAGGTCAAGGACATGTCTCAGGCCGACTTTGGCCGGCTCGAAATTGAGCTTGCCGAAGTCGAAATGCCCGGTCTTATGGCTTGCCGAACCGAATTCGGTCCATCACAGCCATTTAAAGGTGCTAGAATCACCGGATCTCTACACATGACCATTCAAACTGCTGTCCTTATCGAAACCCTAACCGCCTTAGGCGCTGAAGTTAGATGGTGCTCTTGCAACATTTTCTCTACCCAGGACCATGCCGCCGCCGCCATTGCGCGTGACAGCGCCGCCGTGTTTGCGTGGAAGGGTGAGACGTTGCAGGAGTACTGGTGGTGTACTGAACGCGCCCTTGATTGGGGCCCGGGTGGTGGACCCGACTTGATTGTTGATGATGGTGGTGATGCTACACTTTTGATTCATGAAGGTGTAAAAGCTGAAGAGGAATATGCTAAATCTGGTAAATTACCAGATCCAAGTTCTACTGATAATGCTGAGTTTCAGCTTGTGCTTACTATTATTAGGGATGGGTTGAAAACGGATCCTTTAAAATACACCAAGATGAAGGAGAGACTTGTTGGTGTTTCTGAGGAAACTACTACTGGTGTTAAGAGACTTTACCAAATGCAGGCTAATGGAACTTTGCTTTTCCCTGCTATTAATGTTAATGACTCCGTAACTAAGAGCAAGGTTTGTTTTCATTTCTCTTTTTGTTGCTTTTATTTTAGATTTAATGAATTTTGTCTTGTTTGTGTGTTCATTTGAGTTTGGATCTGTAAAATATACTTTTGAAATTTAGATCTAATATGAATAGTTGATAGTTATTTGGATCTAAGACGACGGATCTCTGCTTTAGCTTCAAATCTGCTTGCTAACTATAGAGTAGTTGAATTAGTGAAAGATTAACTCTTTTGATATATGAATTTGGACAATGCATGCTGTTTAATGTAGTAGGAAAACAGGATAGTTTTTAAGTTCTTTGCATCGCCGATGCAAAAATATTCAACACAATCTAGTGATTAATAGCGATGATTAGTAAACTATAGTTAATGGTAAATAACTTGCTATAGGTAAAATTACACTTGATTATGTAAAAAATATAATACATTTTCTATTTCTCAGGAAATTTTTTTTTACATTATTAGTGTATATTTTGTAGCTTAGTTTGTTTCTAGAGATAAGAAGGATTTCCTCTGGATTTACAGCTTAAAGTGAACATTTCCTATTACTCTATTATAGTTTTGTGCTGGAGCTTTGATAACCCCATGTACCAAACACTACAATATGAATTGTTGTGATACTCTTTTAGTGTAACATCGTTTACTCGTGAACGAATTATGCTGCCATTTGCAATAGTTACTGTTTTATTGACTTAGTAGGAATAACATTTAAAGGATCAGTATGATTTGGTGCTTAATTGTTTGATATGTGTAATTTAGTGCATCTCACTGTTATTATATGGCTAATAGGCTAACAAAATGTATTGATCTTGGTCTATACAGTTTGATAACTTGTACGGATGCCGCCACTCACTCCCCGATGGTCTCATGAGGGCTACTGATGTTATGATTGCCGGAAAGGTTGCTCTTGTTGCTGGTTATGGAGATGTTGGCAAGGGTTGTGCTGCTGCTTTGAAGCAAGCTGGTGCACGTGTTATCGTGACTGAGATTGATCCAATCTGTGCTCTCCAGGCTACAATGGAAGGTCTTCAGGTTCTTACCCTTGAGGATGTTGTTTCAGATGTTGATATCTTTGTTACCACAACTGGTAACAAGGACATCATCATGGTTGACCACATGAGGAAGATGAAGAACAATGCCATTGTCTGCAACATTGGTCACTTTGACAATGAAATCGACATGCTCGGTCTTGAGACCTTCCCTGGAGTGAAAAGGATCACAATCAAGCCCCAGACTGACAGATGGGTCTTCCCCGACACCAACAGTGGTATCATTGTCTTGGCCGAGGGTCGTCTCATGAACTTGGGATGTGCCACTGGACACCCCAGCTTCGTGATGTCCTGCTCTTTCACTAACCAAGTCATTGCTCAGCTCGAGTTGTGGAAGGAAAAGAGCACCGGCAAGTATGAGAAGAAGGTGTACGTCTTGCCAAAGCACCTCGACGAGAAGGTTGCGGCCCTTCATCTCGGAAAGCTCGGAGCAAGGCTCACTAAGCTTTCTAAGGATCAAGCTGACTACATTAGTGTACCAGTTGAAGGTCCTTACAAGCCTCCTCACTACAGGTACTAAGTGAAGACAAAGAAAGACTGCAAAACCAGCACATTCTTACGGCTTTGATTGTTATGCTTTTCATGCTTTGGATTTTGTTAGGACAATAGTATCTTGTTCCTTTAAACTATCGTTGGGATATTTTGGAATGTTTGGGATGTTGTTACTGGAAAAGGATTGGTCTCGTATCGTCTGATTGAAGACCAAAATGTGTTGGAATAAGTTTTGAGGAACGGAGGTTGTGTGCTATTGATATTGTAGCAGTTAAATTTCTGCTTATGCTTTTGGTTTATACTTTTTATTGAATCACAAGAGTAACGTGTTTGCCTTACAGTAACTATTTGTTTTAATAGGTAGCAGTTTAGAATTGTTTTTTCAATTAATTAGCTAAAAATAAATTGCTTTTTACTAACTTTTAGGAAAAATCACTTCTCAAAATAAATGGTGGGCTCTTTTATAAAATGAAAGTGTGGGGCAATTCTGAAAAGAGGGAAAAACATAAACAGTCAAAATTTAAGAAATTTTTTCATAATCCTAGCAACAATAGTTATTTTATTTATATGGCAGCTACATAAATACATGAATTTGGACCAATAATCATAGTTTAATAGAAATATAAAACTGTTATGAAATAATAAAAGAAGAAGAATAATATTGCAGAGAAAGAGAGAGGTAATTCTTATTGAATTTTGGGATGATTTACAATGGGGTAAGACCCCTTTATTTATAGGAGAAATATGACTTAGTCACAAAGAAAACTCTCTACAAGATAGACATTCACTCTAAATAGAATTTTATTTTTAACACTTTCCTTTGAATGTCTATTCAATAAGTGATGTGCGTCATTAAAACCTTAACTAAAATAAAACTCAATGAGAAAAAAATCTAGAAAAGGAAAAAGAGTACACATATCTAATAATATGCCTTTTGGTTGCCTCGTTGAAAACCTCGCAAGGAAAACCCAGTGGGACAAAACATTGTAAGTGAAAAAGAGTTCAACGTGCATTAACTCCCCTGATGAGAGCATTAATTCACATGCTTAAGCCTTCGCATCCTAATCTTGTGCACTAGCTTCTTGAAGGTTGACGTCGGCAAAGATTTTATATCAATTTCACTATATTTTCACAATAACGTAACATAAAAATCTCTTCAATTCATATATTCAGGTAACTTAATCTCTCATGAAATATTATGAAGTGTTATGTCATGTGATCTTCTAGATCATTTGCCTCCTTTATTATGATCATTTGCTCATCTTCTTTATCAAGAAGTTTATTTGAAACTGATTGTCTATACGCTTTAAGCTTATCATAGACTTTGTCCTTCTAGGACTTATTATAATATGAGCATTTGCAGTGAGAATACAGTTACTTTCTTTGAGTCAACAAATACGTCGGGGATGCTTTGCAATAAATTGCACATGAATTACCCTTTTATGAACTTCAAATTCATATTATTTTATTCGAGGATCTAGATGTATAAATGATAATTCATTCCATGTAACTTTTTCTCAACTGTTATATCTTGTCTCCCCCTCATGTTAGAAAAACTAACTTGTTTCCTCAACTTTGAGAACTCATCTTTGTGCGTTATGTTGTTAATCAAAATATACACCGCACATCAATAATAATAAGATGGAATTATTTGGTTCCTGACCCTGAACCACTTGTGAGGGGAGAATATAATATACTTTCGTATATAATGTATATCAAACTGATATATATAACTTTGTTCTCGTAAGCAATAGTTTAGCTATTAAATGGAGGCACTCAATAAATTATTTTGCTAAACCAACTGTGATGTAAACCAACTTATTAAGATGAACTTCTTGAATAGAAAATCTGGAATATGCTCTAAATTAAATTATTGAGCAAGTTACCTCGCACACACCGACCAGGTTGCGGGTTAATAATAATTGTACATGTAACCATCTCATAGATGTATCTTATGTGGTATAAATGGCAGGTGAATGGGCCCATATTCACCTTTGATATTTCCAACATTCATGGGATTCAATCCTAATTTTAATTGGTCTATTAATTAATAAGAACAAGCAATGTAAGAGAATTCGTAAAGAACTTTCTAGTTCTTTAATATTTACCCATGTGAATTCTCTTTTATTTTTGCACATCATACTTAAATTGATATGGCTAAACCAATTATGCCAACTGAATAAATTATCAATATTGATTAATTTCAGATTTACACCATAATGTGTGCAATTATGAATAAACTCTAAGTTTATTATGATATGGGTTTTATATCAATAAAATATCCACTTCATTGTGGTATTCTTTTGTTTATGTAGTACAAATAGGAGAATAAAGCGGGTAGCTTTTCACATACATATTACCCCGCTACAAGATGTAGTAATAGAAGATATTAAATCTTTTCTTTATTTATAGTCTCAATATAATCAACCGCTTTCGCATATACTTTGGAAACTGAATAAGTTTCTTTAAGACTTACTACAACACAATACCTTATTGGTAATTAATTGTGTTTCTCCAAAATAGTAATAATTGGCTCTTCTAGAGCTCTCAATTAATTTCGTACTACCACAGATTCATTATAATCTATATGGTGAATTATCTCTTTTAAAGAGAAAGTTATACCATTATGGCCATGGTCAAAATAATATGGAAGATCTGTTTCTTGCACTATCTTTGACTTTTAATAATCACAATGCCAAAATATGTTGGCGTACAATAGGTGCGTGACCAATGACCATTCATGCCATAATAATGATATTATTTTCTTATATCATCTCAAGCCTCCTTTTAGAGGTGAGTGTGGTGTCATCACTACCACTAGCACATTTATATTCTTCTAAAAACGAATATATATTCATAAATCAGATGTTTTCCCATTCACATCATGAATGGACTATAGTCATCTGTATGTGCTTTATAAAATCTCATGTCAAATCGATGACCAATATTTTCACAAAGTGTGGTTTGAGAATCCTTATTGTTCTCGTTACCACAAATGATGACGATTATAATTTCGTCTATTGCCACGTCCACATCCATTGATACCTTCACGGTAATAATTTTGTCTTCTTTTAGACTTATCACATATTGCTATCACATTCTCTTAAGGGAATGAGAATGGAAAAAATTCAATGGGACGGGTTTTCATTTCTTGTGCACACGATCATACATGACTTTGATCATGGCAAGACATAGAAATTTTACCACCTCATGTGGGTGATTTCTTAAAAACTCCATTAGAGTTATAATCAAACTTTATTGTCTTTGCCTGTATATAAAATCAAATAATAGAATGTCAAGAATTTGAAAGAGAAAAGTGAAATACTTACCTTAAATCTAGAATTTTAATCATAAAGGAAGTTCATGAAACAATTGACAATCATTATGCTCAATTCCAAAGTTGCTACTCAATTGGTTAGAGTCTCGTGCTGATAACGTGCTATAAAGCAATAAAAGAAGAAGAACAATATTGTAGAGAAAAGTAGGGAGAGAGAATTCTTATTGAATTTTGGGATGAATTACAATGGGGTAAGATCCCTCTATTTATAGGAGAAAAATGACTTAGTCACAAAGTAAAACTCTCCACAAGATAGACACTCTAAATAGAATTCTATTCATAACAAAAACATTAATTTTTCATGGCACTTGATATTGAATGTCAAAGAAGACTTATTTTCTATATAGCACATCCACCTAGAACAAAATCACCTATTTTTATGTGAAAATCTTGTTGTTTCTGGCCTAAGCAATTCATACCAAAACTATCGGACAATAATAATGAATTTCAAGCAAAATAAATTCTCTAATCATTTTCACAACATAATTCAAAATACCTTTAATATAATTTTAAACCCACAATAGCACTCTCTATAGGACCATAGATAATTCCCAACAAGTGCACAAATATAATTTCAGTATATTAAAATATAATTTATTATATTCACAATAAAAATCTATAAAATTTATGATACCCATAGTATAATTTTGATTTTAGTACAATTTTTTTAACCCACTAGGTAATTTCGGTATGATTCGATCCACCTCACCAGACCATAGAAAACTTTCAATGAGTACCACAATGTGATTTTAGTATATTTAAGTATAATTCATTGTATTACAATATAATTTCAATATAATTTAGTTTATTCACAATATAATTTTCATAAAATTTATGATATTCATATTATAACTTTTAATGTAATTTTTATACCCACTGTACAATGTCAATATGATTCACTCTATATAAACTACCCAAGAATTTCAAGTGTATAATTTCAGTATAGTTTATCATATCCACAACATAATTTTAATATAATTAGTTATATCCACATTAATAATTTTCAAATACATGAAACCAAATTTGATTACAAATTAAAATCAATTTTGAACAACGAACTAAGTAGAATTTTGATTTTAAGCGAGAAGTTATACACAATTCCTCTAAGAAGTTATACCAAATATATATAATAAATAATTAAATATGTAATATTAGTTTCATAATGATTAAGTGAATAAGAGAATATAATTGAATCCCTATTAAATAGGAGAGAGAGCGAAAAGACAAATGCATTTTAGTTGTGCTCATTAATTATGTACATAATTAGTGTAAATTTTGTCGCTCGAATTTTTTTAAAAAGTGCTTACTGTGTATTTTTCCCTTCTAAAAAATCTATTAGTTATCTTTTGGCCCATAACTTGTTTTTGGGATTTTACCAAAATGTAGATAAGATTTATGGCCGAACATGTATTTGTTAAATAAAACCTAAATTTATTTTGATAAAATCTATGGCCTAATGGTACTTAGAAGCTTGCCAAACGGGCTATTAGTCTAGCTAAGGAGTTGGTTCACTAGAATTTATCTGTTTTTTTTTTTGAAGTAGTATTCATAATTTACACATAACACCTAACTAATTATATAGCTTTATATACAATTCTTACCGTGATTGTAAGGGGAGCCCAGAATGGAGATGTGGTTCTTTTGGACTGAAAATATTTTTTTGAGTATAAAAATATAAAAATTGTCATTCTATATAAAAAGCGGTTATGAACCGCATTTTACCTTAACGTGCCGTTTAGTACGTTAGGTAAAGTGCGGTTCATGCAGTTGAATACAGCACTTTACTGGAAGATGAAAAGAAAGCTATGTAAAGCACTGTCCATTAATGCGTTTTATATAGAACGCAGTAAGAAACCACGCTTTACATATTTATTGTGCCTATCAATAACTCTTTTGTGCTTAACTGACATAACAATAATTAATTTAAATATGTAAAACACCCTTTTAAACTGCATTTTACTTCCAAAATTTGACCTCCCCGGATTGGGTATTTCCTTATATAAAGGCGTTAGGAGTTTTGAGTAAAATCATTTAGAAATACTCCAACTTCGTGATACATTTTTCTTCTTGTTAAATTCTCAAGCTTTTTTCATAATATCTGAAGAGCGAAAAGTAAGGGTTTCATTATATTGGAGGGGGGGGGGGGGGGGGGGGGGGTTGAAGTTGTGGTGGCAAATAACTCAGTGAGCTATAATTTATCTCCACAAAGCCATATTAAGTTTCCACTTACAATGGAGTATGTGTCACGACCCGGATTTTCCCCCGACATCGGGATCGTGATAACGCCTACTCGTGGTAGCTAGGCAAGCCACAACATTCAACATTATCCTATTTTTATCATTATTTTATACCCATTTTATCAACAAGAGCAATAACATTAATTTAATAAGTGAGGAAGACTTTCAAAATAGAGATAAGTAATACCAAGGTAAAACACTAATGAAATTCTCTACCCAAGACGTGGAGTCACCAGCTCACGAACTACTACTGAATACTACACATAAAGGTCTGAAAGAAAATAACATAAATTTGTCTGTCTCGGAACAATGAGACCACAACAAATAATATAAGTAAGTGAAAGAGACGCCGGGCCTACAGACGCCTGCAAGCTATCTCGATCTCGGAATGCTCAACTCCCACGAATATACTCTACTACTGCTGCTGCTACTCCTGATCAAAACCTGGTCCTGTGCAAAAACGCATAGAAGTGCAGTATCAGCACAATCCGACCCCATGTGCTGGTAAGTGCCTGGCCTATCCCCGCGAAGTAGTGACAAGCCTAGGACTAGACACTCACATAATCCTGTGCAGTTCTATATCCATATGTATACCACAAGATAACAAGAAATATCAAGTAACAAATTCAACAAGAAATATCATAAGAGGAGAAACTCAACAGTTAGCAACAATTATTAAATCAATAATGGAAATAAGAGTATAATGGAAACAGTTAATATCAAACAAGGAAATAGCAAATAGTTGCACGGCATCACCCTTCGTGCTTTTACTCTCATCCTCACCAAATAAGCAAATAAAAGTGCACGGCATCACCCTTCGTGCTTTTACTCTCATCCTCACATCCATGGCACGGCGCATGATCCTTCGTGCATGGTTAAATAACAAGGCACGACATTACCCTTCGCGCATAATCAATATTACAAGGCACGACATGATCCTTCGTGCATAATCAATAACAAGGCACGGCATTACCCTTCGTGCATAATCAATAATATAAGGCACGGCAAAATCAATAATATAAGGCACGACATTAACCTTCGTGAAAAAACAGTAACAAGACACGACATCACCCTTCGTGCATTATCACTCTTCCTCACCCAAATAACAATCACAGTTAAGGGCAAAGAATAAAAACAATAATCATGAACCGTCCCGGCAAGGGACACAACAATCATCACAACAAGGTCCCGGCAAGGGAAAACAATAACTCATTTTACAATACGTCCCGGCAAGGGAAAACAGTGTACAATTCCACAACCCAACAAGGGTTCAATAATCATCTTTAAAACATCTCACAAAAAGTATCAACAATGACTCACGGTCATGCTAGACGCCAGTGTATGGATGCTCATCACCACAGCCCATACACCGCACTCGATCACATAGCACATAGCACATAATCCTATTCCCTCAAGCTAGGATAGAACAAACAGTTACCTCTAGCCTTGAAGCCCAATTTATCCTTCAACTATGGCTTTACCTCGTATTTCCGCTTTCAACTTGCTCGAATCTAATCACAATTGATTCTATTACATTAATAAATACTATATAACATGCTTAAAAATGGTTTTCTCAAAGTTTATCCCAAAATTTCCCAAAACGCCCCTGGCCCCACGTGGTCGGAACTCGGGGTTCGGACCAAAATCCAGGTTACCCATTCCCTCCCGAGTTCAAATATATGATTTGTTTCAAAATCGGACCTCAATTCGAGGTGCAATTCCCCAATTCATGAAAACCCTATGTTCTACCCAAAAAACAAGAATTTCTACCATGAAAACCTTTGATTTCTATTGAAAAACATGTTTAATATTGTTAGGAATTGAAAGAATTAAGTAAAAAGTGACTTACAAGTGCTTTGGAGTGAATTTGCTCTTGAGGGTTCGTGTGTGGTGTGCTGGATTTTGAAAGAATGAAGAAAAGAGCTTAAAAATTCGTTTAAGTATAAATTTGCACCATTGCAGATATCGCAATTGCGAATATTTGTTCGCAATTGCGAACACTACAGGTTTTGGGTCTGAGGCTCTCGCAATTGCGAGGCGAACTGGGCTGGGACACTGGGGACTTCGCATTTGCTACTATATGTTCGCATTTACGAACATAGGCGGATTACTGAAGGCCTCGCATTTGCAAGGTTCAGTTCGCATTTGCGAACCCAAGGACTCCTGGACATTCATCGCATTTGCGACTAATTCTTCGCATTTGCGAAGACACCAGCTGGGTGAAAAACCAGCAGTGTTATTTTTCAGAAATTGCTCCAACGGCATATCAAATCTTTACCCGAGCCCCCCGGCTCCAAACCAAACATGTACACAACACCAAAAACATATTACAAACTTGTCCGTGCGATCACATCGCCAATATAACATCGTTTTCATCAAATCAAGCCTCAAGTTCATGATTATCATTCTTTTTAGTTTCATAACCTTCAACTTTGGAACTCAAGGTTCAAAACACATCAAACGACATCCAAATGTCACCAAAATTTTCAGAAATCACATATATAATATATAAGACTTGTACCGGGCGTCGGAACAAAAATACGAGCCCGATACCAAGGTCATTTAATTCACTTTCCTTTAATAATTTCAGCAAAAATAATTTAATAGAAAAATCCATAACTTAGGCTCTAGGCCTTAGAATTCGACTCAGGACGCATGTCCGAGTCCCATATTTTTTTTTGGACCTTCCGGGACCGTCCGATCTCGGGTCCGGGTCTGTTTACATAAAATGTTAACCGAAGTCAACCATATCAATATTAATATCATTTTTCTTCAAATTTCTCATACAATTCACATATTCTATCACAAAATCTTTCCGGCTACATGCCCGGATCATGCATGTAAATCGAGGCAACATAGAATGAGGTTTTCAAGGCCTCGAAAGTACGAAACAAGTGAGGAAAATAGGTGATGACCCTTTGGGTCATCACATCATCCACCTCTAAACCAACCATTCGTCCTCGAACGGGCAAGAGAAGGAAGTACCTGAGTCGGGGAACAAATGTGGGTAGCGGCTCCGCATATCAGACTCGGACTCCCAGGTCGTTTCGATCAGCGAGACTCTAAGTAACCGGTCTGTGTCCCGTGACTCCTATGAACCTAGAGCTTCGAACCTGCCTGTCATGACCCTAGTTCACCAATCGTGAACATGTCGTGATGGCACCCAGTCCCCACGACTAGGTAAGCCTAACACGTTGCGGAATATACAAGTTATAAACACTTAAATAAGAAACAACGTAAAAATAGCATCAAAAGATATGTAATCCGTGCCGCTTGGCACATACATCCGTCACACAATAAATAAAATACTACCAAGATCCGGAAACCCACGGTAACACAGACTAAAAGAGAAATACAACTGTGGCTCTATGTGTAAAGAGTATCTAACAACGAAATGAAGAAAAATGTCAACTAGTACTATCAGAATAGAAGGAAAGCCTCCGGATCAGCGGACATAGCAGATCATAGCTCGAGGTCTCCAGAAAGCTGCGGAAATCACCTAGCACGAGCCTGCTATGATGTACCTGGATCTGCACAATAAAAGTGTGCAGAAGAGTAGCATGAGTACACCACAGCGGTACTCAGTAAGTGCCAAGCCTAACCTCGATGGAGTAGTGACGAGGAAGGTCAGGGCCCTACCGAGAAACAATAATATAATGATGATAACAAAAATAAACAGTTTAAATGATAATAATTTCCGAAATAACAACAATAAGATGATTACCGCAACTGTCTACAATTAAGCTAACAACAAATAAACAACTCAATAAAACAATTCCAGGACCTGTAGGAATTTAACAACAATAGAATGATTACTACAACCGTCTACAATTTTTAACTAACAACAAATAACCAACTCAATAAAAATAAGTCCAGGACCTGTGGGAATTGAACCCACAATCCCATTAACAGCACCCATGGGTCTCCGGGAATCGAACCTGCAGCCCATGTCTCAATAATATCTCAATAACTCGGGATCTCGGGAATCGAACCCGTAGTCCACATTTCAATAATCTCAGGATCTCGGGAATCGAACCCGTAGTCCACATTTCAATAATCTCAGGATCTCCGGGAATTGAACCCGCAGTCCACAAACACAGCAAGTAAAGGAATACACAGAGAGAAGTATAATATGCTTAACTATAACTTCGCCGATAAACGGCGCCAGCGATTACCAAGAAAACTCAAGTAAGACAATTAGGCAACTAGACAGTTAAATAATATCTAATCATGCTTTTCTAACTGCTACCGGGTAGAAATATCGAATTTAACAGCTAAAAACAGGAATATCACTCATCGAACATTTTAAGTAGAGTATGTGTTCAACAACTAGCGCATGTACATGCCCGTCACCTCGCGTACAAGGCATTTAAAGTGTCACATAATATCCTAGGGGTGAAAGTCCCCCACACGAGGTTAGACAAGCCACTTACCTCAATTCCGGTACAAAACCGCTAAGAAATAACCCTCTTGCCGCGAATGTCGGCCTCCACAAGTGTAGTATCCGATAAAAATCAATAGAATCACATCAAAATAGGCCAATTGGGCATTACCCAATCAAAATAACTCAAAATACACCAAAACCCACAAGTTGTCAAAACCCGACTTTCGGTACGCTTATCGAAAAATCACGAAAATTATATATTCGGGTTCCTTATCTCAATACGAGTCTAGGCATATAAAATTTACCAAAATCGGACTCCATTTGCCCACTCAAATCAGAGATTTTCTAACATTTAGGCCTAGGTCTCAAACCCACCTTTAATCTTCCAATTTCAGTGAAACAATCACGGATTTCATGATAAACCAACGAATTAAGGTCAAGAAACTTACCCCTGATGATTTCCCAGCGTTCCCCTTCAAAATCCTCTCTTGGAGCTCAAAAATGGCGTTTTTGTGTATGGGAGTCGAGGGTGTTATGTTCTGAACTTAAGCTCACTGCCAGACCCCATTGCTTATCGCGTTCGCAATGGGCCTCACGCGTCCGCGATGACTCGCCCAGCTTCTTCTTCGCGAACGCGACGCCTTCCCACGCGTTCGCGATACTCAGATCCAGTTTACCCTTCGTGAACGCGACGCTCCACCACGCGTTCGCGATGAACAATCTCCCAGCCGCCGGGTCCTTCCTCTACGCGAACGCGTACACCCCCACGCGAACGCGAAGCTCTCCCCTTTTCTTCTACAGGATCGCGACTCCCAGTCACGCGAACGCGAAGCTTCACCTTACCTTGCCTACGCGAACGCAACACCCCTTCCCGCGAACGCGATGCTTTAATCTGACTGACCTTCGCGAACGCGGCCCGTGCCACGCGAACGCGAAGGCTTAATGCCTGGGCATTAACCTGCAATTTACAGCAGGCCTTTTCCAAGTTCAAAATGCCCGATCGATGGTCCGAAATCCTCCCGAGGCCCCCGGGACCCCAACGAAAACCACCAACATACGCCAAAACACGATACGAACTTGTTCCAATCATAAAAACACCATCCTAAACATCAAAATCACCAATTACACACGGATTCAAGCCTAAGTTTCTTCAAAACTTTCAAAACTAACATTCAATCCAAAACCCGACCAAACGACGTCCAAATGACCTGAAAATTTGCGGACATATCCAAAATCTTATAACGAAGTTACAGAAATTGTCGGAATTCCATTCCGACTCCCGGATCAAAATCTCACCTATCGTTCGGATTCGCCAAAATTTCAATCTTCGGCATTTCAAGCCTAATTGAGCTACGGACCTCCAAAATACATTACGAACGCGCTCCCAACCCCTAAATCACCTAACGGAGCTAATGGAACCATCGGATTTCCGTTCCGAGATCGTCTTAACACTGTTCCTTCCGGCTACGGACCATTTTCTAGCTTTAAAGCTCTCATTTAGGGACTAAGTGTCCCAAAATGCTCCAAATTTCCAGAACCGGACCTCCCGGCAAACCACAATAGCAGAAGTGAACTTAGGCGAAAAGTTAGATGGGGTTCACGGCGTAAATTTCAAAAGAGACTGGACGGGTCGTTACATCTTCCCACACTTAAAAGATTCGTTCGTCCTCGAACGAGCATAAAAAACATACCTGGAGTGGTGAAGAGATGAGGGTACTGGTTGCGCATATCCTGCTCGGTCTCTCAAGTCGCCTCCTCGACCGACTGACCCCGCCACTGAACCTTTACCGAATCGATGTTCTTTGACCTTAGCTTTCTGACCTGCCTGTCTAGAATGGCTACTGGCTCCTCAACATAAGACAGATCCTTGTCTAGCTGAACAGAAGTGAAATCCAACACATGCGACGGGTCACCATGGTACCTTCGGAGCATGGAGACATGAAATACGGGGTGAACTCCAGCTAGACTAGGAGGTAAGGCTAACTCATAGGCAACCTCCCCAATATGCCTCAAAATCTCAAAAGGGCCAATAAATCTAGGACTCAGCTTCCCTTTCTTCCCGAACCTCATAACGCCCTTCATGGGCGAGACTCGAAGCAGAACCCGCTCACCAACCATAAAAGCCACATCGCGAACCTTCTTGTCCGCATAACTCTTATGTCTAGACTGGGCCGCACGAAGTCTGTCCTGAATCACCTTGACCTTGTCCATAGCCTCCTGAACCATATCAGTACCTAGCAACCTGGCCTCGCCCGGCTCAAACCAACCCACGGGAGACCCGCACCTCCTACCATATAGGGCCTCGTACGGTGCCATCTGAATACTAGACTGGTAGCTGTTGTTATAAGCAAACTCCGCCGGTGGCAAGAAGTGATCCCATGAACCTCCAAACTCAATCACGCACGCACGGAGCATATCCTCCAAAATCTGAATAGTGCGCTCGGACTGCCCATCAGTCTGGGGGTGAAATGCTGTGCTCAGCTCCACCCGAGTACCTAACTCCTGCTGTACAGCTCTCCAGAACCGTGAAGTGAACTGAGTGCCTCTATCTGAAATGATGGAAGCTGGAATACCATGCAGCCGAACTACCTCCCTGATATAGATCTCCGTCAGTCGCTCCGATGAATATGTAGTGCTCACCGGTATAAAATGGGCGGACTTGGTCAGTCGATCCACAATGACCCAAATGGAATCAAACTTCCTAACCGTCCGTGGAAGTCCAAATACAAAGTCCATGGTAATGCGCTCCCATTTCCACTCGGGAATCTCAATCTGCTGCATCAATCCACCCGGACGCTGATGCTCATACTTCACCTGCTGGCAGTTGAGGCATCTAGAAACATAATCAACTATATCCCTCTTCATCCGCCTCCACCGGTAATGCTGTTTCAAGTCCTGATACATCTTCGCGGCTCCCGGATGGATGGAATACCGCGAGCTATGGGCCTCTGCTAGAATTAGCCCTCGAAGATCATCTACATTGGGCACACAGATGCGCCCCTGCATCCTCATAACTCCATCATCTCCGATGGTAACATCTCGAGCATCGCCACGCCGAACTCTATCCTGGAGGACAAGCAAATGAGGGTCGTCGAACTGACGCTCCCTGATGCGGTCAAATAGAGAAGACCGAGAGACCATATAGGCTAGAACCCGGCTGGGCTCCGAAAGATCCAATCTAACAAACTGCATGGATAAAGCTCGAACATCCATCGCCATAGGCCTCTCCGAAATTGGTAGGTATGTCAAACTCCCCAAACTCTCCACCCCGCAACCCAAGGCGTCGACAATTACATTGGCCTTGACCGGATGATAGAGAATAGTAATATCATATTCCTTCAGTAGCTCCAACCATCTCCTCTAACGCATATTCAGGTCCTTCTGCTTAAGCAAGTGCTGCAAGCTCCGGTGATCGGTGTAGATCTCACAAGGAACCCCATATAAATAATGACGCCAAATTTTCAAGGCGTGAACAATGGCAGCTAGCTCCAAATCATGAACAGGGTAATTCTTCTCATGCACCTTCGGCTGTCTCGACGCGTAGGCAATCACCCTACCGTCCTGCATCAATACCGTACCGAGTCCAACTCGTGAGGCATCACAATATACGGTATAGGACCCCGAACCTATAGGCAACATCAATATAGGGGCCGAAGTCAAAGCCGTCTTGAGCTTCTGAAAGCTCGCCTCACACTCGTCTGTCCACTGGAAAGGGGCACCCTTTTGGGTCAATCTAGTCATAGGTGCTGCAATCGAAGAGAACCCCTCTACAAAATGACGGTAATAGCCCGCCAAACTAAGGAAACTGCGAATCTCAGTAGCGGAGGAGGGTTTGGGCCAACTCTGCACGGCCTCTACCTTCCTCGGATATACTCGAATACCATCACTCGACAACACGTGGCCCAAAAATGCCACTGAACTCAACCAGAATTCACATTTAGAGAACTTGGCATAAAGCTGCTTCTCCCTCAGAATCTGAAGCACTATCCTCAAATGCTGCTCGTACTCTTCTCGGCTCCGAGAATATACTAGAATATCATCAATGAAGACAATCACGAACGAGTCCAAATAAGGCTTGAACATACTGTGCATCAAATGCATAAAGGCTGCTGGGGCATTAGTCAGCCCAAAAGACATCACGAGGAACTCATAGTGACCATACCGGGTCCTGAAGGCAGTCTTCGGGATATCTGGCTCCCGAATCTTCAGCTGGTGATACCCAGAGCGCAAATCAATCTTAGAAAACACCTGTGCGCCCTGTAGTTGGTCAAATAAATCATCAATACGGGGCAAAGGATACCGGTTCTTCACTGTAACCTTGTTCAGCTGACGATAGTCAATACACATACGCATAGAACCGTCCTTTTTTTTTCACAAACAATACAGGAGCACCCCAAGGCGAAACACTAGGTCGAATAAAACCCTTGCCTAATAACTCCTGTAACTGATCCTTCAACTCCTTCAACTCACGAGGAGCCATATGGTACGGTGGAATAGAAATGGGCTGAGTGCCCGGCAAAAAGTCAATAGCAAAGTCAATATCTCTGTCGGGCGGCATGCCCGGAAGATCAGCTGGAAATACATCAGCAAAGTCACGTACCACATGAACAGAATCAATAGAGGGAGTGTCAATACTGACGTCCCGCACATAGGCTAGATAAGCAGCACACCCCTTCTCAACCGTACGCTGAAGAAAAGAAATAACACGGCTAGGGGTGTGATCTAGAGTACCACTCCACTCAATACGTGGAATGCCTGGCATAGCCAGCGTCACGGTCTTGGCGTGACAATCAAGAATAGCATAATGGGGCGACAACCAGTCCATGCCCAGAATAATATCAAAATCGACCATCCCGAGCAACAATAGATCCGCTCTGGTCTCAAAATCACAAATGGTAACCAAACACGACCGATATACGCGGTCCACAGGCCAAAGAATCACCCACCGGAGTGGAAACATAAATGGGGGCACTCAAAGAATCCCGAGGCACACCCAGGTGAGAAGCAAAGTAAGAAGACACATATGAAAAAGTGGAACCGGGGTCGAATAGAACCGATGCCTCCCTGTGACTAACCAGAATAATACCTGTGATAACAGAGTCAGATGCAACAGCCGCAGCGCGATTAGGAATAGCATAGAATCTGGCCTGTCCCCCCTCTCGAGGGCGGCCTCTGGAACCCTGACCCCCGCCCCTGGCTGGCTGGGCAGGTGGAGTGGCAACTGGGATGGAATGATGGCCTGCTGGCTCTGTGAACCACGCTGAGGCTGCAAAGTCTGTGGAGGTGCTCCTCTCCTACGCCTGGGGCACACCCTAACCAGAAGGCGAGTATCCCCGCACTCAAAACAAGCTTTGGGAGGACGCGGTGGTTGTGACTGACCGGCCTCGCCCCCACTAGTCTTACCCCTGGAGGTACCCTGCGCAGGAGGCGTACTAGAAACTTGGGGAGCATAATAGGGCTCCTGAGCTACTGGAAGAGCTGGAGTACTACTGGCTGCTGGCAATGCTGAATAAACTGGTCGGCCGGAATAACCCCTACCAAAACGACCGGCTGATGAAGTGCGGGCACCAGAGAAATGGCCCGACTCACGAGACCTCTTGGCCTCTCTCTCTCTCCGCTCTCTAGGGAGCATACTGTCGATCCTCTTGGCAATGCTAACTGCCTGCTGATAAGATATATCTGTCTCAAGCTCTCTGGCCATGCTGGATCGGATAGGCGGAACAAGGCCCTCGATAAATCTCCGCACTCTCTCCCGAACCGTGGCTACCAAAGCCGGTGCATGCCTGGCTAGACGGGTGAAACTGATAGCATACTCCGATACTGACATGGAGCCCCGTCGCAACCGCTCAAATTCCGAGCGCCAAGAATCCCTAAGGCTCTGGGGAACAAACTCCGTCAAAAACAGATTTGAAAACTGCGTCCAGGTCAACGAAGCGGACTCCTCCGGACTATCCAACTCATACGTGCGCCACCAATCATAAGCGGTCCCACGAAACTGAAACGTAGTGAAGGAAAACCCCGCTGGTCTCCACAATCCCCATAGTACGAAGAATACGATGACACTCCTCTAGAAAACCCAATGCATCATATGAAGCCAAACCACTAAACACTGGAGGGTCATATTTCTTGAACCTCTCCAATCTACGCTGCTCGTCCTCAGAGGTAGCTGGTCCACCTCCGGGTTGTGCTGGGGCGGCATAAGGCATAACCAAAACATTTGGAATCTATCCTACTGGCACACGCTGCTCCAGTGTAACGGATGCAGGAGTCTGGGCCCCTCCCCCGGCCTGAGATGTAGCTGTGACGAGAGGAAGCAGTCCTGCCTGAGCTAAAGTGGTATACATACTCATGAGCTGGGCCAGGGTCTCCTGTAGTGCAGGAGTAGTAGCAGCTGTAGTCGGTGTACCAGGTGCCTGCGCTCCAACCTTGTCTACCTGTGGCACCTCAGCGGCAGCACGCGCGGGTGCTGTGGCTGCACCTCGGGCGCGTCCTCGTCCTCTACCCCGGACCCGGCCTCTGACGGCACCAACAGGGGGCGTGGGTACCTGATCATCGCAAGTAGCTCGTGTCCTCACCATCTGTGAGAGAATAGAAAGCAGTAGTTTAGATTTTTGATGCCAAGATTGTCGCACGACAAGGA
The DNA here is from genome assembly GCA_032618575.1 of Nicotiana noctiflora. Taxonomy (NCBI): domain Eukaryota; kingdom Viridiplantae; phylum Streptophyta; class Magnoliopsida; order Solanales; family Solanaceae; genus Nicotiana; species Nicotiana noctiflora. The sequence continues at coordinate 173,196 of JASVEL010002064.1, read as the reverse complement.
ATCCAAAAGAAATGAAGAGTTTCCTAAATAGTTACATAGCCCCTCGTAGATAAATACGGACGTCTCCGTATCAATCAGCGAGACTCTAAGTAACCGGTCTGTGTCCCGTGACTCCTATGAACCTAGAGCTCTGATACCAACTTGTCACGACCCTAGTTCACCAATCGTGAACATGTCGTGATGGCACCCATTCCCCACGACTAGGTAAGCCTAACACGTTGCGGAATATACAAGTTATAAACACTTAAATAAGAAACAGCGGCAAAATAGCATAAAAAGATATGTAATCCATGCCGCTTGGCACATACATCCGTCACACAATAAATAAAATACTACCAAGATCCGGAACCCCACGATAACACAGACTAAAAGAGAAATACAACTGTGGCTCTATGTGTAAAGAGTATCTAACAACGAAATGAAGAAAAATGTCAACTAGTACTATTAGAATAGAAGGAAAGCCTGCGGATCTGCGGACGTAGCAGATCATACCTCGAGGTCTCCAGAAAGCTGCGGAGTGATATGCCTAGATAAAGTACCTGGAATTGCACATGAAAAACATACACAGAAGGGGCATGAGTACACCATAGCGGTACTCGGTAAGTGCCAAGCCTAACCTCGATTGGGTAGTGACGAGGAAGGTTATGGTCCTACTGAGAATAAGCATAATAATATATATTGCAACAATAAACAGTTTAAATGATAATAATTTCCGAAATAACAACAATAAGATGATTACTGCAACTGTCTACAATTAAGCTAACAAGAAATAACAACCTCAATAAAACAAATCCAGGACCTGTGGGAATTGAACCCACAATCCCATTCTCAGTACCTCTGGGTCTCCGGGAATCGAACCCGCAACCCATGTCTCAATAATATCTCAATAACTCAGGATCTCCGGGAATCGAACCCGCGGTCCCTACCAATAACTCAGGATCTCGGGAATCGAACCCGTAGTCCCTACCAATAACTCAGGATCTCGGGAATCGAACCCGTATTCCCTACCAATAACTAAGGATCTCGGGAATCGAACCCGTAGTCCACATTTCAATAGATCTCAGGATCTCGGGAATCGAACCCGTAGTCCACATTTCAATAAATCTCAGGATCTCGAGAATCGAACCCATAGTCCACAACAATACAAGTAAAGGAATACATAGAGAGAAGTATAATATGCTTAACTATAACTTCGCCGATAAACAGCGCCAACGATTACCAAGAAAACTCAAATTAGACAATTAGGCAACTAGACAGTTAAACACTACCAAATCATGCTTTTCTAACTGCTACCGGGTAGAAATATCGAATTTAACAGCTAAAAATAGGAATATCACTCATCGAACATTTTAAGTAGAGTATGTGTTCAACAACCAGCGCATGTACACGCCCGTCACCTCGCGTACAAGGCATTTAAAGTGTAACATAATATCCTAGGGGTGAAAGTCCCCCACATGAGGTTAGACAAGCCACTTACCTCAATTCCGGTACGAAACCGCTAAGAAATAACCCTCTTGCCGCGAATGTCGGCCTCCATAAGTGTAGTATCTGATAAAAATCAATAGAATCACATCAAAATAGGCCAATTGGGCATTACCCAATCAAAATAACTCAAAATACACCAAAACCCACAAGTTGTCAAAACCCGACTTTCGGTACGCTTATCGAAAAATCACGAAAATTATATATTCGGGTTCCTTATCTCAATACGAGTCTAGGCATATAAAATTTACCAAAATCGGACTCCATTTGCCCATTCAAATCGGAGATTTTCTAACATTTAGGCCTAGGGCTCAAACCCACCTTTAATCCCCCATTTTCAGTGAAACAATCACGGATTTCATGATAAACCAACGAATTAAGGTCAAGAAACTTACCCCCGATGATTTCCCGATGATATCCCAGCGTTTCCCCTTCAAAATCCTCTCTTGGAGCTCAAAAATGGCATTTTTGTGTATGGGGGTCGCGGGTGTTATGTTCTGAACTTAAGCTCACTGCCAGACCCCATTGCTCATCGCATTCGCGATGGGCCTCACGCGTCCGCGATGACTCGCCCAGCTTCTTCTTCGTGAACGCGACGCCTTCCCACGCGTTCGCGATACTCAGCTCCAGTTTACCCTTCGCGAACGCGACGCTCCACCACGCGTTCGCGATGAACAATCTCCCAACCGCCGGGTCTTTCCTCTACGCGAACGCGTACACCCCCACGCGAACACGAAGCTCTCCCCTTTTCTTCTACGCGATCGCGACTCCCAGTCACGCGAACGCGAAGCTTCACCTTACCTTGCCTACGCGAACGCGACACCCCTTCTCGCGAACGTGATGCTTTAATCTGCTCGACCTTCGCGAACGCGGCCCATGCCACGCGAACGCGAAGGCTTAATGCCTGGGCAGTAACCTGCAATTTACAGCAGGCCTTTTCCAAGTTCAAAATGCCCGATCGATGGTCCGAAATCCTCCCGAGGCCCCCGGGACCCCAACGAAAACCACCAACATACTCCAAAACACAATACGAACTTGTTCCAATCATAAAAACACCATCCTAAATATCAAAATCACCAATTACACACGGATTCAAGCCTAAGTTTCTTCAAAACTTTCAAAACTAACATTCAATCCAAAACCCGAACAAACGACGTCGAAATGACCTGAAAATTTGCGGACATATCCAAAATCACATAACGAAGCTACAGAAATTGTCGAAATTCCATTCCGACTCCCGGATCAAAATCTCACCTATCGTTCGTATTCGCCAAAATTTCAATCTTCGGCATTTTAAGCCTAATTGAGCTACGGACCTCCAAAATACATTCCGAAACGCGCTCCCAACCCCAAAATCACCTAACGGAGCTAATGGAACCATCGGATTTCCGTTCCGAGATCGTCTTAACACTGTTCCGGCTATGGACCATTTTCTAGCTTTAAAGCTCTCATTTAGGGACTAAGTGTCCCAAAATGCTCCAAATTTCAGAACCGACTCTCCCGGCAAACCACAATAGCAGAAATGAACTTAGGGGAACAGTTAAATTGGGGATTAGGAAAACTCTTCGACCTCAACTATCGAACCTGCCGGTCTAGAATGGCCATCGGCTCCTCCTCGTAGGATAAATCATTGTCCAATTGGACAGTATTGAAGTCTAACACATGTGTGGGATCGCCGTGGTACCTCCGAAGCATAGATACATGAAAAACTGGATGCACGGCTGATAAGCTAGGTGGCAGAGCTAGTCTGTAAGCCACCCCTCCCACTCGGTCCAGGAATCTCAAATGGACCAATATACCTAGGGCTGAGTTTGCCCTTCTTCCCGAAACTCATCACGCCCTTCATAGGCGACATCGGAGCAATACCCGCTCACCAACCATGAAATCTATATCTCGAACCTTCTGATCCGCATAAGTCTTCTGTCTGGACTGAGCTGAACACAATCTCTCCTGAATAGTCTTGACCTTGTCTAAGGCCTCCGGAACTAAGTCTGTACCCAACAACATAGCCTCTCCCGGCTCAAACCACCTGACTGGAGACCAATATTGCCTACCATACAACGCCTTATACGGGTCCATCTGAATACTAGACTGGTAGCTATTGTTGTAGGCAAACTCCGCTAATGGCAGAAACTGGTCCCATGAGCCTCCAAAACCAATGACACAGGCTCGGAGCATGTCCTCTAGAATCTGAATAGTCCTCTCGGACTGACCGTCCGTCTGAGGATGAAAAGCTGTACTCAACTAAACCTGGGTGCCTAACTCCTGCTGGACCGCTCTCCAGAACCGCGAGGTAAACTGCGTACCCCGATCTGAGATAATAGATACCGGCACCCCATGAAGACGAACAATCTCCCTAATGTAAATCTCTGCTAACCTCTCCGATGAGTAAGAGACATATACTGGAATGAAGTGTGCTGACCTGGTCAGCCTATCAACAATGACCCAAATAGCATCAAATTTCCTCCGAGTCAAAGGAAGTCCAATAATGAAGTCCATAGTGATCTGCTCCCATTTCCACTCGGGAATTTCGCTTCTCTGAAATAACCACCAGGCTTATGGTGCTCATATTTCACCTGCCGAAGATTTAGACACCGAGCGACATACGCAACGATGTCTTTCTTCATCCTGCCACACCAATAGTGCTGCCGTAAGTCTTGATACATCTTCGCAGCGCCCGGGTGAATAGAATACCACGAACTGTGGGCCTCCGCTAAAATCAACTCTCGAATCCCCTCAACATTGGGCACACAAAATCGACCCTGCAATCTCAATACTCCGTCATCATCTAGAGTTACCTTCGTTGCACCTCCCCGCTGTACAGTATCTCTTAAGTCACGCAAATGAGGATCATCAAATTGCCTCTCACAGATCCGCTCTAATAGAGATGAGCGAGCGATCGTGTAGGGTAACACTCTGCTAGGCTTAGAAATGTCTAGTCTCACGAACTAGTTGGCTAAGGCCTGGACATCTAGAGCAAATGGTCTCTGACTGACTGGAATGAATGCAAGACTACCCATGCTGGCAGACTTTCTACTCAATGCATCGGCCACCACATTGGCCTTACCTGGATGATATAGGATAGTAACATCATAGTCCTTCAACAACTCTAACCACCTCCGTTGTCGTAAATTCAACTCTTTTTTCTTGAACAAGTATTGTAGGCTTTTGTGATTAGTGTACACCTCACATGTCACACCATATAGATAATGCCTCCATATCTTTAAGGCATGAACCACTGTTTCCAACTCAAGATCATGCACTGGATAGTTCTTCTCATGTATTTTTAGCTGCCTCGAAGCATAGGCAATAAACATACCATCCTGCATCAACACCGCTTCAAGCCCTGTACGGGATGCATCACAGTAAACTGTATAAGGCCCTACACCCGTAGGTAGTATCAACAATGGTGCCGTAGTCAAGGCTGTCTTGAGCTTCTGAAAGCTCGCCTCACACTCATCTGACCACTGGAACTGGGCATCCTTCTGGGTCAACCTGGTCATCGGGGCTGCAATAGAAGAAAACCCCTCTACAAATTGACGGTAGTAACCTGCTAACCCCAAGAAACTCCTGATCTCAGTCACTGAAGCTGGTCGAGGCCAATTCTGGACTGCCTCAATCTTCTTTGGGTCCACCCGAATACCTTCCACTGATACAATGTGACCCAGAAATGCTACCGAACTCAACCAGAACTCACATTTCGAATATTTGGCATATAGATGGTTATCCTTCAGAGTCTGAAGAACCACTCTGAGGTGCTGCTCATGCTCTTCCTGGCTGCGGAGTATACCAGGATGTCATCTATGAAGACTATCACGAACAGACCTAAATAATGCCTGAATACCCGATTCATCAACTCCACGAACGCTACTGGGGCATTGGTCAACCCGAAGGACATGACCAAGAATTCATAATGCCCGTATCTAGTGCGAAAGGTTGTCTTAGGAATGTCAGCCGCCCTGATCTTCAGCTGATGGTAGCCTGACCTCAAGTCTATTTTTGAGAACACCCTCGCTCCTTGGAGCTGGTCAAACAAATCATCAATCCTCGACAGTGGATACTTGTTCTTTATCGTCACTTTGTTCAATTGCCAGTAATCAATACACCTTCGCATTGAGCCATCCTTCTTCTTCACAAACAACACAGGTGCTCCCCAGGGAGAAACACTGGGCCTGATAAAGCCTTTTTCTAGAAGGTCTTGCAACTGATCTTTTAACTCATTTAACTCCGGCGGGGCCATACGATAGGGTGGAATAGAGATGGGCCGAGTGCCCGGTGCCAGATCAATACTGAAAACAATATCCCTGTCGGGTGGCATGTCTGGCAGGTCTGAAGGGAAAACCTCGAAAAACTCCCGTACATTAGGAACTGAACCGATAGAAGGAACTTTTGCGCTGGAATCACGAACATAAGCCAAATAAGCTAGACACCCCTTCTCGACCATGCGTCGAGCCTTAACATAAGAAATAACAGTGCGAACGGAGTGGCTTGAGGTACCCTTCCACTCTAGTCGGGGTGATTCTGGCAAGGCCAAGGTCACAGTCTTGGCATGACAGTCTAAGATAGCATGGTATGGGGACAACCAGTCCATCCCCAATATGACATCGAAATCCACCATGTCTAATAGCAACATATCAACACGGGTCTCAAGACCCCCAAAACTAACTACGCACGAACAATGCACCCGGTCGACTACAATGGAGTCACCCATTGGTGTAGACACATAAACTGGACTATCCAGAGCATAGTTAGGCACGACCAGATACGGTGTAAAGTAGGAAGACACATATGAATATGTAGACCCAGGGTCAAATAATACTGAAGCACCTCTGTCACAAACAAGAATGGTACCTGTAATCATGACATCAGCCTCTGCCTCTGGGCTGGATAGTAAAGCATAGAATCGGGGATCTGCACCTCCCCTCTGAGCTGCGTCTCTAGGATGACCATCAACTGGCTAACCTCTACCTCCGGTTGGACGGTCTCCACCTCTACGGTCTCGACCTCCACCTCTATAATATCTACCCCCACCTATGGCTTGCTGGGCAGGCTGAGGGTCAGCTGGGGCCTAAATCATAGGGCGAGGACCCCGCTGCTGAGAGTTGCCCGTTGCTCGAGGGCAGAACCTGACAAGATGACCTAGGTCACCACAGTCATAGCAACATTTAGGATGATGGGGCTGCTGGCCCTAACGACCTGAATGGCCCCCACAAACACTTTGAAGAGGCCTGAGCACTAATGGGAGGCTGATCTGGATACTGCTCACGGAACCCACGATCGCCTGGTCCACCCTGTGAAGCCTGAAGGGCAGAATGAAAAGGTTTGGAAGACTGGCCCCTATCAAAAGATTCTCTGCCTCCAGAAAAAGATCCACTAAATCTGCTGAAATGATGAGGCCTCTTGTCTGAAGGATAACCACCTCCCCGAGCAAGAGCCATCTCAACTCTACGAGCTGCATTACCTGCCTCCTGAAAAGATATATCACTCCGAACTCCCATAGCCATATGAAGTCTTTTCGGCTGATTAATCCCATCTATAAACCTGCGGACCCTCTCCCGCTCTGTGGGGAGTATCACCACCGCATGACGTGCCACATCTACAAATCTCGTCTCATACTGAGTGACAGTCATAGTACCCTGCTGGAGGCGCTCAAACTGCCTCCGAAGTGCATCCCGCTGAGTAACAAGGAGAAACTTCTCCAAAAATAACTCTGCAAACTGATCCCATGATAAAGCCGGGGACCCTGCCGGTCGAGTCAAACAATAATCTCTCCACCAAGTCTTGGCGGATCCTGAAAGCTTGAATGTGCAGAAGTCAACTCCATTGGATTCCACTATCCCCATAGTCTTGAGAATCTCGTGGCAACTGAATAAGAAATCCTGAGGATCCTCTGATGTGGCACCATTGAAAGTAGCGGTAAATAGCTTGGAGAACCGATCAAGTCTCCATAAAGAATCAGAAGTCATGGCCGCTCCATCTCCGGCCTGAGCTGTGGTACCTGGCTGAGTGGCCACAGTTGGCTGAACCACTGGTGCCTGAGGCTGGGGAGCTACTGGCTCCGGAGTACGTGCAACAGGAGTCTGGACTCCACATCTAGCTTGAGAAGTGGCTGGTGCAGCTGGTAATAAGCCTGCTCTGGCAACACTGTCCATAAAACCCGCTATTCTGACCAGAGCCTCCCGAAGATCCGGGGTAAATAAAACCTCCCCTGGGACCTGAGCTGGGCCCACTAGAGCTGCTGGAGCTGAAACCTCCTCACCAACCTCAACATGAGGCTCCACCTCTGGAATCGCTACTTGAGGCTGAGCTCTGCCCCTACCACGACCTCCGATACGACCTCGGTCCCTGCCCCTCACGGGAGCTGCCTGGGGCTCAGGCTGCTGATCAGCGGATGAAGAAGCGCGTGTCCTCACCATCTACGAAAGGACAGAGTATAAATTCAATCGGTATTTGAGGAACAAATCGCACGACAAGAAGGAACAAATGAGAGACTCTTTCCTAACTCAATAGACTGTGGAGGACAAGTACAGACGTCTCCGTACCTACCTCTCAAACTCTACTAAGCTTGTTCGTGAGTGGTGAGACCTATGTAACCTAGAGCTCTGATACCAACTTGTCACGACCCGGATTTTCCCCCGACATCGGGATCATGATGGCGCCTACTCGTGGTAGCTAGGCAAGCCACAACATTCAACATTATCCTGTTCTTATCATTATTTTATATCCATTTTATCAACAAAAGCAATAACATTAATTTAATAAGTGCGGAAGACTTTCAAAATAGAGATAAGTAATACCAAGGTAAAACACTAATGAAATTCTCTATCCAAGATGTGGAGTCACCAGCTCACGAACTACTACTGAATACTACACATAAAGGTCTGAAAGAAAATAACATAAATCTGTCTGTCTCAGAACAATGAGACCACAGCAAATAATATAAGTAAGTGGAACAAACGCCGGGCCTGCGGACGCCTACAAGCTACCTCGGTCTCGGAATGCTCAACTCCCACAAATATACTCTACTATTGCTGCTGCTGCTCCTGATCAAAACCTGGACCTGTGCAAAAACGCACAGAAGTGCAGTATCAGCATAATCCGACCCCATGTGTTGGTAAGTGCATGGCCTATCCCGACGAAATAGTGACAAACCTAGGACCAGGACACTCACATATACCTGTGCAGTTCTATATCCATATGTATACCACAAGATAACAAGAAATATCAAGTAACAAATTCAACAAGAAATATCATAAGAGGAGAAACTCAACAGTTAGCAACAATTATTAAATCAATAACGGAAATCAGAGTATAATGGAAATAGTTAATATCAAACAAGGAAATAGCAAATAGTTGCACGGCATCACCCTTCGTGCTTTTACTCTCATCCTCACCAAATAAGCAAATAAAATTGCACGACATCAGCCTTCGTGCTTTTACTCTCATCCTCACATCCATGGCACGGCATGATCCTTCGTGCATGGTTAAATAACAAGGCACAACATTATCCTTCGTGCATAATCAATATCACAAAGCACGGCATGATCCTTCGTGCATAATCAATAACAAGGCACGACATTACCCTTCGTTCATAATCAATAATATAAGGCACGACATTAACCTTTGTGGAAAATCAATAATATAAGGCACGACATTAACCTTCGTGCAAAAACAATAAATAAGGCACGGCATCACCCTTCGTGCATTATCACTCTTCCTCACCCAAATAACAATCATAGTTAATGGCCAAGAATGAAAAAAATAATCATAAACCGTCCCGGTAAAGGACACAACAATCATCACAACAATGTCCCGGCAAGGGAAAATAATAACTCACTTTACAATACGTCCCGACAAGGGAAAATAGTGTACAATTCCACAACCCAGCAAGGGTTCAATAATTCATCTTTAAAACATCTCACAACAAGTATCAACAACGACTCATGGTCATGCTAGATGCCAGTGTATGGATGCTCGTCACCACAGCCCATACACCGCACTCGATCATATAGCACATAGCACATAATCATATTCCCTCAAGCTAGGATAGAACAACACTTACCTCTAGCCTTGAAGCCCAATTTATCCTTCAACTATGGCTTTACCTCGAATTTCCGCTTTCAACTTGCTCGAATCTAATCACAATTGATTCCATTACATTAATAAATACTATATAACTTAGTTTGGATGCTTAAAAATGGGTTTCTCAAAGTTTATCCCAAAATTTCCCAAAACGCCCCTGGCCCCATGTGGTCGGAACTCGGGGTTCGGATCAAAATCCGGTTACCCATTCCCTCCCGAGTTCAAATATATGATTTGTTTCAAAATCGGACCTCAATTCGAGGTGCAATTCCCCAATTCATGAAAACCTTATGTTCTACCCAAAAACAAGAATTTCTACCATGAATACCTTTGATTTCTATTGAAAAATATGTTTAATGTTGTTAGGAATTCAAAGAATTAAATTGAAAAGTGACTTACATGTGCTTTGGAGTGAATTTTCTCTTGAGGGTTCGTGTGTGGTGTGTTGGGTTTTGAAAGAATAAAGAAAAGAGCTTAAAAATTGGTTTAAGTATAAATTTGCACCGCTGCGGATATCACAATTGCGAACATTTGTTCGCAATTGCGAACACTACAGGTTTTGGGTCTGAGGCTCTCACAATTGCGAGGAAAGGTTCGCATTTGCGAACTGGACTGGGACACTGGGGACTTCGCATTTGCGACTATATGTTCACATTTGCGAACATAGGCAGATTACTGATGGCCTCTCATTTGCGAGGTTTAGTTCGCATTTGCGAACCCAAGGACTCCTGGACATTCATCGCATTTGCGATCATAGGTTCGCATTTGCGAACACTGCCTTGGCCTGCCCTCTTCGCATTTGCGACTAATTCTTCGCATTTGCGAAGACACCAGCTGGCTGAAAAACCAGCTGTGTTATTTTTCAGAAATTGCTCCAATGGCCTATCAAATCTTTACCCGAGTCCCTCGGGTTCTAAACCAAACATGTACACAACACCAAAAACATATTACAAACTTGTTCATGCGATCACATCGCCAATATAACATCGTTTTCATCAAATCAAGCCTCAAGTTCATGATTATCATTCTTTTTAGTTTCATAACCTTCAACTTTGGAACTCAAGGTTCAAAACACATCAAACGACATCCAAATGTCACCAAATTTTTCAGAAAGCACATATATAATATTTAAGATTTGTACCGAGCGTCGGAACCAAAATACAAGCCCGATACCAAGGTCATTTAATTCATTTTCCTTTAATAATTTCAACAAAAACAATTTAACAGAAAAATCCATAACTTAGGCTCTAGGCCTCAAAATTCGACTCCGGACGCATGTCCGAGTCCCATATTTTCCTACAGACCTTCCGGGACCGTCCGATCTCGGGTCCGGGTCCATCAACTATATCAATATTAATATCATTTTTCTTCAAATTTCTCATAGAATTCGCATATTCTATCACAAAATCTTTCCGGCTACATGCCAGATCATGCACATAAATCGAGGCAACATAGAATGAGGTTTTCAAGGCCTCGGAAGTGCGGAACAAGTGAGGAAAACAGGTGATGACCCTTTGGGTCGTCACATCATGATAGATTGATATCGTTGTTATGCAATAAAATGAGGTTGAGCAAACTTTCGGTGAATCTTAAAATAACCGAAAGATATCCGTATTCTATGACTACGCAAGGGGTTACTTGTTACGTTGAGTTTAACATTGAGGATGATGAAACTCTGTGAGATTTTTGGGTACTCCGGATGAATACGAAAAATTTATTTTGATAAAAATATTGGAAATATACGTGAAGGTTAAAGAAGTTTGCAATAATGATGTTGGGTAAAGCAGGGATAACCCTCAATCATCGAATGGTTATTCTTGAGCAGCTTTAGGAGAACGGGTTCCGACTGAAAGAGTTTGTCCTAATCTATACTTATCTTCGCTGTCGAACGAGGAGCGAGGAAATAATTTCTCTCCTACTTTACATAATCCACAAGACGACTGGTTAACTTCAATTTTCTTTTGTTTTACGATGTCTATTTTTGTTGTATTGAATTTATATTTACACTCATAGATTTCATAAGGGGTACCGTCCAGATATGAAGTTTACAAGTTATGACCCCACGCTCAGTTAGAATGTGCGTAGTTTTGGTGTGTTGGATCACGATGGTCCATCCCGGAGTCATCACAAACAAGAAATTTCCATCATGAATGTCAACATATTACGACTTGTAAGTGAAGTGATACAACTATATGTAAAGTATTTATCAATTTGAGTACCTTATCATTTTGTTGTTTGCATAGTGAAACGAGAAAATTGATGGTCCTGACATCACTCAGTTTCCCGTAGACAACGTATTTACTCGTGATTTGGTAGATGCACAGAGTTAGGAAGATAACAGTGATTATAACTACAATGCTGGTGAGTCTGGAGATGACACACCCTTTCTTCACGAGGGTGATGATGAGGAGGAAGTGACCGTCCAGCCTGAGCTAACGAGGGAGCATTCTCCACCTCTTGTTAGACCGAAGTGCCCGAATCCCATGTGATGTTTTATTCAAGGCATATTTCTTACATTGATAACTTGCTAAGTATGCCGGATGCGGATACCCTCACAAGGGATCTTGACGAAATTCGGCCAGCAATGTGGGATGAGTCTAGACCAACGGTGTTGGCAAAGGGCTTGTAAAATATACATCGTAAGATAGTGTTGTTAGATGATAGTATGGGAGTTAACTCCGGCGGTATACAAGGTCATATGCTATAGATGGTTTACGGGTTGTCACTGGATGCTGCGTGCGAGCAAGAAGGAAATAGGGTTTTGGAAACTGGGTGAATATATTAGCACCCACGTTTGTGAAATGGATACATTTAATGAGAATCATTTCAACTTGGATGTTGACTTGATTTCTCTTGTATTGATTCCACATTAGGAAGTGTCCATTATGTACAAGATCAAAGAGTTTATTACATCCGTCCACCAGGAATATAGGTGTACTATTACCAAAAGAAAGGCATATCTCGGAAGCAAACGTATATTTGAAATTATTTATGGTGATTGGGATAAGTTATTTTCATTTCTAACCAGGTACATGGCCGTACTAAAACACTTTACCCGCGGGTCTGTTCTTGAATGGAAGCATGAACAGAGCCCAGAAATATCGAAATGCGTATTTCAGATACGTGTTATGGACATTTAAACCAATAATTGATGATTTTGTGCATTTCCGTCCGGTAATTTCTATAGATGATACTCATGTCTATGAAAAGTATGATATTAAGTTGTTGATCGCTGTTGTAGTTGATGCTAATGGACAAATATTTTCACTAGCTTTTGCCATTTATACCAATGAAAGACAAGAGATGTGGACGCTATTTTGAGTCACTTGAAGCGGCATATTGTCAAAAAAGGTTCAGGTATTTGTCTGATATTTGATCAACATGGTGGTATATTAAGTTTTGTAGAGCATTTGCCTGAATGGAAGGAACCCTATGCATACCACCGTACTGTGTGAGGCACCTGGAGGGCAATTTTGAGAAGTAATATCCTAACAAGGACTTGCATGATTTAATGTGGATGGCTGCAACTGATCACCGACAGTGCAAATTCAAGAGGTGTATGGAATCAATTCGATACTTAGACGAAAGAGCCTATAATTGGTTGATATGACATGAGCTTCACAAGTTGACATTGCATGCTGATGGTGGTGAACAATGGAGAATCCTGACTACGAATGTGTTAGAGTCTTTCAATAGGCTATTGAAGTCTACAAATGTATTGCTTGTCAATGCCATGGTCTGGATGACATTCAAACATATGGCAGAGAGCTTTGTAGAAAGGCATAGAGGTGCATCAGAATTGATGGACATGGGTGTTGAATTTACACCAATACCGATGAGAAGATTTATGAAATACAGGAGGCGAGCGCATTGGCATTCATATTTACAGTTTGATCACAACTGTGGTATATTTGAAGTTTGCACTGCTATCTGTTAAAACTGGGGGAATAATATACACACCGTTTATAAAGCCAACAGGTTATGTTCATGTGGGAAATGGACCATCTACCATATGTCGTGCTCACATGTAATGAAGTGCTTTCATCGAATAGGTTTAAGGCTAACCAACTATGTTGATAGGTAATACAGTGTTGTTGCATACGTAAACACATATAGTGGGCAGTTGCATCCATTGGGTGCTGAGCATTATTGGCCGTCGAAACCATTTAAAATGATGTGTAACAAGGACTATTTGTGCAAGCTACAAGTGAAAATGAGAACGCGTATATGGAACCAAATGGATATTGGTAATACCATTTTTGTGCATAAATGTGGCATATACTCGCAAACAGGACACGACCGTCATAAATGTCCTTCAGCTGGTTTGGGTGGCAGTGGTAATCCAACTCCTAGTGCAAGTTCGTCTAATGAACCCAACTACCAAGGATACACCTAGTGTTTTGTTTTAGTAATATTTTTTGTAATAAGTGTCTGTACTTGTTTATGTTGCAAAATATATCAAATAGAATTATGTTTCCACAACCTTGTTACATCTTATTAATATTTAATATTTTTCTGTTGAGTAAATTAATGAATTCTCCCTCCCATTCATGTAATAAAAAATAGTATTGGATTAAAAAATGGAAAATTTTAACGCTCACTTTCGAGTTTCACTCTAAAATTATTAGAAAACTACACTATTAGAGGAGGAAGATGTTTGATAAAAAAGTAAATATATATATTACGGTTAAATACTACATTTAGTGTGTTGTCTTATCGATCTGAAAAGTTGCCCGACTGCGAAAAAGCTATTTTGTTTTAGAAAAATCTTTTACATGCCAAATATAGCGCGGTTAAATAATACATTTTTTTGCGAATATATATATCGCGGTTGAATACTATATTTTGTGTGTTGTCTTGTCGTTTTAAAAACGTCTGACTATGAAAAATCTGTTTCATTTTAGAAAAAATATTTAACACGCAAAGCATATTACTGTTAAATACTACATTTTGTGTTAATATATAGAGCATTTGAATACTATGTTTTGTGTGTTGTCTTATCGTTCTAAAAAGCTGTCCGACTGCGAAAAAGCTGTTTCGTTTTAGAAAGAATCTTTAACACACCAAGCATAGCGCGGTTAAATACTACCCTTGCTTCTTGCTCTAACTTAGGAGTAGGGGCTCTTGAGATTTTTCCGCAGGCTGCTATGCTAGTTGTAGCGCGATAGCGCTTTACTAATATAATAGAAAGTCAAGTTAGTGTTATGGTGCATCGAAAATGCAAAAAAACAAAAGCTTTCTGGAGGGCTTCATCCTATTTTCGTGCTAAATTTTGATTTATAAATTTGTGTATCGGCTCGCAAGTGGTTACTTCGCCAATATGTCAGCAGGTTAGGAAGCTCTAAGGTTTTTAATATTTGGCAGAAGGCAAGCTGAAACTCTTCCCTAACCAAGTGAAACTAAGGATCTGAAAGAGTTTTCGATCTGATCTATGTGGTGTTAACCCTTGGAGGACAGCTAAGAATGTCTAGTAAAATGATCGAAGGGGTTATTTTTCAAGCACGAATATAGCGATCTAAAGAGGTTGTGCAACCTAGAGAGATGGCCATCTCTTTTTGATGAATGTGGTATCGAGGTTTTGTTTATTTGGAAAAGATGTCAATCTTAGGGGAACAATTCAAATGGTTGAATTGATGACTTCGCTTTGATCTCTTAGACTGAACCTAAAGGAGACTTCAATCATTCAACTTTAGCTTTTGAAGGAGGAATCATGTCACTTGGAATTTCGGAAAGTGAATCATCTCTTTCAAATCCTGGACTTAGTAGAACTTGTCTTTGATTGGGATTTTGATTGAAAAGATGTTAGGCTGCTTCCTTATGTGCCTAAGAAGCCGAGGCAATCTCGATTGAAGCTAATTCAATATTTCCCTACTCAATCTTCTTTATAGAAATAACACTCGATAAAAAAGGAGCATAAACAAGTTAAGTGGTAGAAATCGCTGTAATCGATTGATGGGAATCTCGAAGCTGTTTGGGGCAGGAAAGAACTCATATTAAGCACTACCCCATCGTCAAGTGGTACAAGGAGGAGGCACAATAGCGAAGATCAATCCATCTCTATCTACAAAAAGCATTGCCTTGGGCATGAGGTCGACAACATGTATTGTCCTTCTTCTACTTTATGTAGATGAAATTGCTTTCTCTAGTAAGGAATTAACTTTGATAAATGAGCTTAAAAGAAGATTAAGAACCCAATTTGCTATGAAATATTGAGGAGACTCAAAGTCTCTTCTGGGCCCGAATCGGAATCAAAGTAGTATCCACCTTCTTCCTTTGATGGTATCCTAAGATCGATTTCTTGACTAAGTCATTTCACATGTTGCACTGAGGGAGGAGTTCATACCCATAAAAAGAAAGTTGTGACGACCCGGCCCGTCGTCACGGGAATTACCACCCCATTATGTTGAAATTGTATGTTTTATGCTTTTATATCAGTGTTAAAGTCTATCAGGTGATTTAGGAGTGATTTGATTGAAAATGAGGCATATAGCCTTTGTGAAGGAAACTTGAATAAGAAAAGTCAACCTGGAGTTGACTATTTGGTTAGAGGGCTCGAAATCGGATTATGATGATTCGGTTAGTTCCGGGAGGTGATTTGTGACTTAGGGGAGCAATCGAAATTGAATTTGGAGGCCCGGTGTAGAAATAGGCTTGAATTGGCTAAGGTTGAATTTTGGCGAAATCCGAACGGTAGGTGAGATTTTGATCCGGGAGTCGGAATGGAATTCCGACAGTTGCAGTAGCTCCGTTAGGTGATTTTGGATGTGCCTACAAAATTTCAGGTCATTCGGACGTCGTTTGGTCGGGTTTTTGATCGAATGTGTAATTCGGAAAGTTTTAAGAAATCTAGGCTTGAATCCGTGTGTAATTGGCGATTTTGATGTTTAGGATGGTGTTTTTATGATTGGAACAAGTTCGTCTCATGTTTTGGGGTATGTTGGTGGTTTTCGTTGGGGTCCCGGGGGCCTCGGGGTGAATCCGGACCATCATCCGGCATTTGGAAGCAAGAAAAGACCTGCTGTAATCTGCAGATCACTGGGCAGTGATTTGGCCTTCGCGTTCGCGAGGGCACGGCCCGCGTTCGCGTAGGCCAAGTTCAGCAGGCATCGCGTTCACGAGGGGGGTATCGCGTTCGCATATTGGAAAGGCTGGGAAGCTTCACGGACGCGTGAGTGAAGGTCGCGTTCGCGTATGAGGGAGTTAGGACGCATCGCGTTCGCGTGGGTTTAGGCCGCGATCGCGAAGAAGGAATTGGCGAGGCCACGCGTTCGCGTGGGAGACTACACATTCGCGTAGAGTAATAATCCGGAGGCTGGGAAGTTGACCTTCGCGAACGCGTGAAGGAGTGACGCGTTCGCGATGAAGAAGAGGAAAAAGGCATCGCGTTCGCGTGAGAGGCGTCGCGAACACGATGAAGAAAATAGGATGGCAGTGAAGTTAAGTTCAGAACAGAACCAGTCGCTGGTTTAATACCCAAAACCTCCATTTTTGAGTTCCAAGAGAAGAAATTGACGGGAGATTGCTTGGAAATCATCGGAGTTTTGTTTGAGGTAAGTTTATTGGCTTAATTACATCATTTTAACATGAAATCATGGGTTAAATTTCTGTAAATGGAAGATTAAAGGTGGGTTTGAGCCCTAGGCCTAAATTAAAGAAAAACACCGATTTGAGTGGGCAAATGGAGTCCGATTTTGGTAAATTTTATATGCCTAGACTCGTATCGAGATGAGGATTCCGAATATGTGACTTTTGTAATTTTTCGACAAGCGTACCGAAAGTCGAGTTTTGACAACTTTGGGAATTTTGATGTAAATTGAGTTGTATTGATTGGGTGTCGTTCCATTGGCCTAATTTGTTGTGTTTCTACTGTATTTGATCAGATTCTTCGCGTGCGGAGCTTGATTCTCGTGGCAAGGGCATTGCGGAGTAGTCGTCACGCCGTTTTGAGGTGAGTAATAGATGTGGGTGATGACCAGCGGGTTCGAAACCCCGGTATACCACTTTGTGACGCTGTATAGCGGCGAGACACGTACTCTCTTGTGAGTGCGGGGTCGATTGTGATTGGGGACTATGACTTAGTCCGACTTGTTGATACTGTATTATGATATTAGGCTATTCTTGAGCCGTCGAACCTCCTTCTCGGATGGTTGCATATTATATATTGTGATAATGGCCACCCTTGAGCCGAGGAACCCCCTTCTTGGGCGGTTGAGTATACTTGTGGGCCATGAGCCAGGTTATTGGATCCCGCGAGGATCGTTATCAATGTCTTATCATATTGACATGCTAGTTTACTACTAGTCCGCAGCTATTTCTGTTATCATGCTATTTCCAATCTCTGGAACTTGGTATTACTGTTTTCCAACTAAAAAATGATAAAAAGATGTTTTCAAAACTACTTTTGACCCTGCGAGGCTGTGATTGCATATTAGCTGACTAGTAGTGGATCGGGCTGCGCGCCGCAGCAGTATATATGTTGGATCGGACTGCACGCCGCAGTGATATTGTGCTTGGGCTGTAGGAGCCCCTCCGGAGTCTGAACCCCTACAGTGAGCACGGGTACCCAAACTAGATCGGGCTACGCGCCGTAGCGGTCATATCATGCATTGCATTGCATTTAGCTACATCCGCTAGCTGTTATACTGTTTTGCTGGTACTTATTGGTACAGGTACAGTTGATATCGATTCTGTGACAGGGTATTTGATTACAGCTTTACATAGTGCTTTATTGTGAATTTCTTATCTGCGCTGTCTTACCCTTGTTTATTACCACTGAGTCTGGCAGTACTCATTTTACTCCCTGCACCTTGTGTGCAGATCCAGGTACCTCTCAACAGTGATCTAGTAGCCGTGCGAGGCGACATTTGTGGATATTCGAGGTAGTTGCAGAGTCCGCAGGACCCCATATTCCTTCTTACTGTCTCTTGATTTTGTATTGACTTTTCTTTCCGCACTTGGTATTCTTGTAAACCTTTATACACTCATGTTCAGTAGAGGCTCATGACTCTTAACCCTTGGTCTATGGGAGTTGATGTATTACGGGACTTGGTTCCCCGTTTTCGTTACATGTATCGCTGTTAATTCGTGAATTAATTTGCTTAAATGGGCTAAAGAGAGCTTCTAGCTCCGTGGTTGATATGGATTGGTCGGCTGGCTTAGCAATGTGTCGGGCGCCATCACGACCGGATTTGGGGTCGTGACAAGCGGTGATCGAAGCTAGGTTTACTAGGCCTCGCGAGTCTTGAGCCGGTTAGTAGAGTCTTGTGGATCGGTACGGGACGCCTGTACTTATCCTCGGGAGGCCGCGAACCTTTAGGAAAACTTCACTTTTCTTGAACTCCGTCGTGCGATCTTGTTGTTCTGAGAACTGAACTTCTATATTCTATTCTCTCGCGGATGGCGAGAACGCGAGCATCAGGGACGAGGTGGACGACCTCCATTTCTACCTGTTAGAGGTCGTGGGCGCGGTCGTGCTAGAGGTAGAGGTAGGGCGGGCCGAGCGGTGCCAGCCGACCCGCCGCTATACCGGTTCGGGAGCAACCCCTAGTGGTTGATGCTCCGGCAGCCCCGGTTCGGGGCCGGACTATATCTATTGCTATTCCCGGTCTTCGGGAGACTCTCGCTCGGATATTATCGGTGTGTTCCGGTTTGGCTCGGGTAGTTTCAGCTACCGCCTACGGTAGCGACATCTCAATCGGGGGGTGGTCAGCAGACCCCTGCGGCTCGCACACCTGACCCGGTTGTTCGGGGACTTCGGACGCCAGAGGCGGTCCCTCGCTCGGTGGTTGCACCGGTTATTCCTCCAACCGCACCAAGCTCCGGCTCCAGAGCATATGGTTCGAGGTTATGCCCGATGACGAGCAGCGTCGTCTCGAGAGATTTGGTAGACTTCAGCCACCCCATTTCGGTGGCATTGAGGGCGAGGATGCCCGGGTTTCTTGGACAAGTGTCGGAGGATGTTGCGGACGGCTGGTATTCTTGAGTCCAGCGGAGTTTCATTTACTACCTTTCAGTTCACCGGTCCCGCATTTGATTGGTGGGAAGAGTTTGAGAGGCGTAGGCCTGCAGGAGCAGCACCTCTCACATGGCAGCAGTTCTCTACTCTCTTTCTAGAGAAATATGTACCTCAGCCTCGTCGCGAGGAGCTACGTCGCCAGTTCGAGTGGTTGGTTCAGGGCGACATGTCTGTGACCCAGTATGAGCTCAGATTCACACAGTTGGCTAGGCATGCCACATGGATGATCCCTAATGATAGGGAGAGGATCGGGAGGTTCATTGATGGCCTCAACTACTCTATCCGCATTCTTATGACCAGAGAGAGAGTTTTGTCATCATCGTTTGAGCAGGTTGCTGATATGGCACGCTACATTGAGGCGGATCGTCGCCGAGAGAGAGAGAGAGGAGCGGGAGGCCAAGAGGCCTCGTGGTTCGGGCGGTTTCAGTGGTGCTCCATCTAGAGGGCATTCCCAGCAGAGCAGAGGTCGCTCCTCTAGACCTCCTTATTCAGGCCGCCCAGAGCAGAGCGGAGGTTCTTATGGTCGTGGTCGACAGGGGTTTCAGCAGGGTCGGTCATCACTTAGTGCCCTTCCAGCCTAGGGTGCAGCACCTACTTCATCAACCCAGGGTTCTTCTGCGGCGAGGGGTTCCCTTCAGTCCCCTTCTCCAGCACCAGGTGCATGTTATGAGTGTGGTGAGTTTGGCCACATGAGGAGGCGGTGCCCTCGACTCCGTAGGGACAGGACTCGGCAGAGGGAACAGCCCTCCTCTTCAGCACCATCTCAGGCTAGTAGAGGTAGATGTCAGTCTTCTCGTGGTCGCCCCAGAGGCGAGGAGAGATCTGGTGGAGGCCAGGCATGATTCTATGCACTTCCTGACAGGCGTGATGCAGTTGCCTCCGATGCAGTGATTACAGGTATCATTTCTGTCTGTCACAGAGATGCCTCTGTTCTATTTGATCCGGGGTCCACATATTCTTACGTGTCCTCTTATTTTGCACATCACTTGGGTGCGACTCGTGGTAGTCTTGATTTACTTGTTCATGTATCCACCCCCGTGGGTGATACGATTGTTGTGGATCATGTCTATAGATCCTGTGTTATATCTATTGGGGGTCTGGAGACCCAGGCAGATTTGTTATTGTTGGGTATGGTGGACTTTGATGTTATATTGGGTATGGACTGGTTGTCTCCGTACCATGCTATATTGGACTGTCATGCTAAGACAGTTACGTTGGCCATTCCTGGTATTTCTCGGATTGAGTGGCGGGGTTCGACCGATTTCGTCCCTAGCCGTGTTATTTCGTTCCTAAAAGCTCAGAAGATGGTTGAAAAAGGGTGTTTATCGTACTTAGCTTTTGTGAGAGATGTGGGAGCTGAGTCTCCTAGCATTGATTCTGTACCTGTTGTGAGGGACTTCCCAGATGTATTCCCCTCAGACCTGTCCGGGCATGCCGCCGGACAGGGATATTGATTTTGGCATTGACTTGGTGCCGGGCACTCAGCCCATATCCGTTCCTCCTTATCGGATGGCACCGGCTGAGTTGAAAGAACTGAAAGAGCAGCTTCAAGAGCTTCTGGATAAGGGTTTCATCCGCCCTAGCGTGTCCCCGTGGGGTGCGCCGGTATTATTTGTTAAAAAGAAAGATGGTTCCATGCGAATGTGTATTGATTATAGGCAATTGAACAAAGTGACAGTGAAGAACAAGTACCCTCTACCGCGCATAGATGATTTGTTTGATCGGTTACAGGGTGCGAGGGTGTTTTCTAAGATCGATCTTCGTTCAGGCTATCATCAGCTGAAAATTAGAGAGTCCGACATTATGAAGACTACATTCAGGACCAGATATGGTCACTATGAGTTTCTCGTGATGTCTTTTGGGTTGACCAACGCCCCAGCAGCATTTATGCATCTGATGAACAGTGTGTTCAGGTCCTATCTGGATTCATTTGTAATTGTATTCATTGATGACATTCTAGTCTACTCCCGTAGTCAGGAGGAGCATGCTCAGCATTTGAGTATTGTGTTGCAGAGATTGAGAAAGGAGAAGCTATATGCTAAATTCTCCAAGTGCGAATTTTGGCTTGAGTCCGTAGCATTTCTGGGACATGTGGTGTCTCGTGATGATATTCAGGTTGATCAGAAAAAGATAGAGGCGGTGCAGAGTTGGCCTAGACCGACCTCAGCTACAGAGATCAGGAGTTTTCTTGGTTTGGCAGGATATTATTATCGGTTTGTTCAGGGATTTTCATCCATTGTTTTTCACTGACTAAATTGACCCAGAAGGGTGCACCATTCGTGTGGTCGGATGAGTGCGAGGAGAGCTTTCAGAAGCTCAAGACAGCTTTGACCACATCTCCAGTGTTAGTATTGCCATCAGCTTCAGGTTCATATACCGTTTATTGTGATGCCTCGAGAGTGGGGATAGGTTGTGTGTTGATGCGGGAAGGTAAGGTAATTGCTTATGCTTCTCGGCAGTTGAAGCCACATGAGAAGAACTATCCTGTTCATGATTTGGAGCTAGCCGCCATTGTTCATGCCTTGAAGATTTGGAGGCACTATTTGTATGGTGTTTCTTGTGAGGTGTATACCGACCATCGTAGTCTCCAGCACTTGTTCAAACAGAAAGACCTTAATTTGAGACAGCGGAGATGGCTGAAGTTGCTGAAGGATTATGACATTACTATATTATATCATCCGGAGAAGGCCAATATGGTGCCCGATGCTTTGAGCCGGAAGGCGGTCAGTATGGGGAGCTTGGCATATATTCCAGCTGAGGAGAGGCCATTTGCTTATGATGTTCAGGTGCTAGCCAATAGGCTAGTGAGGTTAGATATTTCGGAGCCCAGCAGGGTATTGGCTTGTGTTGTATCTCGGTCATCTCTATATGATCGTATTCGTGAGCGCCGGTATGATGATCCACATTTGGCTGTCCCGAGGGACAGAGTTCAGCATGATGATGCTAGAGATGTCACCATTGATAGTGACGGCGTATTGAGGATGCAGGGCCGGATATGTGTGCCCAATGTTGATGGCCTTCGTGAGTTGATTCCGGAGGAGGCCCATAGCTCGCGGTATTCTATCCATCCAGGAGCCGCGAAGATGTATCAAGATTTGAAACAACACTATTGGTGGAGAAAGATGAAAATGGACATTGTCGGACATGTAGCACGGTGCCTCAACTGTCAGCAGGTTAAGTACGA
Source organism: Nicotiana noctiflora (assembly GCA_032618575.1). Taxonomy (NCBI): domain Eukaryota; kingdom Viridiplantae; phylum Streptophyta; class Magnoliopsida; order Solanales; family Solanaceae; genus Nicotiana; species Nicotiana noctiflora. The sequence continues at coordinate 150,433 of JASVEL010002064.1, read as the reverse complement.
GCATCAGAGGCCCGGTGGTGTATTTCAGCGCATTGATATTCCTGAGTGGAAATGGGAGAGGATCACTATGGACTTTGTTACTGGACTCCCTCGGTCGGCGAGGAAGTTTGATTCTGTATGGGTGATTGTGGATAGACCGACCAAGTCAGCTCACTTCATTCCAGTTAGTACTACCTACTCATCGGAGCGGTTGGCAGCGATCTTTATTCGAGAGATTGTTCGGTTGCATGGAGTTCCAGTGTCTATCATATCCGACAGGGGTACTCAGTTCACTTCTCAGTTTTGGAGAGCATTTCGGCGAGAGATGGGTACACGGGTTGAGTTGAGTACAGCATTTCACCCCCAGACAGATGGGCAGTCTGAGCGTACTATTCAGATCTTGGAGGATATGCTGTGAGCTTATGTGATTGACTTTGGTGGTTCGTGGGATGAGTTCCTACCACTTGATGAGTTTGCCTACAACAACAGTTATCAGTCGAGTATTCAGATGGCCCCGCATGAGGCATTGTATGGCGAGCGGTGTAGATCCCCCGTGGGATGGTTTGAGCCTGGTGAGGTTAGATTGATAGGGACTGAGTTAGTCCAGGATGCTCTGGATAGAGCAAAGTTGATCCAGGAGAGGCTTCGTACGGCACAGTCTCGTCAGAAGAGTTATGTGGACCGTAGAGTTCGAGAGTTGTCTTTCATGGTTGGTGACAGAGTATTGTTGAAGGTTTCACCTATGAAGGGTGTTTTGAGGTTTGGGAATAAAGGAAAGTTGAGTCCCGGGTACATTGGTCCTTTTGAGATACTTAGGAGGGTTGGAGAGGTGGCATATGAGTTAGCCTTGGCGCCCAGATTATCCAGCGTCCATCCAGTATTCCATGTGTCTATGCTCCGGAAGTATATTGGAGATCCGTCTCATGTATTAGATTTCAGTACCATTCAGCTTGATGGTGATCTATCCTATGATGTGGAGCCTATTGCCATTTTGGGACGTCAGGTGAGAAAATTGAGGTCTAAGGAGATTGCATCAGTTAAGGTTCGGTGGAGAGGTCGACCCGTGGAGGAGGCCACTTGGGAGATCGAGCGGGAGATGCGGAGCAGATATCCTCACTTGTTTGAGACTTCGGGTATGTTTCTTGACCCGCTCGAGGACGAGCGTTTGCTTAAGAGGGGGAGAATGTGACGACCCGGCCCGTCGTCACGAGAATTACCACCCCGTTATGTTGTAAATGCATGTTTGATGCTTTTATATCAGTGTTAAAGTCTATCGGGTGATTTAGGAGTGATTTGGATTGAAAATGAGGCATATAGCCTTTTTGAAGGAAACTGGAATAAGGAAAGTCAACATGGAGTTGACTATTTGGTTAGAGGGCTCGGAATCGGATTTTGATGATTCGGTTAGTTCTGGGAGGTGATTTGTGACTTAGGGGAGCAATCGGAATTGAATTTGGAGGCCCGTGTAGAAATAGGCTTGAATTGGCTAAGGTTGAATTTTGGCGAAATCCGAACGGTAGGTGAGATTTTGATCCGGGAGTCGGAATGGAATTCCGACAATTGCAGTAGCTTCGTTAGGTGATTTTGGATGTGCCTGCAAAATTTCAGGTCATTCGGACGTCGTTTGGTCGGGTTTTTGATCGAATGTGTAATTCGGAAAGTTTTAAGAAATCTAGGCTTGAATCCGTGTGTAATTGGTGATTTTGATGTTTAGGATGGTGTTTTAATGATTGGAACAAGTTCGTATCGTGTTTTGGGGTATGTTGGTGGTTTTCGTTGGGGTCCCGGGGCCTCGGGGTGAATCCGGACCATCATCCGGCATTTGGAAGCAAGAAAAGACCTGCTGTAATCTGCAGATCACTGGGCAGTGATTTGGCCTTCGCGTTCGCGAGGGCACGGCCCGCGTTCGCGTAGGCCAAGTTCAGCAGGCATCGCGTTCGCGAGGGGGGTATCGCGTTCGCATATTGGAAAGGCTGGAAAGCTTCGCGGACGCGTGAGTGAAGGTCGCGTTCGCGTATGAGGGAGTTAGGACGCATCGCGTTCGCGTGGGTTTAGGCCGCGATCGCGAAGAAGGAATTGGCGAGGCCCCGCGTTCGCGTGGGAGACTACGCATTCGCGTAGAGTAATAATCCGGAGGCTGGGAAGTTGACCTTCGCGAACGCGTGAAGGAGTGACGCGTTCGCGATGAAGAATAGGAAAAAGGCATCGCGTTCGCGTGAGAGGCGTCGCGAACGCGATGAAGAAAATAGGCTGGCAGTGAAGTTAAGTTCAGAACAGAACCAGTCGCGGGTTTAATACCCAAAACCCCCATTTTTGAGTTCCAAGAGAAGAAATTGATGGGAGATTGCTGGGAAATCATCGGGGTTTCATTGGAGGTAAGTTTTGTGGCTTAATTACATCACTTTAACATGAAATCATGGGTTAAATTTCTGTAAATCGAAGATTAAAGGTGGGTTTGAGCCCTAGGCCTAAATTAAAGAAAAACACCGATTTGAGTGGGCAAATGGAGTCCGATTTTGGTAAATTTTATATGCCTAGACTCGTATCGAGATGAGGATTCCGAATATGTGACTTTTGTAATTTTTCGACAAGCGTACCGAAAGTCGGGTTTTGACAACTTTGGGAATTTTGATGTAAATTGAGTTGTATTGATTGGGTGTCGTCCCATTGGCCTAATTTGTTGTGTTTCTACCGTATTTGATCAGATTCTACGCGTGCGGAGCTTGATTCTCGTGGCAAGGGCATTGCGGAGTAGTCGTCGCGCCGTTTTGAGGTGAGTAATAGAAGTGGGTGATGACCAGCGGGTTCGAAACCCCGGTATACCACTTTGTGACGCTGTATATCGGCGAGACACGTACTCTCTTGTGAGTGCGGGGTCGATTGTGATTGGGGACTATGACTTAGTTCGACTTGTTGATACTGTATTATGATATTAGGCTATTCTTGAGCCATCGAACCTCCTTCTCGGATGGTTGCATGTTATATATTGTGATAATGGTCACTCTTGAGCCGAGGAACCCCCTTCTTGGGCGGTTGAGTATACTTGTGGGCCATGAGCCAGTTATTGGATCCCGCGAGGATCGTTATCAATGTCTTATCATATTGACATGCTAGTTTACTACTAGTCCGCAGCTATTTCTGTTATCATGCTATTTCCAATCTCTGGAACTTGGTATTACTGTTTTCCAACTGAAAAATGATAAAAAGATGTTTTCAAAACTACTTTTGAGCCTGCGAGGCTGTGATTGCATATTAGCTGACTAGTAGTGGATCGGGCTGCGCGCCGCAGCAGTATATATGTTGGATCGGACTGCACGCCGCAGTGATATTGTGCTTGGGCTGTAGGAGCCCCTCCGGAGTCTGAACCCCCACAGTGAGCACGGGTACCCAAACTGGATCGGGCTACGCGCCGTAGCGGTCATATCATGCATTGCATTGCATTTAGCTACATCTGCTAGCTGTTATACTGTTTTGCTGGTACTTATTGGTACAGGTACAGTCGATATTGATTCTGTGACAGGGTATTTGATTACGACTTTACATAGTGCTTTATTGCGGATTTCTTATCTGCGCTGTCTTACCCTTGTTTATTACCACTGAGTCTGGCAGTACTCATTTTACTCCCTGCACCTTGTGTGCAGATCCAGGTACCTCTCAGCAGTGATCCAGTAGCTGTGCGAGGCGACATTTGTGGATATTCGAGGTAGCTGGAGAGTCCGCAGGACCCGATATTCTTTCCTACTGTCTTTTGATTTTGTATTGACATTCCTTTCTGCACTTGGTATTCTTGTAAACCTTTATACACTCATGTTCAGTAGAGGCTCATGACTCTTGACCCTTGGTCTTTGGGAGTTGATGTATTACGGGACTTGGTTCCCCGTTTTCGTTACATGTATCGCTGTTATTTCGTGAATTAATTTACTTAAATGGGCTAAAGAGAGCTTCTAGCTCCGTGGTTGATATGGATTGGTCAGGCTGGCTTAGCAATGTGCTGGGCGCCATCACGACCGGATTTGGGGTCGTGACAAAAGTATACTACTAAATCTACCATTTCAACATATTATTTGTACTAGTCTCAGAGCTATCTCTTTTAACATAACCTTTTGGCGTCTTCATTTGTGCTTCCCTCAAATCAGTACCCCCTCGGTCGTCCCTTTATTCAATATCCGTCATGCTAAGAATAAGGGGTTTAGGAAGAATACATGTTTTTTTTTGGGGGGGTTTCAGGTGTCCTAGGGTAAGTCCCAAAGTTCAAAGTTCTTCCTTTCAATCCAAGTCGAAGTAATAGTTTCTATGGCAGGGCTAACAATATTTCTTGTGCTTAAGACTAGGCATGTAGATTGGTTTTTGGATCTCAAAATATGTTTAATTTATCTACCTAGGAATAATAAAAAAACAGGAATAGCTGATTCTAGATCAACATCAATAAAAAGTAGGTTCTAGGCCAAGTGAATTTGAAAGCAGAGAGTTAGAAAATTCAATCCAATTGTTTCCTTGCAGCCGGTGGATGAGAGTACCCTTACATATAGTTCCAGGTCAGTTCCTGTTTAAGTTGGAGTTTCCTATGGAAAAGGAAAAATTTCCTATGACGTGGCATTTTTACGATTTAATAATATTTCTTTCTGGTTGTTGCCTCCAAGTCTCTTGCTCCTATTAAGCTCAGCCTTAGTGTCACATCTCTTTTTTCTTCTTACCTTATTTGGATAAGCCTAATTACTACACCCCGAGAAGGGATATAATAAAAGGAATGAGTTTTTTCCAATTTAATGATAGTTGGAACGAGATTTATTTGTTTAGTTTCAGTCGCCACTTGGGAGATTAATGATTTCCAAAGTCGCTGGATGAATCCCAAACCGAGGAAAGTTTACTCTGTTACAGTCTGCGAACAAAAAAATCGGATAAGGAATTCTGTTAATCCGGGAGAAGGTGTTAGGTACCCCCGAATTCCGTTGTTCTAGCACAGTCGCTCAACTGTTGTATTTATTTTTATCTGATATATATGTTCCATTTTTATGTGCATTTTAATATTCCTCTTTATTATTTAAAAGCATTACAACGTCATAAAAATGTATTTCGAACCACACTGTACCAGTATGCCCGTGGCTTTTAACACATTTCGACTTCGTTGAGACTTGGATTTGGGTCAGATAAATGTGCACCCGTATTAAGAAGATAATATTATTACAAATCGTGCCTAAAATATCTAGGTCTTATTTACTTTGGGAAAGACCGTGAAATTTACTAAACGGCCCTTCCAAATATAACATTTTTATAACACTTATTTGAGGGCCCCGCAATTGTGTGTTTAATGCAGCGAGGCTCATCTCATTTTTTATTAAGTCTATGTCTAAAGTATACTATAATTTCTATATGGTTTGTCTCTAACATAAAAGGAGAAATCCTAATTGTTTATCATTTCCTAATAATTTGGCATTTTTGGGCCACAAACGCGCAAGAGCTCAGGCTTATTTCCTATTGGGCTTAATTATAGCCCATATATCAATATCTAGTCCAAGTTAAATCTGCTAAAGCTCAAATTCAGGTCATCCGCGTAGATAATCTACTAATGGTCCAAACCAGTGCATTTATATCATATGATACATGCCCAAGTATGATCTTAACGTTCATTAAATTCGGACCTTTCCTTTGGATTTTTTCTCAAATTAAATCGCAATAGAATATAAATTGATTACTCTATTTTCGACTTGTTATACTTCCAATTCCAAATTTCAGAACAATATTATGCTTAACTATGAGAAAACGTTTCCTTTATTTTTATTCAAGTTTCATGTACAGAATTGGATCGAGTGTATTGAAATTCCAAAATCAAAATAGACTTATTATTCTACTACAAGTAATGTTTTACCAAGTATTTAAAGTTATTTCTACATTAGTCATTTGATCTAAACTAATTGCTACCATAATTGAACTAATTCTAATTTATGACATTAATTTAGAAGTGATATCAAATTGACACATGTGAATTCACATTCAGTTTTCCAATAGAACAATTGTGAACTTACAATTTTCTGTAACTAATCATGCGTCTAACAAATCTTACTATTTCAGAAGAAAAGGCTATAGAATTCATGATTTCAGAGTTATAATATGAAATCTGAATTCATCTATTATTTCTAACTTTTATTTTATTTCTTTTTATCGGTAATCCTATTTATTATTATGATTAACAACCTAAGGATACTACTACCAGACCTACTCAACAAACAAAATTCAAAAATAGAGTCCAGTCCAAATTAATTACAACCAGACTACTCCTAACGAATACACACTTTAACTGGATTCTACATTGATAGAATGAAAAGTTAATCAGCAACTAAACTTCATTTTTTCCTTCAATTTGCATTTACAGCCTCAGGTAATAGAAATTGTATCTGGAAACAAAGAAGAATCGATGAGATCTAGGCAAAGCAAGGATCAGCAATCAACAACAACTCATAATCGATCAGAATAGCTCCAGCAAACCAGACTCAAATTAAAGTGATGATGAACTAGTAGAACAATCAACAGATGCTAAATGAGACCACAAATCACCATTTCAACCCAAAATAGTCCCAATACAACAGTAATTCGATCACCAAAGTCAAATAGAAGAGAAATATAGACTTAATTGCTTCAGAATCAATGAAAAAATGATACTTTTTTTTGTAGGATTTTAAAGTTTTGATGTGAAGAGAATGCACAAATTGAGATTGAAAATGTTTAAGTATTTAAGATTTTCCTCAAACTTCTAAACCTTTGAAATGAAGGCTCATGAAGCCTATTTATAGATTTTAAAAAGGGAGGGAATTTTAAATGATAAAATTGTCCCTTAGTCCCTGTTTTATTACAATTAGACCCTTGTTATTTGATTTAATCGATCCTTTTCCCCTTTATTAATGCAATATTACCTCTTCTCCCTAATCTAGAATGTTCTTTTCCTTGGCTTTTACCCTTCTACCCCTACCTCTAATTCGCATTTACTGCACTACCCTTTTATTATGCCTAAAATACCCTTAACCCCTTTAGTATTTACCATTAAACCAAATAGGATTCTCAAATCTACCCCTACCCCCTTCGGATTATTACAATGAACCAAATGACATTCCCCGAACTAACCATGATTCTTCATTTCAATTACCCTTTGCCCATACTACCCTTAACCCCAATTATAACCAAATGCCCAAAAATTAATCTAAAAATCAAGATCGAAAACCTTAACTAATTACCAGAACTAATTAATTAATTGCCAATTAACAGCTATAACCAAATCAAACATAAGTAATCAATTAATAAGATTTAGAAACCAATCAATCAATAAAGAATCTGATTAAAAGAAAACCCTTATTACTAATCAAGTTTTTAAACAATCAGAACCTAAAAACTAGGTCTAACAGTATGTTTATTCGAACAGAAATCAAAATCTAAAAAACACTATATCATTTTTATCAAGAATTAACAACACAAAGAAGATCATACACATGCAAACAACATAAGTAAAAAGGAAACATGAACTTAGCTTTTCTTCTAGACTTTTCTTTCTTTCTTCCTTTTCTTTCTTTCTTCTGTTCTTTTCTTTCTTCGTTTTTTTCTTGATTTTCCAGGATTTTAAAAACCTTATATATCATTTTCTTGGACCTTGAACTTCTGTCAAACTTTTGGACTAAAGTTTGAAGTCCTCAATGGGTTTTAAGGTTTGAAAGCTTTAAAACAAGGCTTAGGGTGGTTAAGGGATGCTAAGGGATAATTTGGAGTGGCAGTGTTCGCCGGAGTGGGGTTCCGGCGACACTTGAATCAATATTCAAGGAAATCCAGGTTTGTTTGAGGAAAAAGAGTTAGAGGGGTGGAAAGGGGAAGCCTAGGTGGTTCTGGGCTGTTAAGGGCGAAGGCAGAAGCCGAAATGGTGTTCGCCGGAGTAGGGTTCCAGCAATACTTGGATGAATATTCGAGAAGATCTAATATGTTTCGAAGGAAACTAGCTATAGGGGTGGAAGAGGAAGCTTAGATCCTTCTGTGATGTTAATGGCGAAGCCATTGGATTAGTTTACGTTTCCCGCCGGTAGGGTTCCGGTGGGGTTGGTAAGAGGAGAAGGGGGTGGCTAGGGTTAGATTATAGGGAAGAAGATGGTGAAAATGAACGGATGTGAGGTGTTTTGTATATTTAAAAGGCGTCTAATATTCTGAGCCGTTGGACTAGGTGTATTAACGGCTCAGATTCATTGGATTTTAAACGGTGTCGTATTATTTAAGTGACGATTCAATTCCACTCGTTAGATCAATTAGATGAACGACCAGGATTTCACGACTGAAACATCGTCGTTCGGTTTATTAATGGGCTTGTATTATTGACCGTTTGATCAAGAATTTTAATGGCCCAGATTGCTTAATCTTGTACGATGTCATTTAGAATTAGGGCCAAACAGACGGGTAACATATTTTGGGCCTGGGTCAATTTTATTGAGTATATTTAATTTTTTGGGCCACTGATATTATAAGCCCGATTTTATGTATATGTTACGACCCTATTTCACCAATCGTGAACCTGTCATGACGGCACCCACTCCCCGTGACTTGGTAAGCCTAACATGTTGCGGAATATACGAGTTTATGAACATTAAACAAGAAATAGCGGAAAAATGATATAAAAAGGAATGTAATCCGTGTCGCTTGGCACATACACTCGTCAACCACACTGACTAAAAGGGAAATACAACTGTGGTTCTATATGTCAAGAGTATCTAAAACAACAAAAGGAGGGAAAAACATCTACTAATACTATCAGAATAGAAGGAGGGCCTTCGGATCCACGGACGTAGCAGATCATACCTCGAGGTCTCCAAATATGCTGCTGAATCACCTAGTATGAGCCTGTCCTGATGTACCTGGATCTGCACAACAAAAGTGTGCAGAAGAGTAGCATGAGTACACCACGGCGGTACTTAGTAAGTGCCAAGCCTAACCTCGATGGAGTAGTGATGAGGAAGGTCATGGCCCTACTGAGAGAAACAACAATATAATAATCAACAGTAATAAGTAGGAATATGTGAGAATAATTCTGAAATAACATCAATAAGGTAAGTACTACAATAGATTACGAATAACTAACTACAAGTAACCAACTCAACAAAACTCAAACTAGCAAGTCCAAGACCTGTGGGAATTGAACCCACAGTCCCATTCTATAATCAAAAGTCCATGAGATACGGGAATTTAATCCGCAGTCCCAATAACAGTATCTATGGGTCTCCGGGAATCGAACCCGCAGCCCATGTCTCAATACCTCAGGATGTGTCTCAATGATCTCAGGATCTCCGAGAATTGAACCCGCAGTCCATATCTCAATAATATATCAATAAACTCTTGGTCTCCAGGAATCGAACCTGCAGCCCTTGGATTTCCGAGAATTGAACCCGCAGTCCACAAACAATACCACTCCGGGTCTCTGGGAATCAAACCCACAACCCTAGGATCTTCGGGAATCGAACCCACCGTCCACCAACACAACAAATAAAAAAACGCACAGAGAAAAATATAATATGCTTAACTACAACTTCACCAAAACTAGTACCAACAATTTTCAAGAAGTTCAAATAAGACAATTAGGCAAGTAGACAGATAAATCCTATCTAGTCATGCTTTTCTAGCGAATACCAGGTAAATGTAACAATTAATCAACTAAGAACAGGAATATCACTAATCAGACCATTCAAGTACAGTGAGTTACAACAACCAGCGCATGTACATGCCCGTCACCTCGCGTACAAGGCTTTTCAACTATCACATAATATCCTAGGGGTGAAGGTTCCCCCACACGAGGATAGACAAGCCACTTACCTCGACTCCGGTACAAAACCGCTAAGAGACAACTCTCTTGCCGTGAATGTCGGCCTCCACAGGTGTAGTATCCGATAAAAATCAATAGAATCACATCAAAATAGGCCAATTGGGCATTACCCAATCAAAACAATTCAAAATACAAAAAAACCCACAAGTTGCCAAAACCCGACTTTCGGTACGCTTCTCAAAAAATTATGAAAGTTATATATTTGGGTTCCTTAACTCAATATGAGTCTGTGCATATAAAATTTATTAAAATCGGACTCCGTTTGCCCATTCAAATCGATGATTCTATAAAATTTAGGTCTAGGGCTAAAACCCTCCATTAATCCTCCATTAACAGTGAAATAATCACGGATTTCATGATAAACTAACGAGTTTAGGCCAAGAAACTTACCCTCGATGATTTTCCGATGATATCCCAACGATTCCCCGTCAATTTCCTCTCTTGGAACTCAAAAATGGAGGTTATGGGTATGAGGTTCGCGAATGGACTGTTATGTTATATTAATATTTTGACTGCCAGGCGACCCTCTGCGATCGCAGCCACAGGCTCGCGATCGCGATGAACAAACTCGGCTGGCTCCCAAAACTACCCTATGCGATCGCGCCACGCGATCGCACTACTTCCGACCATATACCCTGCGCGATCTCATACGACCTCATACGATCGCAATGCTTCAACTTCCAGACTTACGCGATCACACTCTTCACCTCGCGATCGCAGAGCTCCAGGTTTTCCCCATACGCGATCACATTCTTGGCATCGCGATCGCGATGCATTACCACCACACCTTACACGATCGCATGGCTATCTCCGCGATCGCGGAGAGCAAAAATTGTTCTGCAATTATTGCAGCAGAAAACAGCAGTGCCTTTGGCACAAATTGGTCTGTTTGAACCCCCGAATTCATCCCGAGGCCCCCGGGACCCCAACGAAAACCACCAACATACTCCAAAACACGATATGAACTTGTTCCAATCATAAAAACATGTCCTTAAACACGGAAAATATCGAATTATAGCGGATTCAAGCCTAAGTTTCTTCAAAACTTCCGAAACAAACATTCAATCAAAACACCCGACCAAACGATGTCCGAATGACCTGAAAATTTGCGGACATATCCAAAATAACATAACGAAGCTACAGAAATTGTCGGAATTCCATTCTGACCGTCAGATCAAACTTTCACCTATCGTTCGGATTTCGCCAAAATTTCAAACTTCGGCATTTCATGCCTAATTGAGCTACAGACCTCCAAAATACATTCCGAACGCGCTGTCAACCCCGAAATCACCTAACAGAGCTAATGGAACCATCAGATTTCTGTTTCGAGGTCGTCTTAACACTGTTCCTATTACGGGCCATTTTCCAACTATAAAGCTCCTATTTAGGGACTAAGTGTCCCAAAACACTCCAAATTCTAGAACCGACCCTCCCGGCAAACCACAATAGCAGAATTGAACTTAGGGGAACAATTAAATTGAGGATCGGGGCGTAAATTTCAAAAACGACTTGGCCGGGTCGTTATAGTATATTTGTATTTTGTATTTTCTTTTTGTATTTTGTAGTTTATTTCCTTTATTTATTTTTTGTATTTTCCTTTTGTATTTAGTTATTTCTTTTTGTATTTATTTATTGTATTTTCTTTTTCTTCTATTTTTCTGATTTTGCTAATTTAAAATTAATTAACTTCAATTTTTATGGTATTTTCAATTAAAAACATAAAAATGATATTTTGATTTTTCTTTAATTTGTTCTCAAAATGCATTAATACCAAAAATTGTAAAACTAAAATCCTAATACTCCTGCATATTTTTGTATATTATTTATGAATTATTATATAACTAATTAACACAAAAATGCAATAAATATTTAACAAAATATAAAAAATCATTTGTTTAGATTTTGGAATAATTTGCTTAGGGCAAAAATCATGTGCTCACAGCTGCCCCTCTTTGCTCGGAAACACGCAGAGTTTCAGTGCAAAGATAAGTGAGCAGTAATGAGGGATTTTTGCCCATTCGCATATTCCTTGTGAAACATTTTTGGGAAATTTGACCGCATCCTGCTTCAGAGATTGCCTATATATCCTAGCTAAACAAGAATCAAGTTAGTGTAGTTCAGGAATGTCTGGTAGCTGGGACTACCAGGGGTTGTCATCTCATTGCTATAGCTATTGTTAGTGCTTACTGATCCCATTATTACACCCTTGTTAAGATAAAAGAAGTTATCCTAGGCTATGCCTTATTCTTACAAAATCCTATCTAATGTCTGGTATCTTGTGTTCTTGAACTGTCTTGATTCGCATCTTGCATTCTTTCAATATGACTTTGACTATGTCCATTCTTCAGGTGGACTCTTGCTTACGATTGCTTGAAAAAATATTCCCATGTTCTTCAGATGGGCGCCTGCTTGCGATTGCTTTTGAAAAAGTATTCCCTTGTTCTTCAGGTGGGTGCTTGCTTGCGTTTGCTTTTGAAAAAGTATTCCCTTATTCTTCAGGTGGCCTCCTACTTGCAATTTCTTAAAACATGTTCCCTTTTTCTTCAAGTGGGTTCTTGATTACCGAGATTGAAATGTATTCCCTTGTCTTTTAGGTGGGCGCCTGCTTACGGACATTGAAAATATATTCCCTTGTTCTTCAAGTGGGTGCCTGCTTACTGAAATTTGAAAAGATATTCCCTTGTTCTTCAAGTGGGCTCCTGATTACGAACTTTGAAAAGACATTCCCTTTTTCTTCAGGTGGGCGCCTGCTTACAACATCCAAAACAAAGGAAATTTTCTGCCCCAGTTTGATAACTGGGTGCACGACATTACTAAATGCTAACTTGCGGTAAAAATTATACTATACTTCCCTTTTTTTTCCAGGTGGGTGCCTGCTTGCTGTGCTTGAAATGTATTCCCTTATTCTACAGGAGGGCGCCTGATTACTGAAATGTATTCCCTTGTTTATTCAGCTGGGCGTCCGATTACTGACTTTGAAAAGATATTCCCTTGTTCTTCAGGTGGGCGCCTGCTTGTAAAAATTGAAATATATTCCCTTGTTCTTCAGGTGGGCGCCTGATTACTGAAATGTATTCCTTTGTTCTTCAGGTGGGCACCTGCTTACAACATACAAAACAAAGAAACTTTTCTGCACCAGTTCGATAACTGGGTGCAACATATTATCATATGTGCAAATCAAAAATTAAAGATTATACTTCCCTTATTCTTCAGGTAGGCGCCTGATTACTGAGGTTGAAATGGATTCCTTTGCATATTGTTGCTTTCCTTTAAAACTTGAATTATCTTCCCTTACTCTCCAGATGTGTGCCCGATTGTCAAAATTTTTTATGCTCCCTTGTTATCCACATTAGTCACATTCACTTTAAAGTGATTAGTAAGAATTTTAACCTTTTGTCCCTGTTCTAATCAAAGAACAATTTGTTAGTATAAAATGGTGGTTAGCTGCTGGCATTTTTGTTGGCCTTGCTCCCACATTTGAACTTGCTCTAACTTGCTACTTTGAACTTGTTTTGTCTTGCCATAATTTCCGGCTATCTTTCAAAATTTTCTGATCCTGATCCTGATGACCCAAATGTTTTCCTTGTGTCTCTGTCTTGATGTTTCTTTCTCTTTGTTGTGAACTTTTGCTTCTTCCTCCAAATATTTGATTACCATATATCCTCATTGTTTCAACTGTTCTTAAATAAATCCCGATCTTATTGTGCCATATAACTGGAAAGCTGGTAGTTAGCTTCGACAAAAAATGTCTTATAGACGGATTCCACGAAAATTAAAATGCAATGACCTCAAAGTTTTGAGGATAGAAATACTCTGAAAAGACAAAAGGATAGAACTTATATGAGTGGTAAGGCTGATTATTTTGATCATGCCAGGCATTTTGGATTAACCAACCTAGTTTGTTCAACCAACAACTGTCAATTGCCACTTTTGCCATCCTCATTTTTACAACCCGATCTTCAACAAAACCCAAACTTTGCTTGTTTTTCCGCCTTTCAACCATATACTTTTTACTTACTTTTGCCTTATGGTGCCCGTGAGGGTTTTCACCAGTAAGACTCTCTTATTTTTATTTTTCTCAACTCATATCGCCTTACCCATGAAGGTTTTCACCAATAAGACTCTCTCATTTTCATTTCTCTCAACTCACTATAATACTAACTAGAAACCAATTTTGAAAGCATGTTGGTTGGAATCCGAGAATAGATAAGTTTTCTTTTAAGTTTCTTTTTTTTTCCTTTTGGTTCTTATTTGTTCTATGTTGGTTGTTGTTATCTAGCAAATTTGGTTTTCTTTATTTTATTGTCAAATAATTCTTCTTCCTCTTCAGACTTTTTCTTTTGGTCAAATTTTCTTCTGATGTGTTAGCATATGTTAGTTACTGTGAGAGTCATTTAAAATGCCTTCATCGATTAGTGTATGTAGGTTTGAGTGATTGGTTTAACATGGAAGTAATGTAAATGTGGTTTGGATTTCACAGTTTATTCCCGTCTGTTTTCCCTCCTACTTCATATTTTTGTTCTAAATTTTGTGTTGAAATGAGCCTTTCTGTATATTTAAGTTTAGAATTAAGCCTGTTGGTATATTCAATCATCACATTTAATTGAATCGATTAGTCATTTGAATATCCTGAACTTGACAGTCCTTTAAGTTATTTTTTGATTGATGGTTTCAAACTCAGTTAAATATGTGTTTTTACTCATCAACTTCAACTATTTATCTTAGTGATTGGTTTTTGCTGCTTGATTGATTGATTGGTACAAGCTAATTGGATTATAGTTAGTTGGTTTGTTTAATTAGTATTAATTAAAATCTGGTTTAGCGTGATCAATTGATTGAGATTGTTAGCATAATTTGGTTATAGCTGAAGGTTAGAATAAATCAGGGATAGTTTAAGGGGTAGTTTGGGAAATTAAATTACCTAATAATTAAACTAGGGCTGCTATTAGACTAAGTGGAACATTTCTTAGTGGGGATAGCACTTATTGCTAATTTTAAGGGGCTAAAATATGCACTAACTAAAATTAATCAACACTAGGGTAATGGGGAATTGAAAAAAAAAAGAAAAAAAAAGATAAGATTGATAGTGAGGAGGGCACTGATTGAATGCCTATTTAAAGGCTGGAAAACATAATTAAAGAGGGGGGAATACACTAGAGAGAAAGGAAAAAACAGAGAGATATAAAGACCTTTCATTCACTGAGAATAGAATATACCCTTGAAAGGATATACACTCACATATACAAAAAAAAAACAAAGAGATTTCTAAGAGTGAATACTGAGAGTGAAGTCATTTGAGAAGTAATTGTGTGTCACTTTGAGTCTGAAATTTTCTTTCCTTAGAGTGTTTAAAACCAGAAATTATTGTCATTTTACTGTTGGTTTCTTCTGTTGCTGTTTGCAACTGCATTTGGTATTTCTGGATTGAAATTAGTATTCTTGGGGACTTGTTACTGTCTTGAGACTGTTTTGTTGCTGCTGTTGGTTCTACTGCTGCTACTGATCTTTCCTTCTCTTTGTATTTTTATATCCAGGTACTTCTTTGTCCATTTATGAACTGGAGAAACTGTATAAACACTGTCCTGAAATTAGGTGACGAAACTGTCATTTGAAGAATTATATGATTTTCTGTTATTTCCGCATAATTATCGATAGTTGTAATTGCGGCAGTAGGTTTAATTGAAAAGTTGAAGTCAAATTAATGAAACCTGTTAGGTTTCACTTTCTCGTAGTTTAATATTGAACTGTAATTGTAATTACTACTGTTAAAGTCTTGGGCTGTAATAGTTGTTTAACTAGCTTAGAATTTCAATCTTTGTTATCTGTTTAAAATTCTGCCATGTTAGTTTGATCGATTTAGTTTGATAATTAAAATAGAAAGCACAGGTTATGTCAATATTTTCTCAGGTTAATATAACAGTTTATTATAAGCACAGGTTAAATTAGAGATAAAGCACAGGTTATATAAGGCAGATTGTTTTGAGTAAAGAATAAAATTGGCGATTTGTGTCAAAGAATTAGAGTAACAATTCTAGGCATATATTATTAAAGAGCAAGGTTAATAAAAAGTTTTAGTTAGTTTGCTTTAACTGTTATTAGTAACATATTAGTATAACTGTAAATTAAGCCTTAGTAATTTGTATATATAATTGGATTATGCATTTAAAGTTTTATACAATTCCCCTATATCAGATTCCATTAGGCAGTATATAGGCTAGTGTTTAATCCAATTAGTAACATCCTTTAGTAGTTAATTCCATTAGTTTAAATAAAAAAATGTTAGTTTAAATTAATTAGAGAATGATTAGTTTATTTTAATATGATGTAAATCTTATATGCTATTTGTCATTTCAAGCTTTAGTAATGTTCACTTATAGAATAGGGTATGAAACAATCTAATAACTAATAAGAGGCTCGCTCAATAAAACACAAAATTATGGGACCTTCCTAAACGTACATGTATTAAAAATGCTTAGACTTCGGGATATGCCGATTAGAAAATTTCACGTCATTCCCAAGCTAGCATCTTTAGGCACGTACTTAATTAAATTACCTCCCTAAACTCGGGTACACATCTATGTGACCCTACTCCAAATCCCAATAAAGTCGGAACGTATAAAAAATTGCGGACACATTTATGACGAAATTCGAGATGCATTCTCACGACGTTGTAATCCTCTTCCAATATAATAAATGATGAAAGCGGTTCAAAGCAGTAATTGGCACGTATTGTTAAAAATCAGATAACTAAGCCGAAATATGATAATTAAGCGACCGTGCTAGAACCACGGAATTCGGGAATGCCTAACACCTTCTCCCGGGTTAATAGAATTCCTTATCCGTATTTCTGGTTCGCGGACTATTAAAAAGAGTCAAACCTTTTCCTCAATTCGGGATTCGAACCGGTGACTTGGGACACCATAAATCTCTCAAGTGGCGACTCTGAATCTCTTAATAAATGAATTCCGTTTTGATTGTCCTTTAATTGGAAAAAACTCCCTTTTAATATATCTCGCGCCCTCGCGGGTAAGCGTGAAAAAAGGAGGTGTGACAGCTCTGGCGACTCTACTGGGGAATTTTTGATGAAAGGAGAAAGATAAAAGGAAACAAAAATAGAAGACAAAGAAAAAGATGACTTTCCAACAAAAGAAACTATAAAATAAAACCCTATGAAACGCGGCTATCGACTCTAATGGTCATGACATGCACATATGGCCTGTCCTCCACCGTTAATCTTCTTTCAAGATTTATGTTTGGTGATTTCCATCTGATTCACAATCTTTATTCGACTTATAGTGTCAAAAGGGTTTTCACTATCAAGCCTCTCTCATTTTGGTTTTTCTCTCAAGCTTTCATTGCCTTATGGTGCCCGTGAAGGTTTTCACCGATAAAACTCTCTCATTTGTATTACTTCTCTGCTGGGGTTCTGGGTGTTACCGCTAAGACTCTCTCATATTTCTTCTGCTGGAGATCTGAGTCTTTTCTGCTGGGAATCACAGTGTTATGTTCTGATAAGACTTCTCTCATTTGCCTAACTTGGCCTCTTTTGAAGATTGGTCAAAAGGTCTTTCTATGGACCGTAATGTGGATTTGGATAGGGCTTAGAAAGAAAGAGTATTAAAGGCTCAAAACAAATCAACTTTGGGTTCAAAATTTACAACCTTCGGACCTAGATTTATTTGTAATAAACACAATATTTGCACCAGTTTTCTTGCTTGGGGATTTTTGATTTTTATTTACATTATGACCGAGCTGTGAAGCGCCTAAAAAATCAATTTGGAGTATGCGTTCGCGCAATTTTCATCCAACTTTTCTTAATAATAAAGTAGGTTGCGGGTTACTAAATAATATTAGCTGTCACACCTCCTTTTTTCGCTACCCGCGAGGGCGCGAGGGAGTTTTTCCAATTAAAGGACAATTGAAACAGGATTTATTTATTTAATTCAGAGTCACCACTTGGGAGATTTATGGTGTCCCAAGTCACCGGTTGTCACGACCCCAAATCCGGTCGTGATGGCGCCCAGCACATTGCTAAGCCAGCCTTACCAATCCATATCAACCACGGAGCTAGAAGCTCTCTTTAACCCATTTAAGCAAATTAATTCACGAAATAACAACAATACATGTAACGAAAACGGGAAACCAAGTCCCACAATACATCAACTCCCATAGACCAAGGGTCAAGAGTCATGAGCCTCTACTGAACATGAGTGTATAAAGGTTTACAAGATACCAAGTGCGGAAAGAAAAGTCAATACAACATCAAGACAGTAAGAAGGAATATCGGGTCCTGCGGACTCTGCGGCTACCTCGAATATCCACAAACGTCGCCTCGCACAGCTACTGGATCACTGCTGAGAGGTACCTGGATCTGCACACAAGGTGCAGGGAGTAAAATGAGTACTGCCAGACTCAGTGGTAATAAACAAGGGTAAGACAGCGCAGATAAGAAATCCGCAATAAAGCACTATGTAAAGCTATAATCAGCTACCCTGTCATTGTAAGGCCCCGTGAAATTTTTGTGCATAAAACCTAGTAGATGTGGTGTCATGGTCCGAATGATGTGTTAGGAATGCGTAGAAGAGGTTCGGACCCTTGGTAGTGATTTAAGTTTCAAAATGTAGAATAAAATTTTTTCCAGAAAAATGTCAATCTGCGGTGCACTTTTGCGACCGCAGAATCAATATGCGGTCCGCATAGTGACCGCAGATCGTTCCAAAGAGTTGCCCAAAATTGTGTCCAATGTGCGGTCGATATGCGATCGCATGTCAATCTGCGGTGCACTTTTGCGACCGCAGAATCGACATGCGGTCCGCATAGTGACCGCAAATCGTTCCAGAGCCTGCGTAATTTTTGAGCCATTCTGCGGCCACTATGCGGACCGCATGTTGATTCTGCGGTCGCATAGTGACCGCATATTTGACCCCGGCCCAGATTTTGTAACATTTTGACCCGATCTCTTCTTTAATATAACACACCTCTTCTTCATTTTTATCATATCATCTCACCAAAAATTAGAGAGAGAAGAGAGGGTTTTTAGAGAGAGAAGTTCTTCATCTTCAAAGATTGTTCCAACTACTTAATTCCAAGGGATTCTAGGGCAAGGATTCAACTTCCCCAATATTTTCAAGGTAAAAACCCTAACTATTTTCTTTGATTTTCAGTTTTAATTGGGTAAAGAGAGGTTTGCATATAATAGCTTTTGAAAATAGAATTTTTACACTCATGCATGATTATTGAACTTGATTTCTAGTAAAAGAAGTGGGTAGAAGTAAGAGTCTTCAAGAACAAGGTTGGCAAGAATAGGATATCTTGGGTAAGCATAAAGTAGAAAGTTAACGGAAGAAAAATCATCACCAGGTATGTATGGCTAATTTTGATTCTTGTGAAATCGCCCTTAGGTGTAAAATTGTTTGGCATGTGTTGATTTGAGAAATTGTATGTGATTAATTGATGTTGTTGTTGGATATTCAAAGTTGTTGTTGAACTATGAGTGTTGTGGTAAGAAATATGAACCGAAAGGTAAATGAGAGTTGAATTGGGTAAAGAATTTGTGAATAATGATTATGATGGCCTATATGGCACCTTGTGGAAAAGAAATCGAAACACTTGAGAATTGGTTTATTGTGGAAAGAGATGAAACACTTGAATTATGGAAAATTGTTGAATATACATGTGTGAATATTATTGAATGTGGAAACAT
This sequence comes from Nicotiana noctiflora, assembly GCA_032618575.1. Classification (NCBI taxonomy): domain Eukaryota; kingdom Viridiplantae; phylum Streptophyta; class Magnoliopsida; order Solanales; family Solanaceae; genus Nicotiana; species Nicotiana noctiflora. The sequence continues at coordinate 130,910 of JASVEL010002064.1, read as the reverse complement.
TGTAACTTGGTTGTGATATTGGCTTGAGAAGTAATTGAGAACATGAAACAATGTGCAAGTTGCTTATTTGAACTTGTTGAAATTGTGTGTAGTACCTTATCTGCTGTTTGAAATTGTTGTGTTTTCAAGTGTAAGGCGGGGTCGTGTCGCGCGCCGCGACGTGGTGAAATAAGGTTTGGGTTGGGGTGATAAGGGTGGCCGAGGTAATAAGGGTGGTCAGGGGCAATAAGGATGGAAAGCGATCGAAATCGCTATTGAAAATTGATACATAAATCAATAATGTGAAATTGTGAAAGGAGACAGCAGGAGAGTTTGCAACCTGTGGGGCACTGATTGCCCCTTTGTTTGACTACTTGTGCATTATGTGATTGATTGGTAATTGTTAAATTGGTTGATCGTAGGAAGTGCTTTGAGTTGAGAATTATTTGAAATGAGGAAAATGTGGAAACATGGTTGGTTGGTTTAATTAATTGTTGATGTAATTTAATGGCTTGAGTTTACTTGGGACAAAGTTTGTCCATACATACCAGTACAATTTAAGTGTACTGACGTCCCTTTTGCCGGGGGCGCTACATTCGTGTCATGATTGTAGGTGGATCAGTAGCAGGCACTTCAGCTCGTCGGCAGTAGTATTCTTCTCCTTCCTCTGCCCGTCTTGGTGAGCCCCTTTCTTCCTCGGGGCCTTGTGTGGTTCTTGCCACTTCGGTTTGGATTTCATTTTGGTTTTGAAAGGTATAGCCGGAGCCTTGTTACCGGCAAGTATTGTATTTCCCTTTTGTATCCTAGAGGCTCTGTAGACATGTAAACTGTGGGACTCCAGGTCTTATATATATAAGGTGTTATGTCGGGCGTTGTAAAAGTTGAAATCTTGTTAATGAATCACTCGTATCATTTTATTTGTTTAATGTGAAATCAATTATGATTAGTAATTTATTTGGTTAATGAGAAACAGTCATCACAGGGGTAACGCGTGGGAATGAAAGGCACCCAGGTCCGCTTGACTGGGGCAACCCGGTCAGGCGCCGGTCATGTCCCTCGATTTGGGGTGTGACAAACTTGGTATCAGAGCTTAAGGTTTTAAAGTGTCCTAGGATGTCTTGGAGCCGTGTCTAGTAGTGCCCTTCTTATAGGTGTGTTGTCGACCACATCATATAAGTAGGGGGCTACACGGACATTTAGGAATCTACCTACTTATTTGTTAATCTATATCGTGCGGTAAAGTGCAATGTGGAGATATCCGTGTCTAATTCGTGCCTTGTTCCCAAATTTTCAGAATATGGCACCTAAGAAGAAGGCTAGACTCGGCCTTAGGGCCAATACCGGCCCAAGTGCAGCCGTTAATCATGTACCCGATGCCGTGGGAGAGAATGACCCACCGGTCCCGAATTTGCCTGGCCCATCTGTTCAAAACCCAAGTGTCCCTATTCCAGCTGCGGCAGAGGATGCCACCATTCCTCCTGCCGGTGTTCCTGACTCAGATACAGTTTCCGCTTCGGGCTCTGGTATCTCTAATGAAGAACTTAGGGGAGCCATCCATATGTTAACACGGTTAGTGGCTGCCCAGGCCCAGAGATCCCATGATGCCCCTGCATCCTCTAGCGGACAGGGAGATTCCTTTGGCTCCAGAGTCCATCAATTCTTGCGATTGGCCCCTCCAGAATTTTCAGGTACCGATCCAGAGGCTGACCCACAGGAATTCCTTGATGAGATATACAAGACCCTCGAGTGATGAAGGCTACAGATATAGAGGGGGTAGAGTTGGCCTCTTACAGGCTGAAGGGAGCGGCACGTTCATGGTTCGAAATATGGGAGGATTCCCGTGAGGAAGGGAGCCCTCCGGCCAGATGGGATGAGTTCGTGGATGCATTTATGGACCACTTCTTACCTGCTGAGGCAATGGCGGCCCGTGCCACCGAGTTCGAGGTTCTCAAACAGGGCAGTATGAGTGTTTGGGAGTATCACATGGAGTTCGTAAGGTTGTCCAAGTACGCTCCTCATTTAGTATCGACCATGGATGCCCGGGTTCGACGGTTTGTTCGGGGCCTTAGCCCTTTGGTAGTGAATGAGGCCGCCACAGCAGCTTTGCACTCAGACATGAACTATGGGAGGATTGTGGGATTTGCTCAGGCCACAGAGGCCAGGAAATTGAAGATTCGTGCAGAAAGAAGAAAGTAGCAACAGGGCCCGGTCAATGGGTCGTTCAGGGAGATCACTTCCAGGGAAGGGGTCATCAGGGCCATCCCAGTCATATGCTCGGTCCTCCGTGAGTGCACCGCCATCCGTGCACAGTCATCAGCAGGGCAGTTACTCGAGACCTGGTTCAGACAGCAGGAGGTCTCGTCAGTCTGGTCATCCTGGGGTGAGATCCCAGCAGCAGGGGAGACCAACATGCCCCAAGTGTGGGAGATTTCATACAGAAACTTGCTACCTTGACCTTCCAGTGTGCTTCGGGTGCGGGGTGAGAGGTCACATTCAGCGGGACTGCCGTGCACCCCGTCAGGGTATAGGTAGGGGATCTGCTCAGTCATCCGGTTCTTCAGCTGCTACATCATCAGCGCGTACTCCGGCAGGCAGCGGGGCGTGGTGCAGCTAGGGGTGGAGCTCAGGGTAGGGGTGGACCTAGCCGATTCTATGCATTGAGTGGCCGCCAGAATGCCGAGGCTTCTCCAGATGTTGTTACAGGTATCATGTCTGTTCAAACTATTGATTGCTATGCTCTTATTGATCCAGGGTCCTCCTTGTCTTATGTTACTCCATTCATTGCTTCAAGCTTTGGGATAGAACCCGAACAGCTTCATGAGCCGTTCTCTGTGTCGACTCCTATTGGTGATTCTATTACGGCCTCACGAGTCTATAGGAATTGTGTTGTTACGGTGGGTGGTCGTGATACCACAGCCGATCTTATTGAGCTTGGGATGGTAGATTTTGATGTAATTATGGGGATGGATTGGCTCTATTCGTGCTTTGCCAAACTTGATTGTCGAACGAGAGTTATGAGGCTCGAGTTCCCTAACGAGCCAGGTCATTGAATGGAGAGGAAATGGTGTAGTGCCAAGGGGTAGGTTTATTTCCTACCTTAAGGCTTCGAAGATGATTAAGAAGGGGTATATCTATCACCTGGTTCGGGTAACGGACACCACCTCAGATGTGCCTATCCTCGAGTCCGTGCCAATTGTGAATGAATTTCCTGAAGTGTTTCCAGATGAGCTTCCAGGCATCCCGCCGGATAGGGAGATTGATTTCGGAATTGATGTATTGCCGGATACTCAGCCAATATCCATTCCACCTTACAGAATGGCGCCAGCAGAGTTAAGGGAGTTAAAGGAGCAGTTGAGGGATTTATTAGAGAAAGGGTTCATACGGCCGAGTGTGTCGCCATGGGGTGCTCCGGTTCTCTTTGTCAGAAAGAAGGATGGGTCACTTCGAATGTGTATTGATTATCGCCAACTTAACAAAGTCACCATTAAGAATAAATATCCATTGCCTCGAGTGGATGATCTGTTTGACCAATTGCAGGGAGCGAGGTTCTTCTCAAAGATTGATTTACGGTCCGGGTACCACCAGTTGAAAATCAGGGAGCAGGATATTCCTAAGACCGCCTTCAGAACTCGTTATGGTCACTTTGAGTTTTTGGTCATGTCTTTTGGGCTAACCAATGCCCCGGCAGCTTTCATGGACCTTATGAATCGGGTTTTCAAGCCATTCCTAGATTCCTTTGTGATTGTATTCATTGACGATATTCTCATATACTCTCGGAGCAGGGAAGATCATGCCGTTCACCTCGGGGCAGCATTGCAGACCCTTCTTCAGCATCAATTGTATGCCAAGTTCTCAAAATGTGAGTTTTGGTTGGAGTCCGTAGCTTTTCTAGGGCATGTTATTTCCAGTGAGGGAATTATGGTGGATCCTCAGAAGATTGCGGCGGTGAAAGATTGGCCTAGACCCACGACCCCGACAGAGATTCGCAGCTTTTTGGGTCTGGCAGGGTACTATCGGAGGTTTGTAGAGGGATTCTCAACCCTCGCCTCCCCATTGACTAAATTGATACAGAAAGCAGTTAAGTTCCAGTGGTCCGAAGCATGTGAGAAAAGTTTCCAAGAATTGAAGTCAAGATTAACCTCGGCACCAGTATTGGCCTTGCCAGAAGGCACAGAGGGATTTGTAGTCTATTGTGATGCCTCCAGAGTCGGTTTGGGATGTGTATTGATGCAGCACGGAAAGGTTATAGCTTATGCTTCCAGACAACTCAAGAACCATGAGAAGAATTATCCGACGCATGATTTGGAGCTTGCGGCTATTGTGTTTGCTTTGAAAATATGGCGGCACTATCTTTATGGGGTTCATGTAGATGTGTTTTCGGACCATAAGAGCCTCCAGTATTTGTTCAAGCAGAAAGAGCTGAATATGAGACATCGGCGGTGGTTAGAATTGCTCAAGGACTATGATATGAACATATTGTACCATCCAGGGAAGGCAAATGTGGTAGCCAATGCTCTTAGTCAAAAATCCATTGGTAGTTTGGCTCATTTAGGTGTGGATCTGAGACACCTAGCTCGGGAGGTTTACCAATTGGCCAGTTTGGGGGTTCGTATCTCGGCGTCAAACGAGGGGAATGTTTTGGTGCATAATGGAGCAGAATCATCATTGGTTGCGGAAATCAAGGAAAAGCAGCTTATGGATCAAGCATTGGTTCGGGTGAAGGAAGCAGTGATGAATGACAAGACCTCAGTATTTGTACTCAACAGTGAGGATGGTGTATTGCTGTGTCAAGGTAGGCTATGTGTTCGGATGTAGACGAGCTTCGGGAAAGAGTGATGGCAGAGGCTCATACTTCCAGGCATTCGGTGCACCCTCTGGTTCAACGAAAATGTATCACGATCTCGAGGAGATTTATTGGTGGAACGGTATGAAAAGGGATGTGGCGAGGCTTTGTAGCTAAATGTCCGAACTGTCAACAAGTGAAGGCCGAGCATCAACGGCCTGGTGGATTAACTCAGCTTATAGAAATACCAAGGTGGAAATGGGAGATGATCAATATGGATTTCGTGGTGGGGTTACCTCGCACTCAGCGTAAGTTTGACTCAATATGGGTGATAGTGGATCGACTCACCAAATCAGCTCACTTCCTGCCTGTCAAGTCCACTGATACTGCGGAGCAATATGCAAGATTGTACATCAAAGAGATAGTAAGGCTTCATGGAACTCCACTTTCTATCATCTCAGATCGCGGGGCTCAGTTCACCGCTAACTTTTGGAAGAAGTTTCAGCAAGGTTTGGGAACTCAGGTGAATCTCAGCACAGCTTTCCATCCACAGACCGATGGACAGGCCGAGCGGACCATTCGGACGCTTGAAGATATGTTGCGGGCTTGTGTCTTAGATTTTAAAGGTAATTGGGATGAACACTTGCCACTTGATAGAATTTGCTTACAATAACAGCTATCATGCTAGCATTCAAATGGCCCCGTTTGAGGCATTGTACGGGAGAAGATGTAGATCGCCAATCGGGTGGTTTGAGGTAGGTGAAGCGGAATTGCTAGGGCCGGATATGGTGTACGAAGCTATGGAAAAGGTCAAGGTTATTCAGGAGAGAATGAAAACAGCACAAAGTCGTCAAAAGTCCTATGCAGATGTTCGTCGAAGGGATTTGGAGTTTCAAGTCGATGATTGGGTGTTCTTGAGGGTATCTCCTATGAAGGGAGTCATGCGATTCGGAAAGAAAGGGAAATTGAGTCCTAGGTATGTCGGGCCATATCGGATCGTTCAAAGGATTGGTCAAGTTGCTTATAGGCTAGAGTTGCCTCCGGAGATGTCATCAGTGCACCCGGTATTCCATGTGTCCATGTTGAAGAAAGTGATTGGAGATCCATCCACCATCATGCCAGTTGAAACTATAGAGGTTAATGAAGATTTGTCATATGAAGAAGTTCCAGTTGCCATTCTTGATAGGCAAGTCCGTAAGTTGAGAAATAAGGAAGTTGCCTCTGTTAAAGTATTGTGGCGAAGTCAACAAGTAGAGGAGGCCACATGGGAAGCAGAAAAAGAGATGAAAGAAAAGTACCCCCATTTGTTTGATCAAGCCTAGAAGAAATTAGGTGACCCTCCTACTCCTAGTAGCTGTCATCTTGCCTAAGTTGTTTCCCTCTTAGTATTAGTAAGTCTCCTTTATTTGTAATGAGTTAGATGTGTTGTTACCTTGGGTCACTTGAACCGTTCTTGATAAATGAAAGCCTTATAAAGATTTACGTGTTTAATAAACAACTAATAGTAAGTGTAGATTGGTAATGATTTGTTAAGCGTACATGGTGTGTTAAAATGGTTAAATAAGGTAAGAATTCATTGAAGTGACTAGTTTATGTGCATTCGTTGAGGTAAGAAGGTGTATACCAGTTGTGAATAGTGTTATTGTTGTATATTGTTGTTTGGTGATGTGTTTCGGGGGCCCTCTGACAGGTGGATATGTCCATAATACAAAGGAAACTCTGGCGAAATTTTTCTAAAATATAAGAGTTAGTCAAAATTTTGAGGGTTGCATATCATGTCTTTCAAAACCAACTCATTTATTTCAAAATCCTCATTCGAGGACGAATGATCTTAAGGGGGGAGGATGTAAGGCCCCGTGAAATTTTTGTGCATAAAACCTAGTAGATGTGGTGTCATGGTCCGAATGATGTGTTAGGAATGCGTAGAAGAGGTTCGGACCCTTGGTAGTGATTTAAGTTTCAAAATGTAGAATAAAATTTTTTCCAGAAAAATGTCAATCTGCGGTGCACTTTTGCGACCGCAGAATCAATATGCGGTCCGCATAGTGACCGCAGATCGTTCCAGAGAGTTGCCCAAAATTGTGTCCAATGTGCGGTCGATATGCGATCGCATGTCAATCTGCGGTGCACTTTTGCGACCGCGGAATCGACATGCGGTCCGCATAGTGACCGCATTCCTTAACAGAAACTTGTAATTTTTGAGGCCATTTTGCGGTCACTTTGCGGACCGCATGTGTGTTCTGCGGTCGCATAGTGACCGCATAATTGACCCCGGCCCAGATTTTTGTAACATTTTGACCCGATCTCTTCTTTAATATAACACACCTCTTCTTCATTTTTATCATATCATCTCACCAAAAATTAGAGAGAGAAGAGAGGGTTTTTAGAGAGAGAAGTTCTTCATCTTCAAAGATTGTTCCAACTACTTAATTCCAAGGGATTCTAGGGCAAGGATTCAACTTCCCCAATATTTTCAAGGTAAAAACCCTAACTATTTTCTTTGATTTTCAGTTTTAATTGGGAAAAGAGAGGTTTGCATATAATAGCTTTTGAAAATAGAATTTTTACACTCATGCATGATTATTGAACTTGATTTCTAGTAAAAAGAAGTGGGTAGAAGTAAGAGTCTTCAAGAACAAGGTTGGCAAGAATAGGATATCTTGGGTAAGCATAAAGTAGAAAGTTAACGGAAGAAAAATCATCACCAGGTATGTATGGCTAATTTTGATTCTTGTGAAATCGCCCTTAGGTGTAAAATTGTTTGGCATGTGTTGATTTGAGAAATTGTATGTGATTAATTGATGTTGTTGTTGGATATTCAAAGTTGTTGTTGAACTATGAGTGTTGTGGTAAGAAATATGAACCGAAAGGTAAATGAGAGTTGAATTGGGTAAAGAATTTGTGAATAATGATTATGATGGCCTATATGGCACCTTGTGGAAAAGAAATCGAAACACTTGAGAATTGGTTTATTGTGGAAAGAGATGAAACACTTGAATTATGGAAAATTGTTGAATATACATGTGTGAATATTATTGAATGTGGAAACATTGTAACTTGGTTGTGATATTGGCTTGAGAAGTAATTGAGAACATGAAACAATGTGCAAGTTGCTTATTTGAACTTGTTGAAATTGTGTGTAGTACCTTATCTGTTGTTTGAAATTGTTGTGTTTTCAACTGTAAGGCGGGGTCGTGTCGCGCGCCGCGACGTGGTGAAATAAGGTTTGGGTTGGGGTGATAAGGGTGGCCGAGGTAATAAGGGTGGTCAGGGGTAATAAGGATGGAAAGCGATCGAAATCGCTATTGAAAATTGATACATAAATCAATAATGTGAAATTGTGAAAGGAGACAACAGGAGAGTTTGCAACCTGTGGGGCACTGATTGCCCCTTTGTTTGACTACTTGTGCATTATGTGATTGATTGGTAATTGTTAAATTGGTTGATCGTAGGAAGTGCTTTGAGTTGAGAATTATTTGAAATGAGGAAAATGTGGAAACATGGTTGGTTGGTTTAATTAATTGTTGATGTAATTTAATGGCTTGAGTTTACTTGGGACAAAGTTTGTCCATACATACCAGTACAATTTAAGTGTACTGACGTCCCTTTGCCGGGGGCGCTACATTCGTGTCATGATTGTAGGTGGATCAGTAGCAGGCACTTCAGCTCGTCGGCAGTAGTATTCTTCTCCTTCCACTGCCCGTCTTGGTGAGCCCTTTCTTCCTCGGGGCCTTGTGTGGTTCTTGCCACTTCGGTTTGGATTTCATTTTGGTTTTGAAAGGTATAGCCGGAGCCTTGTTACCGGCAAGTATTGTATTTCCCTTTTGTATCCTAGAGGCTGTGTAGACATGTAAACTGTGGGACTCCAGTCTTATATATATAAGGTGTTATGTCGGGCGTTGTAAAAGTTGAAATCTTGTTAATGAATCACTCGTATCATTTTATTTGTTTAATATGAAATCAATTATGATTAGTAATATATTTGGTTAATGAGAAACAGTCATCACAGGGGTAACGCGTGGGAATGAAAGGCACCCAGGTCCGCTTGACCGGGTCAACTGCCGCAATAAAGCACTATGTAAAGCTATAATCAGCTACCCTGTCATAGAATCAATCTTCACTGTACCTGTACCAACAAATACCAATAAATAGCATAACAGCTAGCAGATGTAGCTAAATGCAATGCAATGCATGATATGACCGCTACGGCGCATAGCCCGACTCCAATTTTGGGTACCCGTGCTCACTGTGGGGGTTCAGACTTCGGAGGGGCTCCTACAGCCCAAGCACGTCTCATAGAGATATTCCTGCGGCGTGCAGTCCGATCCAACATATATCTCGCTGCGGCGCGCAGCCCGATCCACTACTAGTCAGCTAATATGCAGATACGGCCTCGCAGGCTCAAAAGTAGTTTTTGAAAACTCTTTTATCATTTTTTAGTTGGAAAACAGTAATGTCAAGTTCCAGAGATTGGAATTGGCATAATAACAAAATAGCTGCGGACTAGTAGTAAACTAGCATGTCTATATGATAAGACCATGATAACGATCCTCGCGGGATCCAATAAGTGGCTCACGGCCCACATGTATACTCAACCGCCCAAGAAGGGGGTTCCTCGGCTCAAGAGTGGCCATCATCACAATATATATACATGCAACCATCCGCGAAGGAGGTTCGACGGCTCGAGAATAGCCAATAATACAGTATCAACAGGTCGGACTAATATATAGTCTCCAGTTCATGATCGACCCTGCACTCTCAAGAGTGTGCGTGTCTCGTCGCTATACAGCGTCACAAAGTGGTATACCGGGGTTTCTAACCCGCTGGTCATCACCCACATATATTACTCACCTCAATACGGCTCGATGACTAATCTGCGATGCCCTTGCCGCGAGAATCAAGCTCCGCACGCATAGAATCTGATCAAATATAGCGGAAATACATCAAATTAGGCCAATGGGACATACCCAATCAATACAACTCAATTTACATCAAAATTCCCAAAGTTGTCAAAACCCGACTTTCGGTACGCTTATCGAAAAATCACGAAAGTCACATATTCGGAACCCTCATCTCAATACGAGTCTAAGCATATCAATTTTACCAAATTCGGACTCCATTTGCCCATTCAAAACCTTGATTTTCTAAAGTCCAAGCCTAGGGCTAAATCCTCCATAAATTACCCCAAATTCCTCCATTTTCATGATATAATTGCATAATATTACCAATACTAATCATAGTTTAAGTCCATAGATGATTACCTCATGATTTCCCTTGAATTTCTCTTCAAAATCGCCCAAATCGCCTCTAAAGCCGAGACCCAAAATGTGTGAAATGTTCTGAAATTTTTCTAAATTCTCATACACTTACTTACAGCGATTTTCGCTTCTGCGGAATATTTTCCGCTCCTATGCACCCGTATCCGCGACCAAAGGGTCGCTTCAGCGGTTCCAGGCCTGGCCGGCCATTTCCGCTTCTGCGAGCAATGGGCCGCTTAAGCGGGCCCGCTTCTGCGAAGGAACTTCCGCTTCTGCGGAAACATCCGCCTCTGCGCACCATTGACCGCTTATGCGGTCTCGCCCAAGCGGTCGAGTGTCCGCTTCTGCGGACCATGCCCATTTTCTCCCCGTCCGCTTCTGCGATCACTGGCTCGCACCAGCGACCTCGCTTCAGCGGAATGGCTTCCGCTTCTGCGTAACCAGCCGCTCCTGCGCATCTCGTCCGCTTCGGCGGACACGCTCCTGCGTCCAAAATTCCGCAGGAGCGGAAACAACAGAAGCAGGATCCCAACCTGCAATTCTTCCACAATTTCTCCCGTTTAACCATCCGAAATCACCCCGAGGCCCCCGGGACCTCATCCAAACATACCAACACATCTTATTACCTTATTCGAACTTGCTCCAATCCTCAAAACACGTCTAATAACACCAAAACCCATAATTCACATCAAATTCAAGCCTAAATTCCTTAAAACATTCCGAATTACACATTCGATCAAAAACCCGACCAAACGACGTCCGAATGACCTGAAATTTTGCAGGCACATCCAAAATCACCTAACGAAGCTACTGCCACTGTCGAAATTCCATTCCGACCCCCGGATCAAAATCTCACATACCGTTTGGATTTCGCCAAAATTCAACCTTAGCCAATTCAAGCCTATTTCTACACCGGGCCTCCAAATTCGATTCCGATCGCTCCCCTAAGTCACAAATCACCTCCCGGAACTAACCGAATCATCAGAATTCGATTCCGAGCCCTCTAACTAAATAGTCAACTCCGGGTTGACTTTCCTTATTCAAGTTTCCTTCAAAAAGGCTATATGCCTCATTTTCAATCCAATTCACTCCTAACTCACCCGATAGGCTCTAACACCGATATAAAATCATCAAACATGCATTTACAACATAACGGGGTGATAATTCTCGTGACGACGGGCCGGGTCGTCACATTCTCCCCCTCTTAAGCAAACGCTCGTCCTCGAGCGGGTCAAGAAACATACCTGAAGTCTCAAACAAGTGAGGATATCTGCTCCGCATCTCCCGCTCGACCTCCCAAGTGGCCTTCTCCACGGGTCGACCTCTCCACTGAACCTTAACTGATGCAATCTCCTTAGACCTCAATTTTCTCACCTGCCGTCCCAAAATGGCAATAGGCTCCACATCATAGGATAGATCACCATCAAGTTGAATGGTGCTGAAATCTAATACATGAGACGGATCTCCAATGTACTTCCGGAGCATAGACACATGGAATACTGGATGAACGCTAGATAAGCTGGGCGGCAAGGCCAACTCATATGCCACCTCTCCAACTTTCCTAAGTATCTCAAAAGGACCAATGTACCCGGGACTCAACTTTCCTTTCTTCCCAAACCTCATGACACCCTTCATAGGGTGAAACCTTCAACAATACTCTGTCACCAACCATGAAAGACAACTCTCGAACTCTACGGTCCGCATAACTCTTCCGACGAGACTGTGCTGTACGAAGCCTCTCCTGGATCAACTTTGCTCTATCCAGAGCATCCTGGACTAACTCAGTCCCTATCAATCTAACCTCACCAGGCTCAAACCATCCCACGGGGGATCTACACCGCATGCCATACAATGCCTCATACGGGGCCATCTGAATACTCGACTGATAACTGTTGTTGTAGGCAAACTCAGCAAGTGGTAGGAACTCGTCCCACGAACCACCAAAATCAATCACACAAGCTCGCAACATATCCTCCAAGATCTGAATAGTGCGCTCAGACTGTCCGTCTGTCTGGGGGTGAAATGCTGTACTCAACTCAACCCGTGTACCCATCTCTCGCTGAAATGCTCTCCAAAACTGAGAAGTGAACTGAGTACCCCTGTCGGATATGATAGACACTGGGACCCCATGCAACCGAACAATCTCTCGAATAAAGATCGCTGCCAATCGCTCCGATGAGTAGGTAGTACTAACTGGAGTGAAGTGAGCTGACTTAGTCAGTCTATCCACAATCACCCATACAGAATCAAACTTTCTCGCTGTCCGAGGGAGTCTAGTAACAAAGTCCATAGTGACCCTCTCCCATTTCCACTCAGGAATAGCAATGCGCTGAAATACACCACCGGGCCTCCGGTGCTCGTACTTAACCTGCTGACAGTTGAGGCACCGTGCTACATGTCTGACAATGTCCATTTTCATCTTTCTCCACCAATAGTGCTGTTTCAAATCTTGATACATCTTCGCGGCTCCTGGATGGATAGAATACCGCGAGCTATGGGCCTCCTCCGGAATCAACTCACGAAGGCCATCAACATTGGGCACACATATCCGGCCCTGCATCCTCAATACACCGTCACTATCAATGGTGACATCTCTAGCATCATCATGCTGAACTCTGTCCCTAAGGACAGCCAAATGTGGATCATCATACTGGCGCTCACGAATACGATCATATAGAGATGACCGAGATACAACACAAGCCAATACCTGCTGGGCTCCGAAATATCTAACCTCACTAGCCGATTGGCTAGCACCTGAACATCATAAGCAAATGGCCTCTCCTCAGCTGGAATATATGCCAAGCTCCCCATACTGACCGCCTTCCGGCTCAAAGCATCGGCCACCACATTGGCCTTCCCGGATGATATAATATAGTAATGTCATAATCCTTCAGCAACTCAAGCCATCTCCGCTTGTCTCAAATTAAGGTCTTTCTGTTTGAACAAGTGTTGGAGACTACGATGGTCGGTATACACCTCACAAGACACACCGTACAAATAGTGCCTCCAAATCTTCAATGCATGAACAATGGCGGCTAGCTCCAAATCATGAACAGGATAGTTCTTCTCATGTGGCTTCAACTGCCGAGAAGCATAAGCAATTACCTTACCTTCCTGCATCAACACATAACCTATCCCCACTCTCGAGGCATCACAATAAACGGTATATGAACCTGAAGCTGATGGCAATACTAACACTGGAGCTGTGGTCAAAGCTGTCTTGAGCTTCTGAAAGCTCTCCTCGCACTCATCCGACCACACGAATGGTGCACCCTTCCGGGTCAATTTAGTCAATGAAGAAGCAATGGATGAAAATCCCTGAACAAACCGGCGATAATACCCCGCCAAGCCAAGAAAACTCCTGATCTCTGTAGCTGAGGACGGTCTAGGCCAACTCTGCACCGCCTCTATCTTTTCTGATCAACCTGAATACCATCACGAGACACCACATGTCCCAGAAATGCTACGGACTCGAGCCAAAACTCGCACTTGGAGAATTTAGCATATAGCTTCTCCTCCCTCAATCTCTGCAACACAATACTCAAATACTGAGCATGCTCCTCCCGACTACGGGAGTAGACTAGAATGTCATCAATGAACACAATCACAAATAAATCCAAATAAGGCCTGAACACACTGTTCATCAGATGCATAAATGCTGCTGGGGCGTTGGTCAGCCCAAACGACATCACAAGAAACTCATAATGACCATATCGGGTCCTGAATGCGGTCTTCAATATATCTGAGTCTCTGATCTTCAGCTGATGATAGCCTGAACGAAGATCGATCTTAGAAAACACCCTTGCACCCTGTAATTAGTCAAACAAATCATCTATGCGCGGCAGAGGGTACTTGTTCTTCACCGTCACTTTGTTCAATTGCCTATAATCAATACACATCCGCATGGAACCATCTTTCTTTTTAACAAATAATACCGGTGCACCCCACGGAGACACACTAGGGCGGATGAAACCCTTATCCAGAAGCTCCTGAAGCTTCTCTTTCAGTTCTTTCAACTCAGCTGGTGCCATCCGATAAGGAGGAATGGATATGGGCTGAGTGCCGGCACCAAGTCAATGCCAAAATCAATATCCCTGTCCGGCGGCATGCCCGGCAGGTCTGAGGGGAATACATCTGGAAAGTCCCTCACAACAGGTACAGAATCAATGCTAGGAGATTCAGCTCCCACATCTCTCACAAAAGCTAAGTACGATAAACACCCTTTTTCAACCATCTTCTGAGCTTTTAAGAATGAAATAACACGGCTAGGGACGAAATCGGTCGAACCCCGCCACTCGATCTGAGAAATACCAGGAATGGCCAACGTAACTGTCTTAGCATGACAGTCCAATATAGCATGGTACGGAGACAACCGGTCCATACCCAATATAACATCAAAGTCCACCATCCCCAACAATAACAAATCTGCCTGGGTCTCCAGACCCCCAATAGATATAACACAGGATCTATAGACATGATCCACAACAATCGTATCACCCACGGGGGTGGATACATGAACAGATAAATCAAGACTACCACGAGTCGCACCCAAATGATGTGCAAAATAAGAGGACACGTAAGAATATGTGGATCCTAGATCAAATAGAACAAAGGCATCTCTGTGACAGACAGAAATGATACCTGTAATCACAGCATCGGAGGCAACTGCATCACGCCTGTCAGGAAGTGCATAGAACCGTGCCTGGCCTCCACCGGATCTCTCCTCGCCCCTGGGGCGACCACGAGAAGACTGACCTCCACCTCTACTAGACTGAGATAGTGCTGAAGAGGAGGGCTGATCCCTCTGCCGAGTCCTGCCCCTACGTAGTCGAGGGCAATGTCTCCTCATGTGGCCAAACTCACCACACTCATAACATGCACCTAGTGCTGGAGAAGTAGGTGTTGCACTCTGGGCTGGGAGGGCACTAAGTGATGACTGACTCTGCTGAAACCCCTGTCGATCACGACCATAAGAACCTCCGCTCTGCTCTGGGCGGCCTGAATGAGAAGGTCTAGATGAGCGACCTCTGCTCTGCCGGGAATGCCCTCTAGATGGAGCACCACTGAAACTGCCCGAACCACGAGGCCTCTTGGCCTCCCGCTCCTCTCTCTCTCGGCGACGATCCGCCTCAATGGAGCGTGCCATATCAGCTACCTGCTCAAACGATGATGACAGAACTCGCTCGCCGGTCATAAGAATACGGATAGAGTAGTTGAGGCCATCAATGAACCTCCTGATCCTCTCCCTATCATTAGGGATCATCCATGTGGCATGCCTAGCCAACTGTGAATCTGAGCTCATACTGGGTCACAGACATGTCGCCCTGAATCAACCACTCGAACCGGCGACGTAGCTCCTCGCGACGAGACCGAGGTACATATTTCTCTAGAAAGAGAGTAGAGAACTGCTGCCATGTGAGAGGTGCTGCTCTTGCAGGCCTACGCCTCTCAAACTCCTCCCACCAATCAAATGCGGGACCAGTGAACTGAAATGTAGTAAATGAAACTCCGCTGGACTCAAGAATACCAGCCGTACGCAACATCTTCTGACACTTGTCCAAGAAACCCTGGGCATCCTCGCCCTCAACGCCACTGAAATGGGGTGGCTGAAGTCTACCAAATCTCTCAAGACGACGCTGCTCGTCGTCGGGCATAACCTGAACCATATGCTCTGGAGCTGGAGCTAGTGCAGCTGGAGGAATAACCGGTGCAACCACCTGAGCGGGGACCGCCTCTGGCGTCTGAAGTCCCTGAACAACCTGCTCAGGTGTGCGAGCTGCAGGGGTCTGCTGACCACCCCCTGTCTGAGATGTCGCTGTAGTAGCGGTAGCTGATACTACCTGAGCCAAACCGGAACACACCGATAATATCCGAGCAAGAGTCTCATGAAGACCAGGAATAGCAATAGATACAGTCTGGCCTTGAACTGGGGCTGCTGGAGCATCAACCACTGGGGGCTGCTCCTGAACTAGCACAACAGGTGGGTCAGCTGGCACTGCCTCGGCCGCCCTACCTCTAACTCTAGCACGACCGCGCCCACGGCCTCTAACAGGTGGCAATGGAGGTCGTCCACCTCGTCCTGATGCTCGCGTTCTCGCCATCTGCGAGAGAATAGAATATAGAAGTTCAGTTCTCAGAATAACAAGATCGCACGACAGAGTTCAACAAAAGTGAAATTTTCCTAAAGGTTCGAGCCTCCCGAGGATAAGTACAGGCGTCCCCGTACCGATCCACAAGACTCTACTAACCGGCTCAAGACTCACGAGGCCTAGTAAACCTAGGCTTTGATACCAACTTGTCACGACCCCAAATCCGGTCGTGATGGCGCCCAGCACATTGCTAAGCCAGCCCGACCAATCCATATCAACCACAGAGCTAGAAGCTCTCTTTAACCCATTTAAGCAAATTAATTCACGAAATAACAGCAATACATATAACGAAAACGGGAAACCAAGTCCCATAATACATCAACTCCCATAGACCAAGGGTCAAGAGTCGTGAGCCTCTACTGAACATGAGTGTATAAAGGTTTACAAGATACCAAGTGCGGAAAGAAAAGTCAATACAACATCAAGACAGTAAGAAGGAATATCGGGTCCTGCGGACTCTGGCAGCTACCTCGAATATCCACAAACGTCGCCTCGCACAGCTACTGGATCACTGCTGAGAGGTACCTGGATCTGCGCACAAGGTGCAGGGAGTAAAATGAGTACTGCCAGACTCAGTGGTAATAAACAAGGGTAAGACAGCGCAGATAAGAAATCCGCAATAAAGCACTATGTAAAGCTATAATCAGCTACCTTGTCATAGAATCAATCTTCACTGTACCTGTACCAACAAATACCAATAAATAGCATAACAGACTAGCAGATGTAGCTAAATGCAATGCAATGCATGATATGACCGCTACGGCGCGTATCCCGACTCCAATTTTGGGTACCCGTGCTCACCGCGGGGTTCGGACTCCGGAGGGGCTCCTAGAGCCCAAGCACATCTCATAGAGATATTCCGCGGCGCGCAGTCCGATCCAATATATACCTCGGCTGCGGCGCACGGCCCGATCCACTACTAGTCGGCTAATATGCGGATACGGACCTCGCAGGCTCAAAAGTAGTTTTTGAAAACTCTTTTATCATTTTTCGGTTGGAAAACAGAGTAATGTCAAGTTCCAGAGATTGGAATTGGCATAATAACAAAATAGCTGCGGACTAGTAGTAAACTAACATGTCTATATGATAAGACCATGATAACGATCCTCGCGGGATCCAATAACTGGCTCACGGCCCACATGTATACTCAACCGCCCAAGAAGGGGGTTCCTCGGCTCAAGAGTGGCCATCATCACCATATATATATATGCAACCATCCGAGAAGGAGGTTCGACGGCTCGAGAATAGCCAATAATACAGTATCAACAGGTCGGACTAATATATAGTCTCCAGTTCATGATCGACTCCGCACTCTCAAGAGTGTGCGTGTCTCACCGCTATACAGCGTCACAAAGTGGTATACCGGGGTTTCGAACCCGCTGGTCATCACCCACATATATTACTCACCTCAATACAACGCGACGACTATTCCGCAATGCCCTTGCCACGAGAATCAAGCTCCGCACGCGTAGAATCTGATCAAATACAGTAGAAACACAACTAATTAGGCCAATGGGACGACACCCAATCAATACAACTCAATTTACATCAAAATTCCCAAAGTTGTCAAAACCCGACTTTCGGTACGCTTATCGAAAAATCACGAAAGTCACATATTCGGAACCCTCATCTCAATACGAGTCTAAGCATATCAATTTTACCAAATTCGGACTCCATTTGCCCATTCAAAACCTTGATTTTCTAAAGTCCAAGCCTAGGGCTAAATCCTCCATAAATTACCCCAAATTCCTCCATTTTCATGATATAATTGCATAATATTACCAATACTAATCATAGTTTAAGTCCATAGATGATTACCTGATGATTTCCCTTGAATTTCTCTTCAAAATCGCCCAAATCGCCTCTAAAGCCGAGACCCAAAATGTGTGAAATGTTCTGAAATTTTTCTAACTTCCGATACACTTACTTACAGCGATTTTCGCTTCTGCGGAATATTTTCCGCTCCTACGAGCCCGTATCCGCGACCAAAGGGTCGCTTCAGCGGTTCCAGGCCTGGCCGACCATTTCCGCTTCTGCAAGCAAAAGGGCCGCTTAAGCGCACCCGCTTCTGCGAAGACACTTCCGCTTCTGCGGAAACATCCGCCTCTGCGCACCATTGTCCGCTTCTGCGGTCCCGCCCAAGCGGTCAAATGTCCGCTTCTGCGGACCATGCCCATTTTCTTCCCCGTCCGCTTCTGCGATCACTGGCTCGCACCAGCGACCTCGCTTCAGCGGAATGGCTTCCGCTTCTGCGTAACCAGCCGCTCCTGCGCATCTCGTCCGCTTCTGCGGACACGCTCCTGCGTCCAAAATTCCGCAGGAGCGGAAACAACAGAAGCAGGATCCCAACCTGCAATTCTTCCACAATTTCTCCCGTTTAACCATCCGAAATCACCCCGAGGCCCCCGGGACCTCATCCAAACATACCAACACATCTTATTACCTTATTCGAACTTGCTCCAATCCTCAAAACACGTCTAATAACACCAAAACCCATAATTCACATCAAATTCAAGCCTAAATTCCTTAAAACATTCCGAATTACACATTCGATCAAAAACCCGACCAAACGACGTCCGAATGACCTGAAATTTTGCAGGCACATCCAAAATCACCTAACGAAGCTACTGCCATTGTCGGAATTCCATTCCGACCCCCGGATCAAAATCTCACCTACCGTTCGGATTTCGCCAAAATTCAACCTTAGCCAATTCAAGCCTATTTCTACACCGGGCCTCCAAATTCGATTCCGATCGCTCCCCTAAGTCACAAATCACCTCCCGGAACTAACCGAATCATTAGAATTCGATTCCGAGCCCTCTAACCAAATAGTCAACTCCAGGTTGACTTTCCTTATTCAAGTTTCCTTCAAAAAGGCTATATGCCTCATTTTCAATCCAGTTCACTCCTAACTCACCCGATAGGCTCTAACACTGATATAAAATCATCAAACATGCATTTACAACATAACAGGGTGATAATTCTCGTGACGACAGGCCGGGTCGTCACACCGGTTGAATCCCGAATCGAGGAAAACAATGACTCTGTTTAATAGTCTACGCACCAGAAATCTGGATAAGGAATTCTGTTAACCCAGGAGAAGGTGTTAGGCATTCCCGAGTTTCGTGGTTCAAGCACGGTCGCTCAACTATCATATTTGGCTTATTTATCTGATTTATAACATATTAACCTACAGTGCAATGTTAAAGTTATTTACTGCTTTTGTCAATTATTATTTATTTAAGAAAGTGAACGTCATTTAAGAACACATTTTTGGATCACGTCACATGAAATGCACCCGGATCCTCAACACATTCTTATTCAACGTTGTTGGATTTGGATTTGGATCGCATGAAATGCACACCCATATTTAAGAAGGTAAAATTATCAAAAAATGCACCTAAAGCGACTAACGTATTATTTACTTTGCGGAGGGCCGTGAAATTCGCTAAGTGGTTCGCCCGAAATTCTAAGTATTTTTAATCAAGTATTTAATGGGGGCCTTGCAATTTGTGTATTATTTAGCGAGGCTCGCTCCATTTATTATTAAAGGCCAAGCTAAAGTAACTAAATTTCTATTTTATGTCTCTAATATTCAATTAATTCACGAATATAAATTAAAATCTCGAATTCAAGTCCGAGTTCAAACAGAAGGATGAAACCTTTTAGCTTGGACCCGCTACCTAATTCGAAATCTAATTTTATATTTATGAATTAATGTCCTATATTTCTAATGTAGTTTTAAGAGTATTTTTAACTTCTAATATTTCTGAGCCTTATACGTTAGCACATAACAGCCCAAGATGCGGCCCAAGTCCAGAATTCAAAAAGGATAATGACCAAAATATTAAAGAATGAGAAAGAAGAGAAGATCCAAAATTATACCATAACCAATGTATCTGGAAAAAACCAACAAGACCAATTTCCCTAAATGAAAAAATTCCAAATAATTTCTTGTTCATCACAACTGACCAAAATAAAGTGACAATATGCAAGTATATAGAATACTTAAGAGGATAGAAATAGGCTCAGAAACTTACACAAACAAAGCAAACAATTTCTAATTAATATAATCGCTGCAATTACATTAACTAATATAGAGTCATGGATACATTCGAAGATCAACATAGCTTCAAATGAATCGGCAAAGTCGAACCATGATCTCTGATCAAAACTCAACAACAAATCTCTAACAATTGAAAATCTCGTTTCAAATCACTATGGTTTTGGAAAACAGAACTAAAAAAGCAGTTTAAACTCGAGTTCCCAATCAGTTTTAAAACTTAAGGAATGATATTTCATACTTAAGAGTTGTAAAACAGAGAAGGGTCTCCAACAGTTGAACATATAACCAATCTGAAATTAAGCAATGACATTTCATACTTAAGATATTGCTAACAAATCAGAAAACAGACACGACATGCTCAAAGAAAAATGTTTAAAAGCTTGAAACAGCCCAGTCATTACTTCAAGTTCAAATCTAATTCTAACAGAATAACTGCAATATTGATTGTGCAAGAATCTACATATGTTGAGTAAACTAAAACATATCAAAAGGGAACATAGGAAAATTTAACAATTTCCTCAAATTGGTTACAGAACTTTACTTTGCCTTTCATGTTCTGTTCAGGGATCAACACATACATGGAATTGAAAGTAGAAGAAGAAAAGAGGAAGGTCAACAGCAATAGCAACACAGCAACAACAATCAGTATACCAGCAGCAACATGTGAAGCAATTAACACAATTTAGAATCCAGGAGAAAACTCAAAACTCCACTTTCAGAAAGAAAGATCACACAACAAACAGACCAGACTCAAAATAAATCGTAAAAAACCTTCAAACGACCTCTAAATTCTCAAGAAGCATTTGTTTTTCAGAAAAAAGATGTTCCAGGAAATGTGTGAAAGGTCTGTTTTTCTCAAAATGTACTAGTGTTTTCAGATTCTGCTCTTATGGTCGAAAATATATTCTTTTTTAAGTGTCTAAAATATGTTCTTTCAAAGTCTAATCAGCCCCTTTATAGCCTTAAAAATCCAATTAGCAGCCATTTTTTTCCAGTAAGATAGGTACCTACTTTCCACTCACCTTAATTAATAATATAAGTGTACCCATCTACTCAAGTAGCAGCCTCCTGCTCAAATAGCAGCCTCCTACTCAACCCCTAAGCTATTGCTAATTATCCCCTAAAATTGTTCGCAGCCATCAATTATTCCCCCTTGATCCCCTTAATTCACTATTTTAATCCCTTTCAAATAGCTATAACCAATACAATCTTATTCAAATAGACATGGCATCACATAAAAGGGATCGATAATGTAAACAAAACATGGATATCAATTAGAAAAATTATCAAGATTAATACAGAAAGAAACAAATGTATAACCTACTAGGAGAAAAATGTTACACTAAGGTCAGGCTATTCTATCAATCAAACTTGAAGAACTAATTGACGACATGAATTCTAATCGAATACCAGCCATATTGGTATAACTTTTATTTACAACAAACAGAAAAAGATCACAAGTGGTTCGAGTAGAATTGACAGCAACATTGAGTTATACTAAAACCTAACTAATCGACGACTTCATTCAATTAACTTATAATATATACGTAATAACAGAAGAAACAAATTCGACCAAATAAAAGGCCTGATTGGAGATGGACAGAAAAATTGAAAAAATCGAAAAATCAATTAAAACTAAACTAAACACAGAAACATATACTAATAAAATAGAAATAAAACATAGGGAAAGGAAAATACCTTAGAGAAACTCAAGAACATTAGGCGGCCCAGATTCGAACTCCTATTTGAACATTTTTGAGGTTGAACAGACTCTAATCGAATTGTTCTCCACTAAGAACACCTAGAATAGAGTCCGTTAGACTCCAATTACTCTTTAATTTGTGTAGACCCCAACTCTTTTACTTCTAGGGTTTATAGGGCTCAGGTTTGGGGTTTATGGTTTTCTAGGTAGATTTGAACCAAACCAAGAACGATTTAGTATCAAGGGAGGCTACGAGGTGCTATGGTGCGAATTTGGGTCTGATTGGGGTAGTTTTGAGTTTTGGTCGAATCTTCGATTGAAGATCCGAGAAGCTGGAGGGTGATTCGAGGTAAATGGTTCGTGGATTTGGAATGGGGGAGTTGAGATGGTCCTGGGGTGTAAAAATGGAGGGGTTTGGCCTACCGGAACCGCCGTGAGGCGATTTCCGACAGGCGGTAGACGGCGGCTCATGGTGGCGTTACGTCGGGGTATCTAAGGTTAGAGAGGCAGAGTGAAGGGTGAAGGGGAAAATGAGATGGGTTTTTGGGAATTCAGGGGTTTTGGTGTATTAAAATTGGTGAATTAATGTGAGCCGTCAGATCAAATAATCTGAACGGCTCGGATTAGCTGATGGGTAGGGGACGCGGTCGTTTTGCCACAATATGGGGTCGTTTGGTTTAATGAACGATTAGGTTGAGGGGCGGGTCCAGGTAAGGTTTTGGATTGGGCTGACTGCTTTGGGTAGGTTTTGGATTAGGCTGACTGCTTTGGGCCTGGACTTGGCCGGTCCAAACCTAAGTTTTCACAATTCTTTTTTTTTTAATTTAGTTCCTAATTAAAACAAAAATTCTATTTACACTAAAAAATCTAATTAAATTATACAAAATATTAATTAAGTTATATTAACAATTAACACACACAATTAAATATCTATTAAATATAAATCACACAACTAGGCATTTAAATATTAAAAATGCAAAAACACACATTCTTTTGATTTTAATTTTTTATAAAACCAATTACTTAATTAATCCTAATTTCAAATGCAATGTATTTTTGTATTTTATCAATTTTAACAAATAAACACACTCACACAGACTCAAATAATTATAAAAAAATAACACATAATCCATGAAAATTGCAAACAACATAAAACTATTTTATTTTAAATTTTTGGGAGTAATTGTCGTGGGGGCAAAAATCACGTGCTCACAGATGCCCCTCTTTGCACGAAAACATAAAGAGTTTTCATGCAAAGACAAGTGAGTGGATACGAGCGATTTTTGCCTGCTCGAGCACTCCGTGTGAAGTATTTTTTTGGAAAAGTTTGACCGAGCTTCTGCTTCGGAAGGCCTCCTACATATCCTGGGCTAAACAGGAATCGGGTCAATGTAGTTCGGGAAGTTTTGGTAGCTGGGACTACCGTGGGACTGCCATTTTGCTGTTACTTTTGTTGCTGCTGATGCTACTGCTTACCGATCTCCTTATTACACCATGATGAAACAAAATAAGAAGCTAGAATAAATTATGGTCTATGAATTGTAAACTCTTATCTATGTCTTCAATTTGTTCTTCTGTTGGGGATACTGCCTCCTTGATTTAAAGCTTGTTATGCAAGGGGTTCTTGTTTGTAACCCTCGATATTTATTGAATTCTACTTCGATCTCGAAATGTATTCCTCTATTTTGCAGGCAGGGCTCCTGATTGTGATAACTAGCAATTAACACCTCCGTTCTATAGGCGGGCTCCTGATCTCTGCAACTGAAAGTAACACCTCCATTCTACAGGCGGGCTCCTGATCTTCTTCAACTTAAAAATAACACCTCCATTCTACAGGCGGACTCCTGATCTTCTTCAACTTTAAAATAACACCTCCATTCTACAGGCGGGCTCCTGATCTTCTTCAACTTAAAAATAACACCTCCATTCTACAGGCGGGCTCCTGATCTTCTTCAACTTAAAAATAACACCTCCATTCTACAGGCGGGCTCCTGATCTTCTTCAACTGAAAATAACACCTCTGTTCTACAGGCGAGCTCCTGATCTTCTTCAACTGAAAGTAACACCTCCGTTCTACAGGCGGGCTTCTGATCTTCTTTAACTTAAAATAACAACCTTCGTTCTACAGGTGGGCTCCTAATCTTCTTCAACTGAAAATAACACCTCCGTTCTACAGGCGGGCTCCTGATCTTCTTCAACTTAAAAATAAAACCTCCATTCTACAGGCGGGCTCCTGATCTTCTTCAACTTAAAAATAACACCTCCATTCTACAGGCGGGCTCCTGATCTTCTTCAACTTAAAAATAACACCCTCCATTCTACAGGCGGGCTCCTGATCTTCTTCAACTTAAAAATAACACCTCCGTTCTACAAGTGGGCTCCTGACCTTCTTCAACTGAAAATAACACCTCTGTTCTACAGGCGGGCTCCTGATCTTCTTGAACGTAAAAATAACACCTCCATTCTACAGGCGGGCTCCCGATCTTCTTCAACCTAAAAATAACACCTTCGTTCTACATGCGGGCTCCTAATCTTCTTCAACTTAACTCCGTTCTACAGGCGAGCTCCTAATCTTCTTCAACTTTAAAATAACACCTCCATTCTACAGGCGGTCTCCTGATCTTCTTCAACTTAAAATAACACCTCCGTTCTACAGGCATGCTCCTGATCTTCTTCAACTGAAAATACCACCTCTATTCTACAGGCGGGATCCTGATCTTCTTCAATTTTAAAATAACACCTCCATTCTACAGGCGTGCTCCTGATCTTCTTCAACTTAAAAATAACACCTCCATTCTACAGGCGGGCTCCTGATCTTCTTCAACTTAAAAATAACACCTCCATTCTACAGGCGGGCTCCTGATCTTCTTCAACTTAAAAATAACACCTCCGTTCTATAGGTGGGCTCCTGATCTTCTTCAACTGAAAATAACACCTCTGTTCTATTTGCTGGGAATGATATTTCTGCTGGGGGATGGTTATTCCATTTATCCCTTCCCTTTTCTGTGTTTCAAAACTTGCTGGTGAAACTCAAAAATCACTTTCTTCAAAAGGTTTCATTTTCCTTCAATACTGCTGGAGATAGAAATGTCATCAGCTAGGGATGCATTTTCCCTTTTCCTTCCCCACTTGGCGTTGTCCGGTCATCTTGGGACTCGGTTGATAATCGGTCAGAATTATTTGCATATCTTGAAAATCTGCTAGGGATTCTTTTGGAACTTGGTCCGTGATTTTCTCGACAGCATCTTTCAGGTCTTCTGCATTTCCTGACATTCCAGACCAATTTGGTGTGTACTACCCTCGTTTTGCTTTGCACCAATTCGGCAACTGATAGTAAGCTCTGAAAAAGTCTTTCTCAAAATAAACTTGGACAAAAAACTTTAAACAAACAAAATGAAAAGATAGAATAAAGAAGGAAGCTTTCTGAACGAATGTTGAGAAAAAGCAAAAAAGGAACTTATCTGAATGGTATAATTGGTCCCAACGATCACGTCGTGCATTCCGGATTAATCAACCCAGTCTATTTATATCAATCAATCTTTCTGATGGCCTCATTTGCTGAGGATGAACAGGTGCACGACTCTTTGTCAAATGCGGGTCTTTTTCGCCACTCTATTTTGTCGCCTCATAGTGCCCTTCGAGGGGTTTTCACTAATGATACTCTCTCATTCTCTCAACTCCCGTCGCCTTATAGTTCCCATGAAGGTTCTCACCGATAAGACTCTCTCATTTTTATTTCTTCTCAGCTTTCGTCACCCTATGATGCCCGTGAAGGTTTTCACCGATAAGACTCTCTCATTTTATTTTTCTTCTCTAGAGGTTGGAACGGCACCGATAAGATTCTCTTCACTGGGGATTCTTTTGGCTATCAATTCCTTCAGCTTATTCCCTTTCTGTTGGGGATCAATGTGTTACTCTTGGCCTTTACTTGCCTGACTGGGCATTTCCCGGATACTGATCGGGAGGTCTTTTTCGGACATCTCATATGGGTTTTTGTGTGGGTCTTAAAAAGAAAAGAGTATCAAAAATTCAAAATAACTCTAAATGGGTGAAATATTACAACTCTCAGAAACAAATTTTTTTTAATAAAAAATGACATAACTTTTGCCCCAGTTTCTTGTTTGGCGAAGGATTAACTTTTATTTACACTATGACCGAGCCGTGAGGTGCCTACGTATCCTCTTTGAGGAATCAGACCAAACGTAGTTCACTTGATTCATTTAGATATCTTGTGACTTTCTCTTATTTACTTATTTTTTCTTTTGTTTTCTCTTTCAGTTATTGATTCCAAGAGAGGGATATGAAAGAATAAATACGGCTCAAAAGGATGAAAGCAAAGGTTAAAGTGTTTGGATAGAAGAAACAATTGCCTATGTCATTTTATCCGACAAATACCAAGTACAAACAAACAAAATGAACCAAAATCATAATCAAAGAAATTCCACGTAGTATCTCTTAACCGCATCAGAATTGATAGCCATGTCGGTGCATTTTTCCTCAATATCTGTCAGATATAGAGCTCCATTGGATAATACTCTGGTCACAATAAGCAGCCCTTCCCAATTTCGGGCGAACTTGCCCTTTGCTTCGGCTTGATGAGGCTATATTCGCTTCAGCACCTGTTGTCCCACTTTAAACTTCCTAGGATGCACCTTTTTATTATATGCTCTTGCCATTCTCTTTTGATATAATTGGCCATGACATACTGCTGCCAATCTCTTTTCATCAACTAAGCTTAACTGCTCCAATCGGGTTTTGACCCAGTCATTATCGTCAATTTCAGCTTCAGCGATGTCACGACCCCTAATCTGGTCGTGATGGCGCCCAGCACATTGCTAAGCCAGCCTGACCAATCAATATCAACAATGGAGCTAGAAGCTCTCTTTAGCCCATTTAAGCATATTAATTCACGAGGCAACAGCGATACATATAACGAAAACGGGGAACCAAGTCCCATAATACATCAACTCCCATAGACCGAAGGGTCAAGAGTCATGAGCCTCTACCGAACATGAGTGTATAAAGGTTTACAAGATACCAAGTGCGGAAAGAAAAGTCAATACAAAATCAAGAGACAGGTAAGAAAGAATATCGGGTCCTGTGGACTCTGCAGCTATCTCTAATATCCACAAATGTCGCCTCGCCCAACTACTAGATCACTGCTGAGAGGTACCTGGATCTGCACACAAGGTGCAGGGAGTAAAATGAGTACTGCCAGACTCAGTGGTAATAAACAAGGGTAAGACGCAGATAAGAAATCCGCAATAAAGCACTATGTAAAACTATAATCAGCTACCCTGTCATAGAATCAATATTCACTGTACCTGTACCAACAAATACCAATAAATAGCATAACAGCTAGCAGATGTAGCTAAATGCAATGCAATGCATGATATGACCGCTACGGCGCGTAGCCCGATCCAATTTGGGTACCCGTGCTCACCGTGGGGGTTCAGACTCCGGAGGGGCTCCTACAGCCCAAGCACAATATCACTGCGGCGTGCAGTCCGATCCAACATATATACTGCTGCGGCGCGCAGCCCGATCCACTACCAGTCGGCTAATATGCAAATACAGCCTCGCAGGCTCAAAAGTAGTTTTGAAAACCTTTTTATCATTTTTCAGTTGGAAAACAGAAATACCAAGTTCCAGAGATTGGAAATAGCATGATAACAGAAATAGCTACGGACTGGTAGTAACTAACATGTCAATATGATAAGACAATGATAACGATCCTCGCGGGATCCAATAACCGGCTCACGGCCCACAAGTATACTCAACCGCCCAAGAAGGGGGTTCCTCGGCTCCAAAGTGGCCAATATCTCAATATATAGTGTGCAACCATCCGAGAAGGAGGTTCGACGGCTCAAGAATAGCCAATGTCATAACACAGTATCAACAAGTCGGACTAAGCCATAGTCCCCAATCACAATCGACCCCGCACTCACATAAGAGTACGTGTCTCGCTGCTATACAGCGTCACAAAGTGGTATACCGGGGTTTCGAACCCGCTGGTCATCACCCACATCTATTACTCACCTCAATACAGCGCGAAGACTACTCCGCAATGCCCTTGCCACGAGAATCAAGCTCCAAACGCGTAGAATCTGATCAAATACAGTAGAAATACAACAAATTAGGCCAATGGGACGACACCCAATCAATACAACTCAATTGACATCAAAATTCCCAAAGTTGTCAAAATCCGACTTCCGGTACGCCTGTCGAAAAATTACAAAAGTCACATTTTCGGAATCCTCATCTCGATACGAGTCTAGGCATATAAAATTTACCAAAATCGGACTCCATTTGCCCACTCAAATCCTTGATTTTCTAAAGTTCAAGCCTAGGGTTAAATCTTCCATGAATCACCCCAAATTCCTCCATTTGCATGATATAATTGCATAATATTATCAATACTAATCATAGTTTAAGTCCATAGTTGATTACCTGATGATTTCCCTTGAGTTTCTCTTCAAAATCGCCCAAATCGCCTCTAAATCCGAGACCCAAATGTGAAATGTTTCTGAAATTTTCTAACTTCTGATACACTTAACTCACTGCGATTTTCGCTTCTGCGGACCATTTTCCGCCCCTGCGAAATCGCTTCTGCGGAATACCCTCCGCCTCTGCGGTCCTTTCCGCTTCTGCGGACAAGAGTCCGCTCCTACGAGCCCGTATCCGCGACCAGAGGGTCGCTTCTGCGTTTCCAGGCCTAGCCGGCCAATTCCGCTTTTGCGGCTCACTTTCCGCACCAGCGGTGCCGCACCTGCTGGCGAAACGCCACTTCCGCGATCAACAGCGCTTCTGCGCTCCTGTACCCGCTTCTGCGGACTCGCTCCTGCGCCCTCATTTCCGCAGGAGCGAAAACAACAGAACCAGAATCCCAAACCTGGAATTTTCCATATTTTCTCCCGTTTAGCCATCCGAAAACACCCCGAGGCCCCCGGGACCTCATCCAAACACACCAACACATCCTAATACTTTATTTGAACTTGCTCCAATCCTCAAAACATGTCTAACAACATCAAAACCCATAATTCACATCGAATTCAAGCCTAAATTCCTTAAAACATTCTGAATTACATAATCAATCAAAAACCCGACTAAACGATGCCCGAATGACCTGAAATTTTGCAGGCACATCCAAAATCACCTAACGGAGCTACTGCAACTGTCGGAATTCCATTCCGACCCCCGGATCAAAATCTCACGTACCGTTCGGATTTCGCCAAAATTCAACCTTAGCCAATTCAAGCCTATTTCTACACCGGGCCTCCAAATTCAATTCCGATCAATCCCTTAAGTCACAAATCACCTCCCGGAACTAACCGAATCATCAGAATTTGATTCCGAGCCCTCTAACCAAATAGTTAACTCCGGGTTGACTTTCCTTATTCAAGTTTCCTTCAAAAAGGCTATATGCCTCATTTTCAATCCAATTCACTCCTAACTTACCCGATAGACTCTAACACTGATATAAAAGCATAAAACATGTATTTACAACATAACGGGGTGGTAATTCCCGTGACGACGGGCCGGGTCGTCACATTCTCCCCCTCTTAAGCAAACGCTCGTCCTCGAGCGGGTCAAGAAACATACCTGAAGTCTCAAACAAGTGAGGATATCCGCTCCGCATCTCCCGCTCGATCTCCCAAGTGGCCTCCTCCACGGGTCGACCTCTCCACCGAACCTTAACTGATGCAATCTCCTTAGACCTCAATTTTCTCACCTGACGTCCCAAAATGGCAATAGGCTCCACATCATAGGATAGATCACCATCAAGCTGAATGGTGCTGAAATCTAATACATGAGACGGATCTCCAATGTACTTCCGGAGCATAGACACATGGAATACTGGATGAACGCTGGATAAGCTGGGCGGCAAGGCTAACTCATATGCCACCTCTCCAACCCTCCTAAGTATCTCAAAAGGACCAATGTACCTAGGACTCAACTTTCCTTTCTTCCCGAACCTCATGACACCCTTCATAGGTGAAACCTTCAACAATACTCTATCACCAACCATGAAAGACAATTCTCGAACTCTACGGTCCGCATAACTCTTCTGGCGAGACTGTGCAGTGCGAAGCCTCTCCTGGATCAACTTTGCTCTATCCAGAGCATCCTGGACTAACTCAGTCCCTATCAACCTATCCTTACCAGGCTCAAACCATCCCACGAGGGATCTACACTGTCTGCCATACAATGCCTCATACGGGGCCATCTGAATACTCAATTGATAACTGTTGTTGTAGGCAAAATCAGCAAGTGGTAGGAACTCATCCCACGAACCACCAAAGTCAATCACACAAGCTCGCAACATATCCTCCGGAATCTGAATAGTACGCTCAGACTGCCCATCTGTCTGGGGATGAAATGCTGTACTCAACTCAACCCGCGTACCCATCTCTCGCTGAAATGCTCTCTAAAACTAAGATTTGAACTGAGTACCCCTTTCGGATATGATAGACACCGGGACTCCATGCAACCGGACAATCTCCCGAATAAAGATCGCTGCCAACCGCTCCGATGAGTAGGTAGTACTAACTGGAATGAAGTGAGCTGACTTGGTCAGCCTATCCACAATCACCCATACCGAATCAAACTTCCTCGCCGACCGAGGGAGTCCAGTAACAAAGTCCATAGTGATCCTCTCCCATTTCCACTCAGGAATATCAATGCGCTGAAATACACCACCGGGCCTCTGATGCTCGTACTTAACCTGCTGACGGTTGAGGCACCGTGCTACATGTCTGACAATGTCCATTTTCATCTTTCTCCACCAATAGTGTTGTTTCAAATCTTGATACATCTTCGCAGCTCCTGGATGGATAGAATACCGCGAGCTATGGGCCTCTTCCAGAATCAACTCACGAAGGCCATCAACATTGGGCACACATATCCGGCCCTGCATCCTCAATATGCCGTCACTATCAATGGTGACATCTCTAGCATCATCATGCTGAACTCTATCCCTAAGGATAGCCAAATGTAGATCATCATACTGGCGCTCACGAATACGATCATATAGAGATGACCGAGATACAACACAAGCCAAAACCCGGCTGGGCTCCAAAATATCTAACCTCACTAGCCGATTGGCTAGCACCTGAACATCATAAGCAAATGGCCTCTCCTCAGCTGGAATATATGCCAAGCTCCCCATACTGACCGCCTTCCGACTCAAAGCATCGGCCACCACATTGGCCTTCCCTGGATGATATAATATAGTAATGTCATAATCCTTCAGCAACTCAAGCCATCTCCGCTGTCTCAAATTAAGGTCTTTCTATTTGAACAAGTGCTGGAGACTATGATGGTCGGTATACACCTCACAAGACACACCGTACAAATAGTGCCTCCAAATCTTCAATGCATGAACAATGGCGGCTAGCTCCAAATCATGAACAGGATAGTTCTTCTCATGTGGCTTCAATTGCCGAGAAGCATAAGCAATCACCTTACCTTCCTGCATCAACACACAACCTATCCCCACTCTCGAGGCATCACAATAAACGGTATATGAACCTGAAGCTGATGGCAATACTAACACTGGAGCTGTGGTCAAAGCTGTCTTGAGCTTCTGAAAGCTCTCCTCGCACTCATCCGACCACACGAATAGTGCACCCTTCTGAGTCAATTTAGTCAATGAAGAAGCAATGGATGAAAATCCTGAACAAACCGGTGATAATATCCCACCAAGCCAAGAAAGCTCATGATCTCTGTAGCTGAGGACGGTCTAGGCCAACTCTGCACCGCCTCTATCTTCTTTGGATCAACCTGAATACCATCACGAGACACCACATGTCCCATAAATGCTACGGACTCGAGCCAAAACTCGCACTTGGAGAATTTAGCATATAGCTTCTCCTCCCTCAATCTTTGCACCACAATACTCAAATGCTGAGCATGCTCCTCCTGACTACGGGAGTAGACTAGAATGTCATCAATGAACACAATCACAAATGAATCCAAATAGGGTCCGAACACACTGTTCATCAGATGCATAAATGCTGCTGGGGCGTTGGTCAGCCCAAAAGACATCACAAGAAACTCATAATGACCATATCGGGTCCTGAATGCAGTCTTCATAATATCCGAGTCCCTGATCTTCAGCTGATGATAGCCTGAACGAAGATCGATCTTAGAAAACACCCTCGCACCCTGTAACTGATCAAACAAATTATCTATGCGCGGTAGAGGGTACTTGTTCTTCACCGTCACTTTGTTCAATTGCCTATAATCAATACACATTCGCATGGAACCATCTTTCTTTTTAACAAATAATACCGGCGCACCCCACGGGGACACACTAGGACGGATGAAACCCTTATCTAGAAGCTCTTGAAGCTGCTCTTTCAGTTTGTTCAACTCAGCTGGTGCCATCCGGTAAGGAGGAATGGATATGGGCTGAGTGCCCGACACCAAGTCAATGCCAAAATCAATATCCTTGTCCGGCGGCATGCCAACCAGGTCTGAGAGAAATACATCTGGAAAGTCCCTCACAACAGGTACAGAATCAATGCTAGGAGTCTCAGCTCCCACATCTCTCACAAAAGCTAAGTACGATAAACACCCTTTTTCAACCATCTTCCGAGCTTTTAAGAACGAAATAACACGGCTAGGGACGAAATCGGTCGAACCCCGCCACTCGATCTGAGAAATACCAGGAATGGCCAACGTAACTGTCTTAGCATGACAGTCCAATATAGCGTGGTATGGAGACAACCAGTCCATACCCAATATAACATCAAAGTCCACTATCCCCAATAATAGCAAATCTGCCTGGGTCTCCAGACCCTCAATAAATATAACACAGGATCTATAGACATGATCCACAACAATCGTATCACCCACGGGGTGGATACATGAACAGGTAAATCAAGACTACCACGAGTCGCACCCAAATGATGTGCAAAATAAGAGGACACGTATGAATATGTGGACCCTGGATCAAATAGAACAGAGGCATCTCTGTGACAGACAGAAATGATACCTGTAATCACAGCATCGGAGGCAACTGCATCACGCCCGTCAGGAAGTGCATAGAACCGTGCCTGGCCTCCACCAGATCTCTCCTCGCCCCTGGGGCGACCACGAGAAGACTGACCTCCACCTCTACTAGACTGAGATGGTGCTGAAGAGGAGGGCTGATCCCTCTGCTGAGTCCTGTCCCTACGGAGTCGAGGGCACTGTCTCCTCATGTTGCCAAACTCACCATACTCATAACATGCACCTGGTGCTGGAGAAGGGGACTGAAGGGAACCCCTCGCCGCAGAAGAACCCTGGGCTGAAGAAGTAGGTGCTGCACTCTGGGCTGGAAGGGCACTAAGTGATGACTGACCCTGCTGAAACCCCTGTCGACCACGACCATAAGAACCTCCGCTCTGCTCTGGGCGGCCTGAATGAGAAGGTCTAGATGAGCGACCTCTGCTCTGCTGGGAATGCCCTCTAGATGGAGCACCACTGAAACTGCCAGAACCATGAGGCCTCTTGGCCTCCCACTCCTCTCTCTCTCGGCGATGATCCGCCTCAATGGAACGTGCCATATCAACAACCTGCTCAAATGATGATGACAAAACTCTCTCTCGGTCATAAGAATGCGGATAGAGTAGTTGAGGCCATCAATGAACCTCTTGATCCTCTCCCTATCATTAAGGATCATCCATGTGGCATGCCTAGCCAACTGAGTGAATCTAAGCTCATACTGAGTCACAGACATGTCGCCCTGAATCAACCACTCGAACCGGCGACGTAGCTCCTCGCGACGAGACCGAGGTACATATTTCTCTAGAAAGAGAGTAGAGAACTGCTGCCATGTGAGAGGTGCTACTCCTGCAAGCCTACGCCTCTCAAACTCTTCCCACCAATGAAATGCGGGACCAGTGAACTGAAAGGTAGTAAATGAAACTCCGATGGACTCAAGAATACCAGCCGTCTGCAACATCCTCTGACACTTATCCAAGAAGACCTGGGCATCCTCGCCCTCAACGCCACTAAAATGGGGTGGCTGAAGTCTACCCAACCTCTCAAGACGATGCTGCTCGTCATCGGGCATAGCCTGAACCATATGATCTGGAGCTGGAGCTGGTGCAGCTGGAGGAATAACCGTTGCAACCACCTGAGTGGGGACCGCCTCTGGCGTCTGAAGTCCCTGAACAACCGGGTCAGGTGTGCGAGCTGCAGGGGTCTGCTGACCACCCCCTGTCTGAGATGTTGCTGCAGTAGCAGTAGCTGAGACTACCTGAGCCAGACCGGAACACACCGATAATATCTGAGCAAGAGTCTCCTGAAGACCAGGAATAGCAATAGATACAGTCTGGCCCTGAACTGGGACTGCTGGAGCATCAACCACTGGGGGCTGCTCCTGAACTGGTACAACGGGCGGGTCAGCTGGCACTGCCTCAGCCGCCTTACCTCTACCTCTAGCACGATCGCGCCCACGGCCTCTAACAGGTGGCAATGGAGGTCGTCCACCTCGTCCCGATGCTCGCGTTCTCGCCATCTGCGAGAGAATAGAATATAGAAGTTCAGTTCTCCGAACAACAAGATCGCACGACAGAGTTCAAGAAAAGTGAAGTGTTTCCTAAAGGTTCGCAGCCTCCCGAGGATAAGTACAGGCGTCCCCGTACCGATCCACAAGACTCTACTAACCGGCTCAAGACTCATGAGGCCTAGTAAACCTAGGCTCTGATACCAACTTGTCACGACCCCAAATCCGGTCGTGATGGTGCCCAGCACATTGCTAAGCCAGCCTGACCAATCAATATCAACAACGGAGCTAGAAGCTCTCTTTAGCCCATTTTAAGCATATTAATTCACGAGGCAACAT
Organism: Nicotiana noctiflora; assembly: GCA_032618575.1. Classification (NCBI taxonomy): domain Eukaryota; kingdom Viridiplantae; phylum Streptophyta; class Magnoliopsida; order Solanales; family Solanaceae; genus Nicotiana; species Nicotiana noctiflora. The sequence continues at coordinate 96,138 of JASVEL010002064.1, read as the reverse complement.
CGATACATATAACGAAAACGGGGAACCAATTCCCATAATACATCAACTCCCATAGACCGAAGGGTCAAGAGTCATGAGCCTCTACTGAACATGAGTGTATAAAGGTTTACAAGATACCAAGTGCGGAAATAAAAGTCAATACAAAATCAAGAGACAGTAAGAAGGAATATCGGGTCCTGCGGACTCTGTAGCTACCTCGAATATCCATAAATGTCACCTCGCCCAGCTACTAGATCACTGCTGAGAGGTACCTGGATCTTCACACAAAGTGCACGGAGTAAAATGAGTACTGCCAGACTCAGTGGTAATAAACAAGGGTAAGACGCAGATAAGAAATCCGCAATAAAGCACTATGTAAAGTTGTAATCAAATACCCTGTCACAGAATCAATATCAAATGTACCTGTACCAACACGTACCAGCAAAACAGTATAACAGCTATCAGATGTAGCTAAATGCAATGCAATGCATGATATGACCGCTACGACGCGTAGCCCGATCCAATTTGGGTACCCGTGCTCACCGTGGGGGTTCAGACTCCAGAGGGGCTCCTACAGCCCAAGCACAATATTACTGCGGCATGCAGTCCGATCCAACATATATACTGCTGCGGCGCGCAGCCCGATCAACTACCAGTCAGCTAATATGCAAATACAGCCGCGCATGCTCAAAAGTAGTTTTGAAAACCTTTTTATCATTTTTCAGTTGGAAAACAGTAATACCAAGTTCCAGAGATTGGAAATAGCATGATAACAGAGATAGCTACGGACTGGTAGTAACTAACATGTCAATATGATAAGACAACGATAACGATCCTCGCGGGATCTAATAACTGGCTCACGGCCCACAAGTATACCCAACCGCCCAAGAAGGGGGTTCCTCGGCTCCAAAGTGGCCAATATCTCAATATATAGTGTGCAACCATCCGAGAAGGATATTCGACGGCTCAAGAATAGCCAATGTCATAACACAGTATCAACAAGTCGGACTAAGCCATAGTCCCCAATCACAATCGACCCCGCACTCACAAGGAAGTACGTGTCTCGCCGCTATACAGCGTCACAAAGTGGTATACCGGGGTTTTGAACCCGCTGGTCATCACCCACATCTATTACTCACCTCAATACGGCACGACGACTACTTCGCAATGCCCTTTCCACGAGAATCAAGCTCCGCACGTGTAGAATTTGATCAAATACAGTAGAAATACAACAAATTAGGCCAATGGGACGACACCCAATCAATACAACTCAATTGACATCAAAATTCCCAAAGTTGTCAAAATCTGACTTTCGGTACGCTTGTCGAAAAATTACAAAAGTCACATTTTTGGAATCCTCATCTCGATACGAGTCTAGGCATATAAAATTTACCAAAATCGGACTCCATTTGCCCACTCAAATCCTTGATTTTCTAAAGTTCAAGCCTAGGGTTAAATCTTCCATGAATCACCCCAAATTCCTCCATTTTCATGATATAATTGCATAATATTATCAATACTAATCATAGTTTAAGTCCATAGTTGATTACCTGATTATTTCCCTTGCATTTCTCTTCAAAATCGCCCAAATCGCCTCTAAAGCCGAGACCCAAATGTGAAATGTTTCTGAAATTTTCTAACTTCTGATACACTTAACTCACTGCGATTTTCGATTCTGCGGACCATTTTCCGCCCCTGCGAAACTGCTTCTGCGGAATACCCTCCGCCTCTTCGGTCCTTTCCGCTTTTGCGGACAGGAGTCCGCTTCTGCGAGCCCGTATTCATGACCAGAGGGTCGCTTCTGCGTTTCCAGGCCTTGCCGGCCAATTCCGCTTTTGCGGCTCACTTTCCGCACCAGCGGTGCCGCTCCTGCGGGCAAAATGCCGCTTCCGCGATCAACAGCGCTTCTGCACTCCTGTATCCGCTTCTGCGGACTCGCTCCTGCGCCCCCATTTCCGCAGGAGCGAAAACAACAGAACCAGAATCCCAAACCTGCAATTTTCCACATTTTCTCCCGTTTAGCCATCTGAAAACACCCCGAGGCCCCCGGGACATCATCCAAACACACCAACACATCCTAATACTTTATTCGAACTTGCTCCAATCCTCAAAACATGTCTAACAACATCAAAACCCATAATTCACATCGAATTCAAGCCTAAATTCCTTGAAACATTCCGAATTACACAATCAATCAAAAACCCGACTAAACGATGCCCGAATGACCTGAAATTTTGCATGCACATCCAAAATCACCTAATGGAGCTACTGCAACTGTCGGAATTCCATTCTGACCCCCGGATCAAAATCTCACCCACCGTTTGGATTTCGCCAAAATTCAACCTTAGCCAATTCAAGCCTATTTCTACACGGGCCTCCAAATTCAATTCCGATTGCTCCCCTAAGTCACAAATCACCTCCTGGAACTAACCGAATCATCAAAATCTGATTCCGAGCCCTCTAACCAAATAGTCAACTCCGGGTTGACTTTCCTTATTCAAGTTTCCTTCAAAAAGGCTATATACCTCATTTTCAATCCAATTCACTCCTAACTTACCCGATAGACTCTAACACTGATATAAAAGCATAAAACATGTATTTACAACATAACGGGGTGGTAAATCCCGTGACGACGAGCCGGGTCGTCACAAGCAACAATTCAAAGGGATGCGATTTCAACTTCTGCTGGTATCACTGCTTTAGTTCCATGCACCAACAAGTAAGGAATTGCACCTACTGAAGTGCAGATAGTAGTGTGGTAACACAACAATGCAAATGGTAGCTTTTCATGCCATTGCCTAGACCCTTCTACCATCTTTCTCAATATCTTCTTTATATTCTTGTTCGATGCCTCAACCGTGCCATTTGCTTTGGGACGATACAGGGTGGAATTACGGTGTATAATCTTGAATTGTTGACATACTTCTTTCATCAAACCACTGTTAAGATTAGCGCTGTTGTCCGTGATGATCATTTTCGGAATCCCAAATCTATAGATGATATGGGAATGAACAAAATCCACCACTGCCTTCTTGGTCACTGACTTGAAAGTTTTAGCTTCCACCCATTTGATGAAATAGTCAATGGCTACCAGAATGAACCTATGACCATTGGAAGCTGCAGGTTCTATAGGTCCAATAACATCCATACCTCAAGCAACAAATGGCCATGGCGCTGATATTGTATGCAATTCTGTCAGCGGAGAATGAATCAAATCTCCGTGTATCTGACACTAATGGAATTTTCGTACGAAACTTATACAATCATGCTCCATAGTGAGCCAATAATATCCTGCTAGAATAATCTTCTTTGCCAATACATATCCGTTCATATGTGGCCCACAAACTCCGACATGTACCTTTGTCATCACTATTGTGGCTTGACCTGCATCTATACATCTTAGTAATCCCAAATCCGGGGTTCTTTTGTACAGTACTCCTCCACTAAGGAAAAATCCATTTGCCAATCACCGAATAGCTCTCTTTTGATCTCCCGTTGCCTGCTCTGAGTATATCCCCATCCTGAGGTATTCTTTGACATCATGAAACCATGGCTCGCCATCCATTTCTTCCTCCACCATATTGCAATAAGCATGTTGATCCCGAACTTGGATATGTAACAGATCAACATGAATCTTATCCGGGTGATGCAACATCGATGCTAGAGTAGCCAAAGCGTCGGCAACCTCATTATGCATTCTTGCGATATGTCTGAATTCTACTGACCGGAAATGCTTAATCAGATCATGCATACATTGACGATATGTGATAAGCTTCAAGTCTCTTGTTTCCCATTCAACTTGAACCTGATGTACCAGAAGGTCCGAGTCTTCCAAGACCAAGACGTCCTGGACATCCATGTCCACAGCCAATCGTAACCCCAAAATGCATGCTTCGTACTCAGCCATGTTGTTTGTACAATAGAAGTGCAGTTGGGCCATAACAGGATAATGATGTCCTGTTTCAGAAATAAGTACTGCTCTTATTCCAACTCCCTTTGCATTTGCAGCTCCGTCAAAGAAAAGCTTCTACCCCGGCTCACTGGTTAGTTCTAACTCATTAATTTGCAACACTTCTTCATCTAGAAAATACATCCTTAAAGGTTCGTATTCATCATCAACATGATTCTCAGCTAAGTAATCGGCTAGTGCTTGGGCTTTCATAGCCGTCCTCGTCACATAGATGATGTCAAATTCTGTAAGTAATATTTGCCATTTTTCTAACCTTCCTGTAGGCATAGGTTTCAGGAAAATGTACTTCAATGGATCCAAACGTGAAATGAGATAAGTAGTGTAGTAAGAAAAATAATGCTTCAACTTCTGTGCCACCCAAGTTAGGGCGCAACATGTCTTCTCAAGATGCGTGTACTAAACTTCATATGCTGTGAACTTCTTACTAAGATAATAGATGGCCTGTTCCTTTCTGCCAGTGATATCATGTTGCCCCAATACGCAGCCAAAAAAATTGTCCAAAATTTTTAGATAAAGAATCAGAGGCCTCCCGGGTTCAGGAGGAACCAACACAGGTGGGTTTGACAAATACTCTTTTACCTTATCAAAAGCCTCTTGGCATTCTTCAGTCCATATGACTGCAGCATCTTTCTTTAACAGCCTGAAAATAGGTTCACATGTCGATGTGAGCTAAGCAATGAATCGACTGATGTAGTTCAATCTTCCCAAAAGACTCATTACTTCAGTTTTGTTCTTTGGTGCTGGCAATTCTTGTATGGATTTGATATTTGATGGATCCAACTCAATACCTCGCCGACTGACAATGAATCCTAACATTTTTCCCGAGGGAACCCCAAATGCACATTAGGCTGGGTTGAGCTTAATGTCATACCTCCGAAGTCTCTGAAAAAACTTCCTCAGATCTGCTACAAGGTCCTCCTGACGCCTGGATTTTATGATCACATTGTCTACATACACCTCAATATCTTTGTGTATCATGTCATGAAACACAGTAGTCATTTCTCTCATGTATGTTGCCCCAGCGTTCTTCAAACCGAACGGCATTACCCTGTAGCAATAAGTCCACCAAGGAGTGATGAAAGCTGTCTTTTCTGCATATTCTTCATCCATTAGGATCTGATGGTATCCTGCATAGCAATCCACAAAGGATCCAATCTCACGCCCCGCACAGTTGTCTATCAAGATATGGATGTTGGGTAGTGGGAAGTTATCTTTTGGGCTTGCCCTGTTCAGATTGCGATAATCGACACATACCCGAATTTTCCCATCCTTTATCGGCACTGGCACCACATTGGCCAACCATTCGGGATATCGAGTAACCCGAATAACCTTTGCTAGCAACTGCTTGGTTACTTCTTCTTTAATCTTTACACTCATGTCCGTTTTGAACTTTCTCAATTTTTGCTTGTCGGGAGGACATGCCGGATCAGTGGGCAATTTATGAACCACTAGATCTGTGCTTAAACCTGGCATGTCATCATACGACCATGCAAAAACATCTTTAAATTCAAAGAGTGCTTTGATTAGCTCTTCCGTGATACTCGGCTCAATGTGAATGCTGATTTTGGTTTCCCTAACATTATCCTTATCTCCTAAGTTGACAACTTCAGTATCGTTTAAATTAGGCTTAGGTTTTTCTTCAAAATGAGTTAATTCCCTGTTTATCTCTTCAAAAGCCTCATTTTCCTCATATTCCGATTCATCCTCACAATCGACCTTGCGCACAATTAATTCGGATTCAGATTGACTTCTTAGACTAAGTTGAAGATCTGTTGTGCATGCCATGTCATTGGAACCGGCAAAAAGAGAACTGTTCAGAAATGAAAAGAAACAGAAATCAAAAATCAAGAAAATAAAGGAAACTTTCGTTTTTATTGAAAATGAGGAATAAAAGAGTTTCACACTACAAATAAAATCAGAACTGGATTACAGCTCTGGAATAATCCAGGAAACAAAAAGAAAATCCAGAGCCTACTACCAAGATTCCTTCCAGATAGGAAGAGGAGTAACCGTCTAATTATTGGTTTTGGCCTTGGGCCCCACATATTGTATGTCCGCTTTACTAGAACCCTCTCGAGCTTCGATCATGTTGACATCAACAAACAACCTCTGAAAACTCTTATCCAGATCTCCATCTGGTCCAATCGACGGTCCAAGAATCTTTGGGTTCGACATCCTCCTGAACCCTGCTTTAACAAAAGACCGGGAGAGGCGTGAAACTGGCTTGGGAAGGACGCAGACTTTATTATTCGAGCTCTCTTCACATCCGCTACCGTCGGCTTGAACCCTAACCCGAATGTCTCCAAATTCTCAGGCAAAGAAACGGGTTGAATGATACCATGGAGTTTGCCCCCCAAACCTTTTCCTAGTATAAACCCACAGTTCATCATTTCTGAGGCGATCATGAAGATTGAAGCTGAGATCCTGGGAAATGTGAGGTCCTTGCCTTCGAAAACCTTATCCATTGAAACCCCTTCGAAGACTTGGTATACCCATGGTCCCTTATCATTCTCTATTTCTATGAATGGCACCACGTCATCACTCATAATGCCTGTGCTATCATCCCCATGCATCACTATTTCCTGCCTGTCCCACTCAAACTTCACCATTTGGTGCAATGAAGAAGGTACTGCTTTGGCAGCATGAATCCAGGGTCATCCCAATAGCAGAGTGTATGATACGGCCACGTCCACCACTTGGAACTCCATGGTGAAATCTACTGGACCAATGGTTAGTTCTAGTATGATATCGCCCAATGAGCTAGTACTCCCTCCATCAAAACCTCTGATGCAGACGCCATTCTTACGGACTTTGTCATGATCAATCTTCAGTTTTTTCAGAGTAGCCAAAGTACAAATGTTGGCACTTGAACCATTATCCACCAATACTCGGGTGACCACCGAGTCTTCACACTTCACGATCAAGTATAATGCTTTGTTATGTTCCGTACCCTCTTTTGGCAATTCATCATCAGAAAATGTCACTGCGTTGACTTCAAAGATTTTATGCACTATCTTCTCCAAGTGATTTATAGAAAGTTTTCCTGGAACATGGGCTTCATTCAGGATCTTCAACAAGGCCTGGCAATGATCACTGGAATGGATTAACAAGGATAGTAATGACATTTGAGCTGGGGTTTTCCTCAACTGCTCCACAATAGAGTAGTCCTGGGCTTTCATCTTCTTCAAGAACTCCTCAGCTTCCTCGTCTGTTACTATCTTCTTCACCAGTGTGGGATTAGATCTCCTCAACTCTACGGGAGCAAAACACTGCCCCGATCGAGTCAAACCCTGGGCCTCACAACTAACTTCCTCCACTGACTTTCCTTTGTACATCACCATTGCCTTTTCATACTTCCAAGGCATGGCCTTGCAAGCAGTCACTAGCAACTGGGCTACCGGCTTTATGATGACTGGTTCCATACATACTCTTTTCACAATCACTACTAGCACAGACGACGCTCCAGACACTACCAACTTTGTTGTTTTTGGTTTCTCCGTAATGGCAGATGGGCTTTTCCCCAATATTACCATTGTCTTGACATCCTCCCTCTTAGTTGGTACCTCCACTTCTACACTGGTCGATTTCTCTTTTGTACTGTCCGTGATCATCATCACTGTTTGTGATGGCTTCTTGGGTTCTCCCTCTCCTTGCACAATCTCGATCATACGGGTTTCAGGGTGGGTTGGTAGTGGGTTTTGGTTAATGTTGGGTACCTTGGGTACCTGAACCTCAATCTTATTAGCATTGATAAGATCATGGATTGCATGCTTCAGTTTCCAACATCTCTCGGTAGTATGCCCGGGAGCCCCCGAACAATATTCACATTTCACTGAGTGGTCCAAATTTTGAGGTAAGGGATTTGGTAATCTGGGCTCAATAGGACTCAACAAACCTATATGCTTCAATTTGTGGAATAAAGCAGTATAGGCTTCTCCTAATTCTGTGAATGTTCTCTGCCTCTGAACCCTTTCGTTCTTGAAAGTCGGATTCCCCTAGAAAACTGGCCCTGTGGGATTTTTGTAGGCCCTTGGTGGTAGGTAGTTGTTATGGGGAGCTGGGTAGGTATTATGTGGGGTTGGCGCACGCCATTGCGGGCGCGCTGGAGGTTGGGTGTGTGAGCACATGATTTTTGCACTAGGTAAACAAAATTCCAAAATTAAAAATAAAATAATATTTTTGAGTGTAATTGCATGTCTTGTTTGAAATTAGATACATTTTATGTGTTTAAATAATTAGGAATTAGAAAATTAAAAAAAATAGGTTCAATACTTGTACTTTTGGATTTAAGTAATTAAAAGAAAATTAGCAAAAATAGTTTAATTAGCGGAATATAGTAGAAAATAGCAAAAATATCAGAAAAATTGGAAAAATAGGAAATTGAGTAATTGGAAAAGAATATAAAAATAGGAAATAAAATACAAAAAAAGAAAATACATAAAAAATAATTAAAACAACAAAAATATAAAAAAAATATATATATATAAGTGTAATAAGAATTGGGGCAATAGAATCCCAAATCAGAGGCCCAAAACACCCATGCCCAAAGGTCAGGTCCAATTCATTAAGAAGCAAGTGATCTCAGCCGTTCATCATGACAAATCCAACGGATAAGACAATTAGCAAAATTATTTAATCAATGAAATGTGAGATCAAATCTGAACCGTTCGTTTAAATTGATCTAAGGGTTGAAAGCATTGGTCTCATTGGCATGGAGACGATGCCGTTTTAGTAACGTCAATAACGACCGTTGATCTTCATCAAATCAACGGTCCAGATCACCTTATCTCCCCCAACTATAAAATGCTTTGGTCCGTCTGAGACCAGCCATTCTCAATCTACACAAACCTTAGCCGCCCAAATCCCCTCTCTTCTCCTTCATCTTCTTCCTCGCCTCCCTTTCTGAAACCCTACCGGCCATGGAGGCCACCACCATCCATGGTGGTCTCCGGCCACCCCTTTCACCTCCCCTCTTCTCTCCTTCATCTTCTTCACCTCAAACACCCCTCAAAACCCTGAAAACCAAAAGAACCCCCCATGTTCTTGATCTGCCGGTCACCGGAACCTATCTCCGGTGACCAGAAGCTATGAGATCCATCTCCAAACCAATGCCAAAAGAACCACCTTGGTCCGATCTAACCCCCCACAGCCTTAGTTTCCTTCGAATACACCCTGAGCTTCTCGAATATCCCAAAAGAAGTCGCCGGAACCCTAACTCCGGCGACTCGAAACTAAACCTTCTTCAAGATCTTACCTTTACCCTTCCAAATACCCCCTCCAATATGAAAAACCTCAAAAAGACTTCATCTTGGAGTCGAAAAGAAAAGAAAACCAGAAAGAAATAAAGAAAAAGAAACAAAGAAAAGGTCTGCAAGATACTGAAAAAGAAAAGAAGGAAAATGGTGAAAAGGGAAGCTCAGGGGACCGGCCCTGCAAAGCTAAGTCCCCTTACCCTTATGTATTTTTACTGTTTTCTTTTGTCTGTATATTCTCATGTTTTCCTTCTATTTTCATTATTTGAATCTTGTTTGTTTCCTTGTTTTGATTGTTTTTGTTTCTCTTAAAAGATCTATCTCTCATCCTGTGCCTTTTAATCTTATGTAGTACTAGGGCTTTTCGATTTGTTCTTCTTTCATATCTTTGTTCTATTTTGTTTGTTTCGATTATGTTCAGCTTATTTGGTTTTAAAAGATCTATCTTTCACCCTTGCCTCTTCATCTTCTTGTTATTGTGATTTCTGATCTGTTAGTTTTCAACAGCATGACTATTCCTCTCTTTATGATTCTTTACATGTTTAGTTGTCTAGTCATTGTTATTCATCTCTTATACTATGTTTATCTCGTTTGTTTGGATTTTGTTTTGATTCTCTGTTTTGATGATTTGACCTTGATATCTTTCTTCTTTTTCGTCCTCTTTAGTATTAGGCCTCTTCATCTTGTTGGACTTCGATATCTTCGTTGCATGTTTAAGTTTTTTGACTCTTATTCTATATTAGTTTATCTTTCTTAGCTCTTAATAGTTTGAATATTATTCTACTAGAATTAGTCGTTTGTCTCCTATATTAAGGTTAATTACTTTATCTTTGTCTATTCCCCTAATCTTCTGATTAAAACCAGGATTTTTCTTTTAATGATTTGTTTATACCACCTCTTCTGTTCCTTCATCTGCTAAAATAAGCATGTCAATCTGATTTTGCTTCTTTTTCTGTTACTTGGCATGATAGACTTTAGGATTTTTCAAGTTTCCCTATGACTCTTCTATTCTTGATTTTTATCTATATATATATATATATATATATATATATATATATATATATATATATATATATATATATATATATATCAAAGCTAGGGTTAGTACTTGAAAATAGATCCTGGCTACCATGTTTATGTTATTCTGTGGTCCTTGTGTCTAAAAATGAGCCATATTTCATCTCTTATTGACTGTTTTATGAGGTTTAGCTTCTATGTGTGTCTATGCCCATGAACCTTAAAGGTTTTGGGGTTTTTCAATTATCATTTGACATGAATTGGTTGTAATTAAGTCTAATTGATATTGATTGACACTCTACCACATGAAATTGGGTTATGTGAATTGATTGATTGAGATTCAACACTATCAAATTTCCCCTTCTGAGTTTTAATTGATTGTTGCACAATGCTTGGTCTTATGTGGCTATGTGTGCAATTGCATGTTGAAATGACCGAGTTTGCAATAAGTTCTTGTTAGTGTGAGCTTGTGATTAATACTCATTAACCTTAGTGGAATTGGTTATAGCTGTTAGTGCTAAGTTTCATAAAATGGCTAGTTTTGAAATAGGTTAAAACTGAAAATCAAATAACAATAAGCTATAAGATGAATAAGTGACCAAAGAGTGGTCAATTTTGCAAATTGACCAACTCTACAAAGTCCAGCACACTGGCCCACCTTAAAAAGGCTAGTTGTGTAATAAGTGGTGCAAGTCTGCAAGTACAGACTCACCAAGGCTCATTTGAGCCCTGAATCACAGGTGGCTAGGTCTGCAAAGGCCTTAGCCCAGCCTGTGTTCAGTTAAATATGTTAGTTATGTAAATGATTGGTTAAGTCTGCAAGTTCAGACTTACCAAGGCTCATTTGAGCCCTGAATCACAGGTGGCTAAGTCTGCAAAGGCTTTGGCCCAGCCTGTGTTCAGCAAATGGGTTTCAATTACCTAAGCCAAGTCTCAACTTGAGACTGGCTAAATCTTAAATAGGTTAAATACAACAATAAAGCAGGCTAGTCCTGCAATTAGTTTAAAAATGAAATAAAAAGGTCTTAATTAACTGAAAATGAAACAAAAAGAGTTAAAATTGAAATAGTTCCTTAAAGTAGAACTGGCCAGTCCTTAAATACTAATGTAAGGACTGGCCATTAGTTAAATAAACCCAAAAATGCTGAAAACCCTAGGTAGGTCGGGTAAATCAGCAATGTCATTAAAGGCATAAAAGGAAACCAAATTGGTGAAATAGTGAATTACATAGAACACATAGGGGTATGGGAGTCATTTGTACCCCTGATTTCTGCAATTTTGCAGAGAATAAAGGGTATAATGGTCTCCCTAAAAAGGTACATCAGTAAAAATCCCTAACCATCAGGGATACTTTGGTAAAATCCTAGAAATGGAATAAAAAAGAACCTTCTAGCACATGCTGGACGGGATCTTTTAATTGAAAATGGGGTCTAAGTGTAAATTTAGCAATTTTAAAGGGGGAAAAGTGGAATTTAATTCCATTCTTTCTCCCCAAGAAATCTGCCATTCCTACACCAACATATACCTCCAAAAAGAGTGAAATAAGGGCTGGTTTTTCTATAGAGAAATTCAAAGTAAAAAGTAGTAATATAGCAAGTAGTATTTCCGGGCATTTCTGAGTGAGAGCATCTGGTAGTCACCTGTTCTTGTGGTTTTCTGCTCGAGTTTTGCTTGGATTCCTATTTGCTGTTGCTGTGGTTATCTGTTCGTTGATATTCAATCTCCCACTGTTGCATTTGTTGTTTGAGTCTGTTGCTGAATACTTGCCTAATCCCCTAGAACTCATTGGTCTTCTATTTGTTGATTCAGGTACACTTCTATTCAAACGAAGCTGTAATGGTGAATTGCTGAAATGAAATGAAGTTCCAGTTTGATTCATACATTATATTGGATTTTGTAGTATAATATCTTCGTTAGCTGCTTAGTATTATCTTAGATTTGTAATGCTGATATAGTATAGTATGTACAAGTACAAAACGAAACAAAAACAGTGTAATAGCTAGTAATGTAGTGGTAGTATAGTCGTAGTAGTAAATCACTTATTTAAATAGGTATAAACTTAAAACAAGGTCAAATGACACAAATATGAATAGCTAACACTATGTTCGGCCAGTTCACATAGGTAATCTGATGTGAAACTAATAGCTTGATTTAAGTGAGCTTAAAAGAGGAACAATTAAAATGAAGTAATAACCCAATTAAAACCAGATTTGTGGCATCAAACAAGCCGATTCGTATTATTATCTATAGTTAATCACATCTGTGAATTTGAGTGTAGATACAAATAAAAGCAAAAGAAAAGAAAGAACAGTTGAAAGAAACAATGTGTAATTCGCAGTTGAGTTTGAGACGTTGAATGAGTGCAAAATTGAAGTGAATCCAGTAGTACCATCTTGTATATATGCATCATTGAATAACTTGATCGTAGATACTCAAGCCATCATTAAGTTAGTAATCGAATTGTTAAATCATGCTTTCATATAGCTAAACCATCTGCTTTCAATTACTTAGTTAAATAACATTCAACTTCAGTGTATACCAACCCCTTAAAAAAGTAGAAGTTAGAAATAGTCAGATTCCATATACATCGGGTTATTTAGTTAAGGTTAGCATAATTCGTATTGTACAGTGATTTTCATCTTCTGATAAATAAATAAAAGTGATTTGATTTCGTTCTTTAATTTTGAGTATCTCTTTTGCTATGAATTCATCATCTTTATCTTGTTATTGTCAACTCAATTTGGTTTGGGCCCAATAAGTAGTGTGGGCCTAAACCGCAGTACGAAATCTACTGGACTATTGAGCAGAAGCCTGAGGACAGCCTGGGTCTTTGAGACCTGGGCAGATCCAGTGCCCATTTGAGTAAGAGAGCAAGAGCCCAGGCCCAATGAAGATAATAATAATGGCTTGGTTTTGATGCTGAAACGATAATATGGTTAAGGAAAAAACAAAAATAGAATAATAGAGTACGTTAAGATTAGGACTCTAAAAATGTAATTGGGACGAGCCTCGCACAACACTAAATAGCGGGCCCCCTTAGTAATGAAATAATTTATAAATAGAATCGGGGGAGGCTACTAGCAAATTTCATAGCTTCTCCCAAAAAGAATTAAAAGCCGATAGACTCTATTAGGCACGGTTTAATGTACCTTCCTTACAAATGAGTGTGCACTTGGTGCGACTCAAATCCAAAATCCCGGCAAAGCCTAAATGTACTAAAGGTCACAGGCGTACTGGTTGCGGTGTGATTTGAGGTGCGTTTTTGTGATGTTGCAATTTTGTAAAATATTAAAAGTAAAAGCACATACGCATTGTTAAAATCTATAACAAGTAAAATAAGATTCGAGAACAATGATTGAACGACCGTGCTAAAACCATGGAATTCGGGAATGTCTAACACCTTCTCCCGGGTTAACAGAGTTCCTTATCCAGGTGTTTGTTTCGCGGACTATAATAACAGAGTCAGTTTTCTCGGATTCAGGATTAATCACTGACTTGGGACACCATTATCTTCCCAAGTGGCGACTCTGATAACTAAATAAAAATCCCAAACCGATTGTCCTTTATGTGGAAAAACTCCTTCCTCTTTGTTGTTATACTCGTTTCGGGTATTTGAACACTGAGGTATACCCTACATATCTTTCCGAACGGATTGGTACAAAAGCCTCTGTTCAGGCGCACATTTGTGGGGTAGTAAAAAGGGAGGTGTGACAGCTCTGGCGACTCTGCTGGGGATCCCAACCCAGAACTTCGGTTTTAGGGTTTAAGAATTCGAGCTCCTTAGAATCGCCATTCTTGATGTTATTCGACTTCGTTTTATGATTTGAACAACATGCTATGTGTTTTAACGCTTTGATACTAGGTGGATTGTATATAAAACTGTGCCGAAAACCCTTCTCTTCTTCACTCCCGGGGATGTGCTTACTGGTTGAGACTCCCCTTTCTATTAAGTTACACCAAAACCAAGAAACAGAGGCCGGATAAGTTACAAAGCCGATTGACTCTGCGAGTCACCGGTACGTAGCCCCCTCCTCGATTCGAGTTGTCCGCTCGGGTACACGGTCTAGCACTCTATGAAACTATAAGATGTTGAACATAGGTCTAGGATGATTATTTGCATCATATCTGACTTAGGGGACTCAACACAGGGGTTGGGTCCGTCTAGGACAGGTGACCCGGTATTTAAAAGACCGATCATATTATGTGTTGCATTTTATTGTCCTTGATCGTTATGCGGACCGGCAAAATTCCCGAGTATAGAAAAGTATTCAAAATAAAAAAGAGAGAAATAAAAGCTAGTGAAAGAGTGTATTTGGAAAATCTGAAAATTTGAAAAAAAAAATGGCTTTGTTGTTGAAATAATTGGTCAACTAATCTGACAGAACTACGCATGTTTGATTCCCGCCATTAGGCGGGATACGTAGGCAACCCTTGAACGGGTCCAACCACCTTTTTAGAAAAAGACCAAAAAGATTTTCGTTTCAAATAAGCGGAGTGATTGCTATTTTTAGAAATGGCCGAATGTTCCGAAAGGATGCCGGAAGGCTATTTTGGCAAAAATGGCCACTTCGAGGGTCATGTCTTTTTTAGAATGAAAATTTGCATTGAAAAAAGGTTTTTCTCTTTTATAAATAAAATCGCCTTAATAAATGTGCAGGATGAGCACAATACAGAATGAACCTTTCGCCTTAATGAATAAAATCCCTTTTGAGCTAAGACTATGGTGGAACGACATGGGAATAGAGGGTCAAAACTGGATCGAAGGCTACTTAAAGGATCTCACGGGATTATTGGATATAATTCCCCGAGGCAGCATAATCAAAGCATTGGTCACATATTAGGATCCTGCACACAATGTACTACATCTTCCAGACTTTAAACTCACTCCTACTTTGGAGGAGATTGATTTTTACATAGGGAAGAACGAGATCCCCTTGAAAGAAAAATACCCGGTGGCCCCGAGAGCAGTAATGGTGCACCGCTTCTTGGATTCTTTGAAAATTGCTAGGAATGTTGATTTAGCCAATGGATTTTGCTCCCTGAACTTCATTTATAGCAGATATGGACATGTCGGGGGTTTCAACGACTCCATGAACAAGCTTTGTAGCAAGTCCAACCGAGAAAAATGGGAGGAGCATCGACGGTTCGCTTTCTTAGTGGCATTTCTCGGGGTTATCATATTTTCGAGAAAAGATGGGCATATCAATATAAAGGTTGTCGGGGTAGCAAGCACTTTGGTAGTACAAGATAATTGTACTCTGGCTCCAATTATTTTAGCAGACATATACCGTGCCTTAACTGCATGAAAAGCGGGGTCCAACTTCTTTGAGGGATGCAAGTTGATTTTGCAAATATGGTTGATCGAACATCTATGCCATCAACCTTTGTTCTCAAGTTATGGACCGATTGGAATAGTGTGCCTTGAAGAATTTTACACGAGAACAAAAGAAGTTAAGTTACCAGAAGGGAGTAAAGGATTGGATTTCGCATCTACGATCATTGACCGACGGCCAGATTGATTGGACATATGATTGGTTGCCTCTCGACGAGGTAATTTATATGCCGACAGAAGGGTCACACTTTTTGATCATGGGTTTAAAAAGTATCCAGCCTTATGCCCCGTACAGGGCACTACGACAGCTTGGTAGATGTCAAGTTATACCAAAGGATGGGAGCTCAGTTCACAAGTGATAGAGATTAGTCTGAATGGACAATTCCCGGAAGCAAAGGTCCGTCAGATTTGGAATGAATGTCAGAACTTGAAGGTAGATACTTGTGTGTAGAACAGAACTCGAGGGAACTCGAGGTGAAGTGTCGTCAGGGTATTCCGCATGGTATCGACGGGGTATTGAGCATGACAGGCCTTCAAAAAGACCTCATTTGCAAGATCTGGTGGAGCAATCTAAAGAAAATAGGAATTGGGCGGCCAAAGAAAGTGAATATAAGGCCAAGATCAGCTTGCTGGAAAAATAGTTAAGGGATCTCTAGTTTGAGAGCGGTTTGCAGGCAGCATCCGACGAATGAGAGAAAAAGCAGCTGAGAAAAGAGAATGAAATGATGAAAGCTCAGGTTGCTAAAATGAAAATTGCATCCGAGACCCCTGTTCGCTTAGCCCGAGATGAGAAATTGATTGAAACTCTTCGACATAAGTCATCCAGTATATGTAGCACCTCCATCTGCCGCCTTGCATAAGTCATCCAGTGAACCGTTGTTCCATGTACAAGACACTCACTACTACCTGCCTGAACCAACCTTTCGGCAGCATGAGTCTCACACCCCGTTGATGTAGGCAATCGGGGAAAAACCTGTCAGGAACTTAGAACAGGAGGAGATGGCCAGAAAGATGAGGAGTCTAGAGCAGTCCTATCGTAACATACTAGGGCTAGAGGGACAAGTAAGTGTGGCGTACAAAGACCTATGTCTGTTTCCAGAAGTGCAACTCCCTGTCGGGTTCAAGTTGCCGAAGTTTGATATGTACAGTGGACACGGAGATCCGGTAGCCCATCTTAGAGGATATTGCAGTAAGATGCGGGGCACAGGGGGAAGAGATGAGCTTCTGATGGCATACTTCAGCCAAAGTTTGAGTGGTTCTGCATTGGAATGGTACACGCGCCAAGATCACACCAGATGGTTCATCTGGGATGATCTCGCGCAAGCATTCGCTAACCATTTTCAGTACAATTTGGAAATCATACCGGATAGGTTGTCACTCACTAAGATTGAAAAGAAACCTGGTGAAAGCTTTCGAGAGTACGATTTTAGGTGGAGAGAACAGGCAGCGACGGTGGATCCGCCGATGAAAGAAAGCAAAATGGTGGACTATTTCTTGCAGGCCTTGGAGCCCGCCTACTATGGACATCTGGTGTCAGCCATTAGAAAGAATTTTAATGAAGTCGTAAAAATGGGAAGTTGTGTGGACGAAGGATTGAAAACTAACAAGATTATGAGTTTTTCAGCGATCAAGGCCACTAATCAGGCCATCCAGACAGGGAGTGGAGGAACCATTGGGAAGAAAAAGAAAGAAGAGGTATCGGTTGTGGAGACAAACCCTGGAACCGAAGCCAATACCATCACCCGCCTCGACCATATCAGCCGTACCCACCAACCCCATACAACCCACCAACATCATACAACCCACCTCCACCATACTACCCACCTACTACCCCACAGTACCATAATCCACAAGCCCAAACATATCCACCACCACCACAGGTATGGAGAACCCAAGCTCCGCAGAATGTTTATCACACACAAAATACCTACCCCTCTTCTAGAACTTACAGAAACCCGAACAAACCCAACTTCAAGACCGACCCGGAGATGAGGAACAGAAACCAAGCGGAGAAAACATTCACCCCGCTGGGGGAATCCTATACTAGCCTCTATCACCGATTGAAGGAATTGGGGATGTTGAGCCCAATCGACTCAAAGCTTCCGAACCCACCTCCAAAGAATATCGATCAGTCGGTCAGGTGCGAGTATTGCTCTAGGGCACCGGGACATGACACTGAGAAATGTTGGCATTTGAAGAACACTATTCAAGAGCTAATTGATAGCCGGAGGATTTAGGTACAGGCTCCAGAGGCTCCGAACATTACTCAGAATCCACTGCCGGCTCATCAAAGCACATATGATAGAGTTGGCACAAGAGGAGAACAACCGAAAGCCATCCCAATCGGTCATGATGATAAAGGCCAGCAGCAAAGCAGGAAAGAAAGTTGAGAAAAAGGAAGCAGTAGTTGAAGTACCAGTGAAAAGGCAACCAGTGGTGGAGACTTTGAAAGTTGTAGTGCCAGGTGTGAAACTAGTGTTGACAGTGAAAGGTGCAAGCATGGAACCAATAATTATAAGGCCAGTGGTACAGATGCCGGTGGTAGATACCAAGATTGTACCTTGGAACTACAACAAGGTGGTAGTAGTGTACAAAGGGAAAGAAGTGACTGGAGATATAAACGAAACGCACAGTCTAACTCGGTCTGGGAGGTGTTTTGCCCCGGAAGAGTTAAGGAAAATGAAGGTGGTGAAAGAGAGTCATATGAAGAAGCCTGTGTCCGAAGAAGAAGTAGAAGAATTTCTAAAGAAGATAAAATCTCAAGACTACTCCATAGTGGAACAGTTAAGGAAGACACCGGCACAAATCTCTTTGCTCTCCTTGTTGATCCATTCGGAGGAACACAGAAAAGCATTGATGAAGATATTGAATGAGGCGTATGTCCCTGAAAAGATCTCGGTCTGTCATCTTGAGAAGATTACCAACAAGATTACGTTCTCAGACAGTGAATTGCCCATTGAGGGGACTGAACATAATAAGGCGCTCTACCTTACTGTGAAAAGCAAGGAGTCAGTGGTCACTCGGGTGTTGATAGCTAATGGCTCAAGTGCAAACATTTGCCCGCTTTCGACTCTTGGAAAGCTGAATATAAACCCTGACAGAATTCGTAGGAACAGTGTGAATGTGAGAGGGTTTGACGGAGGAAGTAAGAACACTTTGGGAGATATCATCTTGGAAGTCACCATTGGGCCAGTAGACTTTACGATGGAGTTTCAGATGTTAGACATTGCTGTGTCCTACAACCTATTACTGGGTCGACCATGGATCCACGAAGCTAAAGTCGTGCCATCGTCATTACACCAAATGGTCAAGTTTGAATGAGAGCAGCAAGAAATCACAGTGCATGGAGAGGGAGACACCTGCAACGCCATAATGCCATTCGAAGATGTTGATGGAGACAAAGGTCCCTGGGTGTACCAGGTGACAGATACTGTAGCAGTGAAGAAGATTGCTGAAGGTGAGAAATTGCCAATCCCTACAGTGGCACCTGCCGCGGTGATGGTAGCCAGAGAGATGCTTAAAAATGGATTTACACCAGGGAAAGGGCTAGGAATAGCTTTGCAAGGAATAACCCAACCAGTCCATCTGCCAGTGAACAAAGACACCTTCGGCTTGGGATTCAAACCCACCCATGCCCACATCCAAAAAGCCCAGAAAACCAAAAAGAAAAACTGGACCCTTCCTAAACCCGTCCCAAAACTGTCTAACACCTTTGCCAAGCCTGGTACAAAACAACATCTGACATCTGCTGCGTCTAGGTATGTTGAGACCAGACCTGATGAGGAGCTCTTGATGAGGTTCGAAATGTTATTTGGGGACGTGAACATGGTAGAAATGGGAGAGGGTACTAGCAAGATAGACGTTCAGTTCGTGGGATCTGGTGTTACGCTCAACAACTGGGAAGCCACTCCTTTCCCAATCAGGAAGGAGTCTTGGTAGTTAGCTTTTGAAATTCATCATCATTTCCCCAAAAAGCAATTTTACTTTCTGTAGTCCCCTACCCCCCATAGAAATCAAATTGTACCCAAAGCTTTGTTCATCTTTGAAATATCAATGAAATGTAATTTTTTTTCTTTCTTCATTTTTGCCTTATTTTTATTTTTATTTTGTACAGTTCCATATGTGCTGATTCTAATGAAATGTCATGCATAAAGAATTCCCAGCCCAGTTCTGACAATCGAATTATTATACAAGAAATTGAGAATGATAGTGAGATAGAATATGAAGATGAGGAAGATAATGTCCGGGAGACGAAAATCAGTGTATATTTAGAAACCTCCCTCAGGGAAGAGTTAATAAAGTTGCTGTATGAATTCAAGGACATCTTTGCTTGGTCCTATGATGACATGCCCGGACTTAGTACTGATTTGGTGGTGCACAAGTTGCCTATCTATCCTGAATGCCGGCCAGTGAAGCAAAAGTTGAGAAAGTTCAAAACAGACATCAACGTGAAGATAAAAGAAGAGGTGAATAAGCAGTTTGAGGCAAAGGTCATACGAGTTACTAAGTACCCTACTTGGTTAGAAAATGTTGTGCCAATCCCAAAGAAAGACGGAAAAACCAGGGTGTGTGTGGATTATAGAGACCTCAACAAAGCCAGTCCAAAGGATGATTTCCCATTGCCCAACATCCACATATTAATCGACAATTGCGCTAAGCACGAGATCGGTTCATTTGTAGATTGCTAAGTGGTTTATCACCAGATCCTGATGGACGAAGAAGATGAGGA
The DNA here is from genome assembly GCA_032618575.1 of Nicotiana noctiflora. Taxonomy (NCBI): domain Eukaryota; kingdom Viridiplantae; phylum Streptophyta; class Magnoliopsida; order Solanales; family Solanaceae; genus Nicotiana; species Nicotiana noctiflora. Next base: position 75,859 of record JASVEL010002064.1, on the reverse strand, counting down.
GAAAACTGCTTTCATTACGCCTTGGGGAACATATTGCTATAGAGTGATGCCATTTGGATTAAAAAATGTCGGAGCTACTTATATAAGGGCAATGACCACAATGTTCCATGACATGATGCATCGAGAAATCGAAGTGTATATGGACGACATCATCATAAAGTCCAAGAAGCAACATGATCATGTGAGGGATTTCAGGAAGTTTTTCCAGAGACTCCGGAGGTACAATCTTAAACTCAATCCTGCAAAATGCGCTTTTGGAGTGCCTTCAGGGAAGCTGTTGGGATTCATAGTGAGTCGGCGGGGTATTGAACTATATCCATCAAAGATCAAAGCTATCCAGAGTTTACCTCCGCCGAAGAACAAGAAGGAAGTAATGAGCTTGTTGGGAAGGCTGAATTATATTAGCCGGTTCATCGCTCAGCTGACATCAACATGTGAGCCGATCTTCAAGTTGTTAAAGAAAGATGCAGCAGTGAAATGGACCGATGAATGTCAGGAAGCCTTCGACAAAATTAAGGAATATCTAGCGAATCCTCCAATGCTAGTTCCTCCAGAGCCGGGAAGACCTTTGATCTTATATCTGACAGTGCTTGACAATTCTTTTGGTTGTGCGCTAGGACAACACGATAAGATGGGCAAGAAAGAGCAGGCTATATATTAACTTAGTAAGAAATTCACATCTTACGAGTTAAAGTATACTCAGCTAGAAAGAACTTGTTGTGCACTGACCTGGGTGGCTCAGAAGCTGAAGCTCTATCTATCGGCATACACCACATACTTGATATCGCGGTTAGATCCTTTGATGTATATATTCCAGAAGCCCATGCCTATAGGAAGACTTGCTAAATGGCAGATTCTGCTAACAGAATTTGACATCATTTATGTAACTCGTACGGTGATGAAGGCAAAAGCAGTTGTAGATCACTTGGCAGAGAATCCGGTGAATGATGAGTATGAGCCATTAAAGACATATTTTCTAGATGAGGAGGCCATGAATGTCGAAGAAATAGAACAGAGTGAAAATCCAGGATGGAAGATGTATTTCGACGGAGCCGTCAACAGTAAAGGAGTTGGAATTAGAGCAGTACTCATTTCAGAAACGGGTCAACACTATCCCGTTACCTCTCAGCTTTGATTTTTCTACACCAATAATATGGCCGAATATGAGGCGTGTATCTTGGGATTGAGGATGGCAATAGATATGGGTGTTCAAGAGATTTTGGTCATGGGTGACTCGGATCTTTTGATACACCAAATTCAGGGAGAATGGGAAATAATGGATTTGAAATTGATACCTTACCGGTATTGTTTGCATGAGTTGTCCTAAAGATTCCAGTCCATAGAGTTCAAGCATTTCCCAAGAATGCACAACGAAGTTGCAGATGCTTTGGCCACACTATCCTCTATGTTACATCATCCGGATAAAGTCTATATAGATCCACTTCAGATTCAGGTGTGTGATCAGAATGCTTACTATTTTGCTGTGGAAGGAGAGTTGGATGGAGAACCGTGGTATCACGACATCAAGGAATACCTGAAGACAGGTAAATACCCAGAGCAAGCCACAGGAGATCAGAAAAGAGCTGTAAGACTCTTGGCGAATGGCATTTTCCTCAGTGGAGGAATTATATATAAAAGAACACCAGACCTAGGATTGTTGAGGTGTGTGGATGCGAAACAAGCTGATAAGATTATGATTGAGGTGCACGTTGGAGCCTGTGGATCCCATATGAGCGGGTATATCTTAGCAAGGAAGATTCTGAGAGCCGGGTATTATTGGCTCACCATGGAGCGGGATTGTATCAGGTATGTGAGAAAATGCCACCAATGCCAAGTACATGGAGATCTAATTCACTCCCCACCTTATGAACTGCATACGATGTCTGCACACTGGCCGTTTGTTGCTTGGGGCATGGATGTTATCGGACCAATAGAGCCAGCAGCTTCCAATGAGCACAGATTCATTTTAGTCGCGACTTACTACTTTACTAAGTGGGTTGAGGCAAAGACGTTCAAGGCGGTGACAAAGAAAGCTGTGGTGGATTTTGTGCATGAAAATATTATATGCCGGTTTGGAATTCCCAAAGTAATCATCACAGGTAACGGGGCCAATCTGAATAGTCACCTCATGGCGGAAGTTTGCCAGAGATTCAAGATCACACATCGCAACTCTACACTATATAGGCCAAAGGCAAACGGGGCAGTAGAAGCTGCAAACAAGAACATAAAGAAGATCCTCAGGAAAATGGTGGAGGAGTCCAGACAATGGCATGAGAAATTGCCTTTTGCTCTTATGGGTTATCGCACAATAGTGCGCACATCTATCGGTGCCACACCCTATTCATTGGTGTATGGGACAGAGGCCATTATACCCGTAAAAATAGAGATACTATCATTGCGAATCATAGCTGAAGCTGGAATAGATAACGAAGAATGGGTAAAATCCCGGGTGGAACAATTAAGTCTGATTGATGAGAAAAGGTTGGCAGCAGTTTGCCACGGGCAATTGTATCAACAGAGAATGGCCAAAGCATATAATAAGAAGGTGCGTCCTCAGAAGTTTGAAGTTGGACAACTCGTATTGAGGCGTATCTTACCGCATTGGGCCGAAGCAAAGGGCAAATTTGCGCCAAATTGGCAGGGACCATTCATGGTATCACGGGTGTTGTCTAATAGGGCGTTATATTTGACAGACATTGAAGGAAAGTGCATAGAGACTGCTATCAATGCAGATGCGGTCAAAAGATACTATGTATGATTCCTTTTCAATTGTATGATTGTATTTTGTTGTGATTTTGGAATTGAAATGACGAAGGCATTTTATTCTCTATCCAAACACTTTATCCATCGACATCCCCTTTGAGCCATGTTCGATATTCTTTCATACCCCTCTCTCGGAATTGTTTATGGCACAATACAGAAAATGGAAAAAATGATGATGAATGAAAAAAGAAAAAAAAAAGGAAATGAATGAAAAAAAAAAGAAAAAAATGAAAAGAGAAAAGAAAAGAAAAAGACAAAGAAATCGGGAAAAGGTCAAAAGAAATTAATAAATCGATAACGTAGTAATGAACTACGTTTGACTTGATCCCGAAAGGGTACGTAGGCAGCCTCACAGAGGTTCAGTCACAATAAAGGAAAAATCCAAAAAATCACCCACATATTGGAACTGGGGCAGAAGTTATGTTTTATAATTTCGAGAGTTGTAAATATTTTTGAACCCTCGTAAATTTTGATCCTTTTACCTTTCTTCTTTAACCCATCCAAAAGCCACATTACAGTCCAAAGAAAGACCTTCTAATCAATTCCGAGAGAATAACAAATGCAATGAAATAAAGGAAGAACGAAACATTGGACAACATGAGTGGTACAGGAAAAAACAAAAAAAAATGGAAAATGAAAAAAATGAGAGAGTCTCATCGGTGAAAACCTTAACCGGCACCGTGAGGTGACTGTGAGGTAGAGAGAAATAAAATGAGAGAGTCTTGTCAGTGAAAACCTTTAATGGCACTGCAGGGCGATTGTGAGGCTGAGAAGGAATAAATGAGAGAGTCTTATTGGTGAAAACCTTTCGAGGCACCATAAGGCGATCGTAAGGATTACTATGGAAAAGAGAAAAGGCAACAAAAAATAGTATCGGTTTGGGTCGAGAATAATCTGGAGTCGGAATAATGGGTTGAACGAACTGGGTCGATGTTTAAATACATGGCATGGTCAGCGGAATCAGCCAACAATACTCAGATAAGTTCTACCACTTCTCTGAAACACCCTTACCCTCTTTCATTTTTTTGCATTCCATTGTTTGTCTTTTGAGAGCTAACTACCAGCTCCTGATGATAAGAGCTGAAATAACACTGGAGCAGAAAAGAAAAGAAAAAGAAAAGTTGGAAAGAAACAAAGGAGTTTCGCAAACAGAGCCAAAAGAAAAGAAAACAAAAAGTGAAAAAAAAGGAGAAAATACAAAAAGAGCTTGCAGAAGATAGTCAACTAAAATACCACACGGTGGGAGAAAAAGCAAAAGAGGAAAGCAATAAGAGGCAGGGACGACAGATGCCAGTTGCTAGCAGTTTAAATCTAATAAATTTTTGTTTTGTGATTTGAACAGGAATAAATCGTCACTAATCACTTTAAAGTGAATGTGACCGATGTGGAAAGATAGAAAACACCAAAAAGAAAGTTCGGCAATAAGTGAAAGAATTCATGGGTGAAAGTCAAAGAAAATATCAAAAAAAAACAAGAGGAAGGTATCATCTATAAAATCCACTCCCCGATTATCAAACTGAGAGAATATTTTTCTGCAAATTTTTAATTTCATTGCATTAGACGCCCACCTGGATAACAAGGGAATACATTTCTGCAAATTTTTAATTTCATGCATCAGGCGCCCACCTGGATAACAAGGGAATATTTTCCTGCAAATTTTTAATTGCATCAGGTGCTGATAATAGGTGAATTTGACAATATTTATGCCCTAAATAATCACGCTTTATTGTTGTTTTGATATTGTTTATGATGACAAAATGCTTTTATTAGTATTCTTAGTGTGTTATAGGTACACTTGAGCTAATGAAGACTAAAAGAGCAAGTTTTGGAGTCAAAAGATGGTGAAAAAGGCCAAAATGTGGTACAAGTCAAGAACTTATGTTGAAAGTAGCCGGGAAGGTGTGATTCCGAGCTATATGGATGTTATGGAATGAATTTAAGTGATTTGGAGCTTTGAAGTCTGAGTAAAAGCTCAAGGAATTAAGCCGGGATCGAGTTCAGGGGTCAAATTTGATAAGTGTAGAACAAGCGAAGAATGGATGAGGCATATTGTGCACTGTTTAGTAAATTGGCCATAACGTTTGGATCCAAACTCCATTTTGGCTGCATAATATATGGTGGGAAAGCTACTTGAAAGGGCTACAACTTTCGTGTTTTGCATTTTTCCATATTCGCAACGGAACAGGGTGAAGAACCGCGGTTTCTCCGCGACTGTGGATGAACCGCGGAAAAACAGGCTCTCTGAAGTTTTACTGTTCGCGGTCCGTCCGCGGCCGTGAACGAACCGCGGAAGTCGCTGCAGCAGCAGTCCTAATTGTACTCAAACTTAGTTTTTTTAGTCCTAAAAACTCTATATAAACTCCTAGTTTGCCCCATAGAGGCATGTACTTTATTTCTTCAATACTTTTGCAATGTTTTAGTAGGAGAGATTCCTCTCAAACTCTTTCTATTATTTTATATCAAGCAATTCTTTATGATTTCAATTATTCTTGTTTCTTCAAGCATGAGTAGCTAAATTATTTTCTAAGGTTTTGATGGAACCTATTGATAGATGAACTTATCGTTTATGTGATTACAAATTGTGACTTAGATTTCTATTTGTTCAACTTCATTCTTATTGTAGTTAATTGGTAGAGCTCCCAATTAGCGGTGCCTATTTAGTGTGCATAACTTGGAAAAGAGTGCATATTTAGGTTTATTGTTGAACAACTCCACACCTAGGTTATTAGAGGAATCTATAATTTTAGGCGTAAAGACGGGGTTAGGAATAACGAAGTCTTGGGTGCAATCTAAAGTGAACTATTCAAATTAAAGCTAGCTAGGGTAGCTCGGGAGAGTGCACTAGTAAATTATTGTAATTGCTCGGGAGAGGGTTACGATACACATAGCGTTCATGATTGATAGAATATATTAACATTTTGTAAGAGCATAACGATAAGGGATTCCATCAATAGGGGAAATCAACACCTTAGTCTTTCTCTATATTAATTTATTCAACATTCAATTCTTTCTTTTAAAGCATTCTTTAATTCTTGCAAAGTAGTTGTTCGAAAAAACACACAAATATATTCAAAGTTTGGGAACTTGATTCGGAAGTACTTTTGGGGTTGTGATAGTTGCAATTGGTAGGTTAATTCTCTGTGGGATCGATCTTGGACTTATTAAACCAAGTTATATTGACTACGACCGTTGCTTGGACGTGAATCAGGCGCCCACCTGGATAACAAGGGAATACTTTCCGCAAATTTTTAATTTCATGCATCAGGCGCCCACCTGGATAACAAGGGAATACTTTTTCTACAAATTTTTAATTTCATGCATCAGGCGCCCACCTGGATAACAAGGGAATATTTTTCTGCAAATTTTTTTCAGGCGCCCACCTGGATAACAAGGGAATACTTTTCCGCAAATTTTTAATTTCATGCATCAGGCGCCCACCTGGATAACAAGAAAATACTTTTTCTGCAAATTTTTAATTTCATGCATCAGACGCCCACCTAGATAACAAGGGAATACTTTTTCTGCAAATTTTTAATTTCATGCATCAGGCGCCCACCTGGATAACAAGGGAATATTTTTCTGCAATTTTAATGTCATGCAACTTTGGTTTGTGTTAGCTAACATGAGTAACACCGTAACATGAAGAGCCCATACTGGGGCAGAAGAAAAAGTTTGTTGTTTTGTTTTGTTTTGAGCAGGCATTAGTTTGAAGGCAAGAAGTATCATCGAAAATAAAAAAAAGGGAAGCAAGGAAAAGAAAATCAACAAAAAGAGAAAGTTAGCATCACGGAAAATCAAAGAAGAAAAGACAAGGAAGAGCAAAGAAGAAGCTAGATAGGAATTATTGTAATTTGTTGAATCATAGTTCATAATAGCTTCTTCATTTTACATTTTACCCCCCGGTGTAATAAGGAGTAAGTCAGCAAGTCTCAACAGTGTCAATGCAACAGTGAGTCTGGTAGTTTCTAACTGCCAGACCTTCCCGAACTACACTGACCTGATTCCTGTTTAGCCCAGGATATGTAGGCAACCTCTAAAGTAGGGTGCGGCCAAAAAGGTTTTCCAAAATGCTTTCACGAAATATGCCAATGTGCAAAAATCTCTCATTACTGCTCACTTGTCTTTGCACTGAAACTCTTCGTGTTCCCGAGCAAAGAGTGGCAGCTGTGAGCACATGATTTTTACACTAGGTAAAGAAAATTCCAAAATTAAAAATAAAATAATATTTTTGACTGTAATTGTATGTCTTGTTTGAAATTAGATACATTTTATGTGTTTAAATAATTAGGAATTAGAAAATTAAAAACAAATAGGTTCAATACTTGTATTTTTAGATTTAAGTAACTAAAAGAAAATTAGCAAAAGTAGTTTAATTAGCGGAATATAGTAGAAAATAGCAAAAATATTAGAAAAATTGGAAAAATAAGATATTGAGTAATTGGAAAAGAATATAAAAATAGGAAATAAAATACCAAAAAAAGAAAATACATAAAAAATAATTAAAATATAAAAAATATATATATATAAGTGTAATAAGAATTGGGCCAATAGAATCCCAAATCAGAGGCCCAAAACACCCAAGCACAAAGGTCAGGTCCAATTCATTAAGAAGCAAGTGATCTCAGTCGTTCATCATGACAAATCCAACGGCTGAGACAATTAGCGAAATTATTTAATCAATTGAAATGTGAGATCAAATCTGAACCGTTCGTTTAAATTGATCTAAGGGTTGAAAGCATTGGTCTCATTGGCATGGAGACGATGTCGTTTCAGTAACGCCAATAACGACCGTTGATCTTCATCAAATCAACGGTCCAGATCACCTTATCTCCCCCAACTATAAAAGGCTTTGGTCCGTCTGAGACCAGCCATTCTCAATCTACCCAAACCCTAGCCACCTAAATCCCCTCTCTTCTCCTTCATCTTCTTCCACGCCTCCCTTTCTGAAACCCTACCGGCCATGGAGGCCGCCACCCTCCACGGTGGTCTCCGGCCACCCCTTTCACCTCCCCTCTTCTCTCCTTCATCTTCTTCACCTCAAACACCCCTCAAAACCCTGAAAATCGAAGAAACCCCCCATGTTCTTGATATGCCGGTCACCGGAACCTACCTCCGGTGACCAGAAGCTATGAGATCCATCTCCAAACCAACACCAAAATAACCATCTTGGTCCGATCTAACCCCCCACAGCTTTAGTTTCCTTTGAATACACCCTGAGCTTCTCGAATATCCCAAAAGAAGTCGCCAGAACCCTAACTCTGGCGACTCGAAACTAAACCTTCTTCAAGATCTTTCCTTTACCCTTCCAAATACCCCCTCCAAACCGAAAAACCTCAAAAAGACTTCATCTTGGAGTCTAAAAGAAAAGAAAGCCAGAAAGAAATAAAGAAAAAGAAACAAAGAAAAGGTCTGAAAGATACTGAAAAAGAAAAGAAGGAAAAGGGTGAAAAGGGAAGCTCAGGGGACCGGCCCTGCAAAGCTAAGTCCCCTTACCCTTATGTATTTTTACTGTTTTCTTTTGTCTATATATTCTCATGTTTTCCTTCTGTTTTCATTATTTGAATCTTGTTTGTTTCCTTATTTTGATTGTTTTTGTTTCTCTTAAAAGATCTATCTTTCATCCTGTGCCTTTTCATCTTCTGTAGTACTAGGGCTTTTCGACTTGTTCGTCTTTCATATCCTTTTTCTGTTTTGTTTGTTTCGATAATGTTCAACTTATTTGGTTTTAAAAGATCTATCTTTCACCCTTGCCTCTTCATCTTCTTGGTATTGTGATTTCTGATCTGTTAGTTTTCAATAGCATGACTGTTCCTCTCTTTATGATTCTTTACATGTTTAGTTTTCTAGTCATTGTTATTCATCTCTTATACTATGTTTAACTCGTTTGTTTGGATTTTGTTTTGATTCTCTATTTTGAAGATTTGACCTTGATATCTTCTTCTTTTTCATCCTCTGTTAGTATTAGGCCTCTTAATCTTGTTGGTCTTCGATATCTTCTTTGCATGTTTAAGTTTTTTGACTCTCATTCTGTATTAGTTTATCTTTGTTAGCTCTTAATAGTTTGAATATTATTCTGCTAGGATTAGTCGTTTGTCTCCTATATTAAGGTTAATTTACTTTATCTTTGTCTATTCCCCTAAATCTCCTGATTAAAACCACGATTTTTCTTTTAATGATTGGTTTATACCACCTCTTCTGTTCCTTCATCTGCTAAAATAAGCATGTCAATCTGATTTTGCTTCTTTTTCTGTTACTTGGCATGATAGACTTTAGGATGTTTCTTCAGTGTTTTTCCCCATATATATATATATATATATATATATATATATATATATATATATATATATATATATATCTCAAAGCTAGGGTTAGTACTTGAAAATAGATCCTAGCTACCATGTTTATGTTATTCTGTGGTCCTTGTATCTAAAAATGAGCCATATTTCATCTCTTATTGACTGTTTTATGAGGTTTAGCTTCTATGTGTGTCTATGCCCATGAACCTTAAAGGTTTTGGGGTTTTTCAATTATCATCTGACATGAATTTGTTGTAATTAAGTCTAATTGATATTGATTGACACTCTGCCATATGAAATTGGGTTATGTGAATTGATTGATTGAGATTCAACACTATCAAATTTCCCCTTCTGAGTTTTAATTGATTGATGCACAATGTTTGGTCTCATGTGGCTATGTGTGCAATTGCATGTTGAAAATGATTGAGTTTGTAATAAGTTCGTGTTAGTGTGACCATGTGATTAATACTCATTAACCTTAGGGGAATTGGATATAGCTGTTAGTGCTAAGTTTAATAAAATGGATAGTTTTGAAATAGGTTAAAACAGAAAATCAAATAACAATAAGCTATAAGATGAATAAGTGACCAAAGAGTGGTCAATTTTGCAAATTGACCAACTCTACAAAGTCCAGCACACTGGCCCACCTTAAAAAGGCTAGTTGTGTGACAAGTGGTGCAAGTCTGCAAGTACAGACTCACCAAGACTCATTTGAGCCCTGAATCACAGGTGGCTAGGTCTGCAAAGGCCTTAGCCCAGCCTGTGTTTAGTTAAATAGGTTAGTTATGTAAATGATTGGTTAAGTCTGCAAGTTCAGACTTACCAAGGTTCATTTGAGCCCTGAATCACAGGTGGCTAAGTCTGTAAAGGCTTTGGCCCAGCCTGTGTTCAGCAAATGGGTTTCAATTACCTAAGCCAAGTCTCAACTTGAGACTGGCTAAATCTTAAATAGGTTAAATACAACAATAAAGCTGGCTAGTCCTGCAATTAGTTTAAAATGAAATAAAAAGGTCTTAATTAACTGAAAATGAAACAAAAAGGGTTAAAATTGAAATAGTTCCTTAAAGTAGAACTGGCCAGTCCTTAAATACTAATGCAAGGACTGGCCATTAGTTAAATAAACCCAAAAATGCTGAAAACCTGACCTAAGTAGGTCGGGTAAATCAGCAATGCCATTAAGGGCATAAAAGGAAACCAAATTGGTGAAATAGTGAATTACATAAAACACATAGGAGTATGGGAGTCATTTGTACCCCTGATTTCTGCAATTTTGCAGAGAATAAAGAGTATAATGGTCTCCCTAAAAAGGGAAATGAGTAAAAATCCCTAACCATTAGGGATACTTTGGTAAAAGCCTAGAAATGGAATAAAAAAGAACCTTCCAGCACATGCTGGAAGGGATCTTTTAACTGAAAATGGGGTCTAAGTGTAAATTTAGCAATTTTAAAGGGGAAAAAGTGGAATTTAATTCCATTCTTTCTCCCCAAGAAATCTGCCATTCCTACACCTATATATATCCCCAAAAAGAGTGAAATAAGGGCTGGTTTTTCTATAGAGAAATTCAGAGTAAAAAGTAGTAATATAGCAAGTAGTTTTTCCGGGCATTTCTGAGTGAGAGCATCTGGTAGCCACCTGTTCTTGTGGTTTTCTGCTCGAGTTTTGCTTGGATTCCTATTTGCTGTTGTTGTGGTTATCTGTTCGTTGATATTCAATCTCCCACTGTTGCATTTGTTGTTTGAGTCTGTTGCTGAATACTTGCCTAATCCCCTAGAACTCATTGGTCTTCTATTTGTTGATTCAGGTACACTTCTATTCAAACGAAGCTGTAATGGTGAATTGCTGAAATGAAATGAAGTTCCAGTTTGATTCATACATTATACTGTATTTTGTAGTTTAATATCTTTGTTAGATGCTTAGTATTATCTTAGATCTGTAATGCTGATATAGTATAGTGTGTACAAGTAGAAAACAAAAAAAAATAGTGTAATAGCTAGTAATGTAGTGGTAGTATAGTTGTAGTAGTAAATCACTTAGTTAAATAGGTATAAACTTAAAACAAGGTCAAATGACTCTAATATGAATAGCTGACAATAAGTTCGGCCAGTTCACGTAGGTAATCTGATATGAAACTAATAGCTAGATTTAAGTGAGCTTAAAAGAGGAACAATTAAAATGAAGTAATAACCCAATTAAAACCAGATTTGTGGCATCAAACAAGCTGATTCGTATTATTATATGTAATTAATCACATCTGTGAATCAGAGTGTAGATACAAATAAAAGCAAAAGAAAAGAAAGAACAGTTGAAAGAAACAATGAGTAATTCGTAATTGACTTTGAGACGTTGAATTAGTGCAAAATTGAAGCGAATCCAGTAGTACCATCTTGTATATATGCATCATTGAATCACTTGACCGTAGATACTCAAGCCCTCATTAAGTTAGTAGTCGAATTGTTAAATCATGCTTTCAAATAGCTAAGCCATGTGCTTTCAATTACTTAGTTAAATAACATTCAACTTCAGTGTATACCAACCCCTTAAGAAAAGTAGAAGTTAGAAATAGTCAGATTCCATATACATCGGGTTATTTAGTTAAGGTTAGCATGATTCGTATTGTACAATGATTTTCATCTTCTGATAAATAAATAAAAGTGATTTGATTTCGTTCTTTAATTTTGAATATCTCTTTTGCTATGAATTCATCATCTTTATCTTTGTTATTGTCACCTCAATTTGGTTTGGGCCCAATATGTAGCATGCGCCTGAATTGTAGTACGAAATCGACTGGGCTGTTGAGCAGAAGCCCGAGGACTGCCTGGGTCTTTGAGACCTAGGCAGATCCAGTGCCCATTTGAGTAAGAGAGCAAGAGCCCAGACACAATGAAGATAATAATAGTGGCTTGGTCTTGATGCTGAAATGATAATATAGTTAAGGAAAAAACAGAAATAGAATAACATAGTACGTTAAGATTGGGACTCTAAAAATGTAATTGGGACGAGCCTCGCACAATACTAAATAGCGGGGCCCCCTTAGTAATGAAATAATTTATAAATAGAATCGGGGGAGGCTACTAGTAAATTTCATAGCTTCTCCCAAAAAGAATTAAAAGCCGATAAACTTTATTAGGCACGGTTTAATGTACCTTCCTTACAAACGAGTGTGCACTTGGTGCGACTCAAATCCAAAATCCCGAGAAAGCCTAAATATACTAAAGGTCACAGGCGTACTAGTTGCGGTGTGATTTGAGGTGCATTTTCACGATGTCGCAATTCTGTAAAATATTAAAAGTAAAAGCACATACGTATTGTTAAAATCTACAATAAGTTAAATAAGATTCGAGAACGATGATTGAGCAACCGTGCTAAAACCACAGAATCCGGGAATGCCTAACACCTTCTCCCGGGTTAATAGAATTCCTTATCCAGGTCTTTGTTTCGCGGACTATAATAACAGAATCAATTTCCTCGGATTCGGGATTAATCGGTGACTTGGGACACCATTATCTTCCCAAGTGGCGACTCTGATAACTAAATAAAAATCCCGAACCGATTGTCCTTTATGTGGAAAAACTCCTCCCTCGTTGTTTTATACCCATTTCGGGTATTTGAACACTGAGGTATACCCTACATATCTTTCTGAGCGGATCGGTACAAAAGCCTATATTCAGGCGTACATTTGTGGGGTAGTAAAAAGGGAGGTGTGACAGGGTGTATGCTTGTTCTTGATGGATAGAAAAATGTTGTTCTTGAGGGGGTAATAGGATTGTGGAGGATAATTCGGAATGTGGGGGTAATTTCGGTGAGGGGGTCTAAATTGGTGATGGGGGAAGGACCTTTGGATCGGGACCAATTACCAGCCTCTATCGTTATGACATCCTCTCTTTTCTTCTTTTCAAGCGCACCTCATGTGCCGCTCTGAATAGCCTGTGTTGTTGCCTTGATCGCTGAATAACTCAATATTTTGTTGGTCTTGAGACCTTCTTCTATCATGCCTCCCATTGTGACCACTTCATTGAAGGATTTTCCCACTGATGTCACCAAATGACCGAAGTAGGTTGGCTCTAGAGTTTGTAGAAAGTAATCTACCATCTCCCTCTCTCTCATAGGAGGATCAACCCTAGCCGCCTGTTCTCTCCAACGAAATCCAAATTCCCGGAATCTCTCCCCTAGTTTCTTCTCCATCTTCAATAGTGTGAGACGATCAGGCACTATCTCTAGATTATATTGAAAGTGCCTGGCGAAAGCTTGCGCCAAATCATCTCAAGTATACCATCTACTTGGATCCTGCCTTGTGTACCATTCTAAGGCAGACCCACTCATACTCTATCCGAAATAAGCTATCAGTAGCTCATCTTTTCCGCCCGCTCCCCTAATCTTGCTGCAAAATCCTCGCAGATGAGACATGGGATAACCGTGCCCTTCGTACAGATCAAATTTGGGCATTTTGAACCCAGCTGGGAGCTGTACGTCGAGGAAAGGGCATAAGTCTTAATAAGCCACACTGACTTGATTCCCCATTCCATGTAGGCTCCTAAAAGACTGCTCCGGGCTCATGACTTTCCGTATCATCTCATCCTGTTCCGAGCTCTTGGCCGGCTTTTCCAATGGGACCTCAAAGGGAGCAGTATAGGTGAGTGGTTCGGGTGCCCTGAATGTGGATTCAGTGGGGTAATACTGAGTGTCGTGAACCTGAAATAATGACTCACTTGATGATCTATACAATGGAGATGGGGGAGGTGCCACATAAACAAGGACCTTTGGTGGAGGAGGGTTTTGATTTGGTGGTGGAGCTGGGTGGTCATAAGCATCCCCTCCCTGGTGGTAATGATGGTCTGGGAATCTTGTTGAGGGACCGGGAGAAAAGTATTCTGGGATAAATCCTGGTGGGAAGGTAGGAGTAGTGGGTGCTTCAGGACCCTTTTGTGCTCTGGCCAGCGCCGTCTGCATTTCGCTCATTTTCAACTACATTTGTTCCATTTTTTCTAAAGCTTCTTCGAGCATCTCGCTCATTGCTTTTTCTGACTCACTGCTGTGATCTGACCCAGTCATACTTTTAGGTATAGGTCCCTTCGATCTTGTCTAATATCTGTGTGATGCCAGTACACTCCAACACTAACTGATATTGAAAAACAACAAACTTGTTAGTGTTAAAATTTTAATAGATACGGTAAAAGCACATTGGGGATGCAATGTCCTTATGCAATGAACCATTTCTATTATGCTTTTGCTCAGACCGCATGCATCATCCCGGCTTATCATTTTCAAGGGCTTCTACGCCTATCTATTATGTCTCTCACTTCTTTTATTTATTTTCCCCTTTTTAGCAGTGGTCGAATCTTATGTAGATTGCCTACGTATCATGTCCCCGCATGAATCAGACCCTAGCGTAGTTCGTGTGAAACAAAATCAAATACAAAATTTCAGAAACCTTTTTATTTATTGAAAAAATTACAAACCAACCATTCAATATGAAAACGACAGACTTGACAAGCAAAAGACTTGGACAAAGGGTACATTAGGCTTTGAGTTTTGGTGCTCGCGAGGCATCATTCGGTCTTTCTGCGGGCCTCGGCGCAAGTTCCCTTTGTAAAATTCTCAATTCATCCATGATTTGATGGACATAACTCATGAGTGAAGCGAACAGGTTAGGTCGAGGTATTTGCTCACATGCCATGCACCTCATCGTGACGTAATGCCCAATCTCTTCAATTCTTCTTCTGACCTTGTCTCTTTTGATAAGCATTCGCTCAATTTGTTGATTTTTCATTCCCAGCTCCTGAGCGTTGTGGAAGAGTTGATTTTGAAGCATCTGCATCTGCTTCTCCATTTGGGCCATCATGTTATGACAATATTTCCTATCGGCCTGGAAGTTTCTTGTTTGTTGGGAATGACATTCTTCCAGGGTGGACATTGTTTCTCTTAGTGCATAGATGCTCCCTTCATAGTCCCTTTTTATTTGTCACATCTGATTTGCTCTTTCCTCTGTGCTCCTCGTCCATTTGGATCTGATCCTTGCTATCTTTGCTTCGGATATTTCCAAATCCCTTTGGAAGTCAATGACTTGATCTTCTAACCTTTCTATCAATTTTTTATCTGATTGACTTCTTGGCTGGTTTTCAGCATCTTCTATTAATTGTTGGACTTTGGTTTTTAGCATATCATTTCCTTGGGCTAGCTCGTTCCTTTTCCCTTTATCAACATCAGACTGCAAGACATTTTATACTTCAAATCTGAAACTTGTTGTTTCAGCCTACCAATTTCTGCCCGATAACCTTCTTCTCTTGCCAACCAATTCCATTGTTCTTGCGAATCATCCATGAACTGTTGGACATGGGCTTTTTTAGCAGATTTCTGACAAATCTGGAACCTTTTCCCGAACCAAAAAAATTGTATTTTGGGTCTACCTCACCCTTAGCCAGTTCTCGAACCATAGTCTTAGGCTCAAGGAATCTACATTCATGCCACAGCTTTCTAATCTTTTCTTCGGGGAATACAACTCCTGCGCTCAATTCAATGGCGTGCTTGCTTAGATCTTCATCAGTAGGAATAACCTGGAATCTTCCTAGCTGACGCAATACCCTATGAGGAGCATATGGTTGGATACTACGAACCCCCATCAAAAGAATATAACATTCCTCAGCTGCCATGTATACAGCTTCAGTATCAGGTAACCACCCGAACGCCCACTCAATTTGGTCGGCCTTTATTGAACTTAATCGTGCAAGCCATGCTTCGACCCCTTCGGGGAATATAGCGCCTGTCATTCGTTTCGCAAAACCATTAACACAGCTTTTTCCAGTCAACCCGTGGTTCATGTATCGTGCCCGGTGATGGAGGTGTTCTTGCATCCATAATTGGAGTAATAGATTGCATCCTTGGAAGAAATCGCCCCCTTCTCGGCATACAGTCAAGGCTCGGTAGAATTCAGACAAAACCAAAGGGACTACTGTACTGGTAGCTTTTTTGATTGCAACATCGGCCATTCCTACAAGATTTATCTCTATTTTCTTATCTTTGCATGGACAAACCACAATCCCCAGGAACGTCGTTATGAACGCTAAAATTCGTCTGGTCTCCCACTTGGTTCTATTCCCAGCATGAGTTAGTCCAAGATTTGACTCTTCAAAAACCGGAGGAGTATCATACCGTTGATATAAGAATTGGATAGCACAACATCCTCCTGATAAATCATCATTTTGCACCTTCCGACTAATGCTTAGCAAATCCAGAAACCCATGCGGAGATACCGGTCTTGGTGAAAGCAAATATTGTCCTCTTAATTTTCCATTTAATCCTGCATAGCCTGCAATCTCCTCTAGTGTAGGTGTAAGCTCAAAGTCAACAAAACGGAATACATTGCGGGTTGGATCCCAAAATGATAGCAGAGCCTCGATGATATCTTTCCTTGGCTTGATATTCAATAGATTGACAAAACCTCCCAAAACTCTTTCCACTATCTTTTTACTACTGTCTTTCAAATCATTCCACCACATGTTGAGCTGTTGAGGGACCTCGCTAAAGACTAAAAATGGTTCATTCTGATTTGTGCTCATCCTGCACATTTATTAAGGAAATTAAAGAAAAAGAAAAAAAACTTTATTTCACTAAAAAAAATTATTTTTATTTATACTCCAATTTTCAATTATGAAGATAAAGGACTCAGTTTTCAAACACGGCATTTCAACGCCTCGGGGACAAAGATTTTAAGGCTGTGTGGGTCAATTAACCAAAAATCCACAAAATGACCCAAGGTGGCCGTTTATACAAAATCAACCTTACGGCGTCCCTTTCGGGAACATTTGGCTGTTTGTGAAAATGGCATCACCGACTTATTAACGATGAAAAATTAATTTCGATATTTTTTGTCTATTTTTTGCAAAAGGGGAGGTTGAACCTGATAAGGGTTGCCTACGTATCTCACACCGTGTGAGAATCAAACCAGCGTAGTTCGGGTGTGAGAATCAAACCAGCGTAGTTCGGTCAAATAAAACAAACTACACCTATAAATGAAACAAATTATTTTTTATTTTATTAAAAAAAAACAAAGCCCATTTTTTTAAGAAATAATCACACATTTTTTTTAATTTAAAAAAAACATTTTTTTCTTTTTCTTTTTAATTAAAAACAACAAACTATTTTTAAACTAACAAATTTTTCTTTTTCTTTTTTTTTCATTTTCCTCAAAAAACCCGGTCAACATGCAAGTCTGAGGCAAATAAATGCGTAAAATAAGTAGGATGTAGGAGAATGGTCTTTTCATTTCAGGTGACCTGTCCTAGACAGACCCAACCCCTGTGTTGAGTCCCCTAAATCAAATGCACGTGATGCAAACAAGCGTCCTACTAGGGATCCGGCATGAGTTTATTGTTCTTCTAGGTTTAAACCCTAGGTTTATTGGTCTAGACCTGGCTTACCCGAGCGGACAGCTCGAGCCGAGGAGGAGGCAGCAGCCCGGGAATACAGAAGCTTCACCGATTTTCCAACTCATCCAAACTTCATTCTAAAGTGGGAATTAGACACTATACAGAAAATAAGTCCCACGAAGTGCACCCTTCTTCATGATTTAGAAGACCCGGAGAGGAGATTGGTTTCGGCACAGTTTATATGTACAATCCAGATAATATCAAAGCAGTAAATATCATCATTTTGCATTTTAAGCATATATCATATAAAAACATTAGATAATAAATAAAGCCAAATACAACAATTATTCCAAGCTCGAATTTATAACCCTGAACCAGTGGTTCTGGGTCCCAATCCCCAGCAGAGTCGTCAGAGCTGTCACACCTCCTTTTTTCACTACCCGCGAGGGCGCGAGGGCGCGAGGGAGTTTTTCCAAATAAAGGACAATCAAAACGGGATGTATTTAGTTAATTCAGAGTCGCCACTTGGGATATTTATGGTGTCCCAAGTCACCGGTTGAATCCCGAATCGAGGAAAATAATGACTCTATTTAATAGTCTGCGCACCAGAAATCTGGATAAGGAATTCTCTTAACCCGGGAGAAGGTGTTAGGCATTCCCGAGTTCTGTGGTTCAATCATGGTCGCTCAACTATCATATTTGGATTATTTATCTAATTTATAACATATTAACCTACAGTGCAATTTTAAAGTTATTTACCGCTTTTGTCAATTATTATTTATTTTAGAAAGTGAACGTCATTTAAGAACATGTTTTTGGATCACGTCACATGAAATGCACCCGGATCCTCGACACATTTTTATTCAACGTTGTTGGATTTGGATTTGGATCGCATGAAATGCACACCCGTATTTAAAAAGGTAAAATTATCAAAAAACGCACCTAAAGCGACTAACGTATTATTTACTTTGCGGAGGGCCATGAAATTCGCTAAACGTTTCGCCCCAAATTCTAAGTATTTTTAATCAAGTATTTAATGGGGGGATCACAATTTATGTATTATTTGGCGAGGCTCGCCTTATTTATTATTAAGGGCCAATCTAAAGTAACTAAATTTCTATTTTATGTCTCTAATATTCAATTAATTCACGAATATAAACTACATCTCGAATTCAAGTCCGAGTTCAAACAGAAGGGTGAAACCTTTTAGCTTGGACCCGCTACCTAATCCGAAACCCAATTTTATATTTATAAATTAATGTCCTATATTTCTAATGTAATTTTAAGAGTACTTTTAACTTCTAATATTTTTGAGCCTTATACGTTAGCACATAATAGCGCAAGATGCGGCCCAAGTCCAGAATTCAAAAGGGCTAATGACCAAAATATTAAAGAATGAGAAAGAACAGAAGATCCAAAATCATACCATAACCAACGAATCTGCAAAAAACCAACAAGACCAATTTCCCTAAATGACAAAATTCCAAATAATTTCTTGTTCATCACAACTGACAAAAATAAAGTGATAATATGCAAGTATCTAGAATAATTAAAGAAATGAGAATCAGGGACTGTGAAATGAAACATAGCAAACAATAAAAGTGAAATTGAGCATAATCTGTTTGAAAATTAACACTATACTTTTCTGACTTAAAGTTTCCAACTAAATTTTTGGGAAAGGCATAATCAGACTACTTTTCAAGGCATTTAATTACAACAGCTGAAACAACTTCTTGAAAAAGAAACAAAAATGAAAATTAAACTACCATAAGTCAATCTTAGCGGCAGACCAGTAAATGAAAATCATTGAATCATGAGAACTTAAGAAAAGAACAGCAGACTATGGGAACACTAAAAGTTTAGCAAGCTGACTTCGGTTAACAGCATACATGTTTTTTTTAAGCCTAGTCTCAGCAAGGTAACAACTGCAATGGACCCAATCACAGCTAGGAGTGCAACAGACCATGGGACTTGAAGACACATAAATGACTGTTTCAGATGAGCAGATAGTCCTATGTTCTCAATGCTAAAACATGAATAAAAACTATGCAGGACCCTACTAATTTACTACTTACACACGAATCAACATGAACACTTAAAATAATACATGAACCATTTTAGCTATCTCAAACAGTTTTAGAAATGAACATGGATGGAATATGAAGCAAGTAATGGCATAAGGCTTCTGCCATATACTTGTGCTACTCTTAAGAGGATAGAAATAGGCTCAGAAACTTACACAAACAAAGCAAACAATTTCTAATTAATCTAATTGCTGCAATTACATTAACTAATATAGAGTCATGGATACATTCGGAGATCAACATAGCTTCAAACAAATCGGCAAAGTCGAACCATGATCTCGGATCAAAACATATGGTTTTGGAAAACAGAACTAAAAGAGCAGTTTAAACTCGAGTTCCCAATCAGTTTTATAACTTAAGGAATGATATTTCATACATAACAGTTGTAAAACAGAGAAGGGTCTCCAACAGTTGAACATATAACCAATCTAAAATTAATCAATGACATTTCATACTTAAGATATTGCTAACAACACAGAAAACAGACACGACATGCCTAAAAAAATGTTTTAAAGCTTGAAGCAGTCCAGTCATTACTTCAAGTTCAAATCTAATTCTAAACGATGAACTACAATATTGATTGTGCAAGAATCTACATATGTTGAGTAAACTAAAACATATCAAAAAGGAACATAGGAAAATTTAACAATTTTCTCAAATTGATTACAGAACTTTACTTTGCCTCTCATGTTCGGTTCAGGGATCGACACATACCTGGAATTGAAAGTAGAAGAAGAAAAAAGGAAGGTGAACAGCAATAGCAACACAGCAACAACAATCAGTATACCAGTAGCAATAGATGAAGCAATTAACACAATTTAGAATCCAGGAGAAAACTCAAAACTCCACTTTCAGAAAGAAAGATCACACTGCAAACAGACCAGACTCAAAATAAATCGTAAAACACTTTCAAACGACCTCTAAATTCTCAAGAAGCATCTGTTTTTCAGAAAAAAGATGTTCCAGGAAATGTGTGAAAGGTCTGTTTTTCTCAAAATGTACTAGTGTTTTCAGATTCTGCTCTTATGGTCGAAAATATATTCTTTTTTCAGTATCTAAAATATGTTCTTTCAAAGTCTGATTTCCAGCCCCTTTATAGCCTTAAAAATCCAATTTGCAGCCCCTTTTTTTTAATAAGATAGGTACCTACTTTGCACTCACCTTAATTAATAATATAAGTGTACCCCTCTACTCAAGTAGCAGTCTCCTACTCAAATAGCAGCCTCCTACTCAACCCCTAAGCTATTGATAATTACCCCCTAAAATTGTTAGCATCCATCAATTATTCCCCCTTGATCCCCTTAATTCACTGTTTTACTCCCTTTCAAACAGTTATAACCAATACAATCTTATTCAAATAGACATGGCATCGCACAAAAGGGATCGATTATGTGAACAAAACACGGATATCAATTAGAACAATTATCAAGATTAATACAGAAAGAAAAAAATGGATAACCTACTGGGAGAAAAACTTTACACTAAGGTCAGGTTATTCTATCAATCAAACTTAAAGAACTAATTGACGACATGAATTCTAATCGAATACCAGCCATATTGGTATAACTTTTATTTACAACAAACAGAAAAAGATCACAAGTGGTTCGAGTAGAATTGACAGCAACATTGAGTTATACTAAAACCTAACTAATCGACGACTTCATTCAATTAACTTGTAATATATACGTAATAACAGAAGAAACAAATTCGACCAAATAAAAGGCCTGATTGGAGATGGACAGAAAAATCGAAAAAACTGAAAAATCAATTAAAACTAAACTAAACACAGAAACATATACAAATAAAATAGGAATAAAACATAGGGAAAGGAAAATACCTCAAAGAAACTCAAGAACATTAGGTGGCCCAGATTCGAACTCCTATTTGAAAATTTTTGAGGTCGAACAGACTCTAATCGAAGTGTTCTCCACTGAGAACACCTAGAATAGAGTCCGTTAGACTCCAATTACTCTTTAATTTGTGCAGACCCCAACTCTTTTACTTCTAGGGTTTATAGGGCTCAGGTTTGGGGTTTATCGTTTTCTAGGCATATTTGAACCAAACCAAGAACGATTTAGTATCGAGGGAGGCTACGAGGTGCTATGGTGCAAATTTGGGTCTGATTGGGGTAGTTTTGAGTTTTGGTCGAATCTTCGATTGAAGATTCGAGAAGCTAGAGGGTGATTCGAGGTAAATGGTTCGTGGATTTGGAATGGGGGAGTTGAGATGGTCCTAGGGTGTAAAAATGGAGGGGTTTGGCCTACCCTAACCGCCGTGAGGCGATTTCCGGCAGGCGGGAGATGGCGGCTCATGGTGGCGTTACGTCGAGGTTTCTAGGGTTAGAGAGGCAGGGTGAAGGGTGAAGGGTGAAGGGGAAAATGAGATGGGTTTTTGGGAATTCGGGAGTTTTGGTATATTAAAATTGGTGAATTGAGCCGTCGGATCAAATGATCTGAACGGCTCAGATTAGCTGATGGGTAGGGGACGGGGTCGTTTTGCCACAATACGGGGTCATTTGGTTTAATAAACGATTGGGTTGAGGGGCGGGTCCGGGTAAGGTTTTGGATTGGGCTGACTGCTTTGGGCCTGGACTTGGCCGGTCCAAACCCAAGTTTTCTCAATTCTTTCTCTCTTTTTTTTTTTTAATTTAGTTTCTAATTAAAACAAAAATTCTATTTACACTACAAAATTAAATTAAATTATATAAAATATTAATTAAGTTATATTAACAATTAACACACATAATTAAATATTTATTAAATATAAATCACATAACTAGGCATTTAAATATTAAAAATGCAAAAACACACATTCTTTTGATTTTAATTTTTTATAAAACCAATTACTTAATTAATCCTAAATTCAAATGCAATGTATTTTTGTATTTTATCAATTTTAACAAATAAACATGCTCACACATACTCAAATAATTAGAAAAAAATAACACATAATCCATGAAAATTGCAAACAACATAAAACTATTTTATTTTGAATTTTTGGGAGTAATGAGGGCAAAAATCACTTCTCACACTCACATCGCCTTAAGGTGCTCGTGAGGGTTTTCACCAATAAGATTCTTTCATTTTTATATCTCTCAACTCACATCGCCTTACGGTGCCCGTGAGAGTTTTCACCAATAAGACTATCCCATTTTCGATCTTCCGTTTTGGCACCAGAGTGTTGTCCATAATATTATTCACCTTACTTGCTTGTATTGACATTTCTTAAAATTGATCAGAAGGTCTTTATTTGGACTGTAATATGGCTTTTGGATGGGTTTAGAAATAAAGGTATAAACGTTCACAATTTCCAACGTGGGTTCAAAAAATTACAACTTTCGAAATCATAGCTTCCACAATAAACATAACTTCTGCCCCAGTTTCATTCTTTGGGGTTTCGTGAATTTTCCTTCTGTACCCTTTCGAGATCAATTCAAACGTAGTTGGGATCATAAAAATCGCTTCATGGTTGCGATGTTTCTTTTCTCCCATTCTTCTCCTTTGCATTTTTCTATCTTTCCTTTTCATTTTCTTTTCTTTTCTTTCTCTTTTCTTTATCTTTCTCTTTTATTTTTTTTTCTTTTTTCCTCTTCTTTTTTTTTCTTTTTCCTTCTTCTTTTGGTTTCTTCACTTGATTTTCCCATTCAATCCTTGATGTTGTTATTGGTTCTGAAAGAGGGATATAAAAGAAAACATAATAGGGCTCAAAGGGGTAGCAATGGATAAAGTGTTTGGATAGCGGAACAAAATGCCTTCCTCATTTCTATCTCAAAATATGTCAAATACAATCAGAGACATAAAGATAAAGAAATCATACATAATATCTCTTGACTGCATCAGAATTGATTGCCATTTTTATACATTTTCCTTCTACATCTGTTAGATATAATGCTCCATTGGACAACACTCGTGATACAACAAATGGCCCTTGCTAATTAGGAGCAAACTTTCCTTTTACTTCTTCCCAATGAGGTAGGATACACCTTAATACTAATAGTCTGACTTTGAATTTTCGTGGACGCACTTTCTTGTTATAAGCTCTGGCAATTCTATGTTGATACAATTACCCATGACATACTGCTGCCAGTCTTTTCTCATTAATCAAGCTTAATTGTTCCAACCGGGGTTTGACCCATTCATCATCATCAATTTTTGCGTCTGCAATGATTCGAAGGGAGGGTATTTCAACTTCCGCATGTATCACTGCTTCCGGGCCATACACCAGTGAATAAGGATTTGCACCTACCAAAGTGCAAAAAGTAGTGCGATATCCCAACAAAGCAAATGGTAATTTCTCATGCCACTGCCTCGATCCTTCCACCATTTTTCAAAGAATTTTCTTAATGTTCTTATTGGATGGTTGAACTGCTCCATTCGCCTTAGCACGATATAGTGTGGAATTGTGGTGCGTGATTTTAAACTTCTGACATGTCTCCGCTATCAGATGACTGTTAAGGTTGGCACCATTATCCGTAATAATCACCTTCAGAATTCCGAATCGAAAAATGATGTTTGCATGCAGAAAATCAACCACTGATTTCTTGGTTACTGCCTTGAATGTTGTTCCCTCAACCCATTGTGAGCACGTGATTTTTGCCCCAAGCAAATAAGTCCAAAAATAAATATTAAAAAAATGATTTTTGTTTGATATTTATTGATTATCGTGTAGAAGTATCAGTGTTTGTTTTTAATTATTGAAAATAAAGTAAAAAAAATTAAAAATAAATACAAATTTGAATTCATTGGAAAATACCAAAAGTATACGATAATTACTAAGAAAATTAGAAAATCAAAGAAAAATACAAAATACAAAATACAAGGGGATGAATACATTGAGAATCAATACGGAAGAAAACAAATATAAAATACAAGAAAATACAGAAAAAATAATAAATAAATACAATTAGAAAATACAAAAACAAGGTATAATACAAGAAAATACAAAATACCAAGGTATTTGGGCCAAAATCATAAATTCATTAGCCCATTTTATATCCAAACAGACCTGGCCCAAAAGAAATTAATATCGGTTTGTATACAAGACCAAACGACAGCGTTTCAATGAAGAAGATCTGGGTCGTTGATAAATTGAATCAGACGGACTAAAATAAATGGTTTTCTAGAAATTAAAATGACACCGTTAATCAAAACAATCAGGGCCGTCCATCTAATTGATCTAACGGATGAAAGCAAGGTCACACTTAAACCAAACGATATCGTTAATTGAAACAATCACAGCTGTCCAATTAATCAATCTAACGGACGAGAGAAAGGTCTTCTTTAAATTAAATGACATCGTTTAAGGGGCAAGTGAATCCTGTCCACTCATTTAATCTAATCCAATGGCTGATAATTAATGTTAGACTTTTGATATATATCTAAACTCATCTGTTCAGTCTCTCATTATACACTCACCCTTTCAGAGACCAAACTCTAGTCGCCTTAGTTCCCTTCCCCTCTCCACACAGGCCACCGGAACCCTACCAGTGGTCTACTACTGGTTGTATTCTCCGGCCAAAACCTCTAATCCCTGAACCTCCCCCTCCTCCTCTATCACCCCATCATACTAGCCCCGTCCAAGTCCCCATCTTCCTCCCCAGATCTTGAAAAACAGGACGCCGGAACCCTAGCCGGCGACCACCAATTTATGAACCAGCCTTTCCCCTTAACACCCTAAGACCGCCCTGAACTCCTCTTTCACCCCATCTAAGTCCCTTCCCTCGAATCTTAGCCCATCGTTTTGAATATCAAAAAGTATTCCGCCGGAACCCTACTCCGGCGGATACCCCCAAATCAAAACCTTCCCAAATCTAACCCATAGGCCTTTAAATTGCCATTCTTTAACACCAAACAAGACTCTAAGAGTCTTTCTAGAAGTTCAACATCAAAAGAGATTCAAGGTCTCTGACCACTGGAAAATCAATAATCAAGAAGAAAAACGAAGAAAAATGAAGGAAAAGAAAAAAAAAGAGAAAGAAAGAAAAGGAAAACCAATAAGAAAGCTAAGTACCCTGAACCCATTTTTCTCTACTGTGATTCATGCTTCATTCTATCTTCATTATTTGCTAAGCCTGAACCTATTGCATGTTCAAAAGTCTTCTGTGTGTACTTGAAATCTACTGAGTACTTTTCTCTGATGAGAGTCACCTGTTGAATCATATGTTGTGTAGTCGTTCAATGTTCTTGTTTGATAGATCCTTTTTCGTTTAAATCTTTTGATTAATTAGGATTCAACCATTATCAATTTGTTTCTCCGAATTCTGATTAATTAAGGGTTTAGTTGTAATTAGGGTTATATTTACAAAATTACTTGAAACTGGCTATTATTGTATATAGTTTTATTTTTGGCTCTTCTGAATTTTTAAGTACTTAGTCGTATTAGGGCTATATGTGTAAATGCTTGATATGGCTATTATTGCAAAACAGTTTGACTTCTGACTTGTAAAAGGTTATTTGCGGCTATTTTTGTAAAGTGGTTAGTTCTGAAAGGGTTTACTTAGTCTGAACTGGTTAAAATAGAAAATCTAAGTCTCAGGGGTTATTTGTGAAATACGGTTGACTACTCAAGGTCTTAATAGACCTAAGACCGGTCGGTTAAATACACATAAGACATAGGGGGTAAAAGGGGAATGGAAAATGGTATTCTTAAAATTATTTAGAAATAATAAGGGCACAAAAGACAAATGGGCAAGGTTTTGGTGTAATTTGTTGAACAATAAAGGGTAATTCAGGCATAGTTAAATATTAAATAGGAAATAAACCTTAATAATTGAGGGTAACAAAGGCATTAATGCCTAAAAGAATGATAGAGAATACCCTAGAACCTTCTAGCAAGGGTTCAAGTGTATTCCTATCAAATTAACTTAGACTAAACTGAAATAAATCAAGAAGAGTAGAGGTGGAAAATCTGAATATTCATTCAAATTTCCCTCCCATTTTAATCTATAAATAGGCCCATTTAGGCCTTATTTCAAAGGTTCATAAGATTGAACATACTGAAATACAGTAAATACACATTGAAATACTACTATTGCTTCATTGCTATTAGTTCGAGTGGTATTTAGGACTTCTGTTCGTTGTTCTTTATTGGTTTTGACTGATTTCGCTGGGTGTTTCCTATTTGCTTGATTGAATTTGCTGGGTTCTCTATTCTGAAGTTGTACTTGCTGTTATAATAATTAGCCTCTATTGCTGTTGATATTTGATTGGTGCTATCGCTGATTTCTCTTCTCCTCCATCCTTAGAACTCATTGTTTCTCTCATTTGATCAGGTACACTACTACCTTTCAAGGATGTAATTGAAAATGCGTTGAATAAATGAAATGCTGATTAGTTTCTATTTACAGTTCTATATCTGTTTTTCTGTTATAGCTGTAGATATTTAGATTTTATGTAATTCATTAGGATTTGGGTTGTAATAAGGACTGGACTGAACGAACCTAATTCAAAATTAAAGTAGTAGTAGATAATACTGTAGTAAATGCACCAAATAGATTTGTTATAATGATCACCTAAATCTAAAAACTAAAACTGGCTAAAAGTTAGTCACTCGTAGATTTATGGTAGTATTGAAATCAGAAGTGTAATTCATTCCTAGACATTTGTTAATTAAATTTTGAATCCGTAGTTGTTAGTTGGAAAATATGGATCAGTTAAAATTTGAATCATATTAATGTCTTGGCATTACTGAAACTGGTTTAGCTACGAAACTTATGTCAAACTTTGTGATATGGCGTAACATAGTAATCTAAATATGAATGAAGCGCAGATGGTAATTTGAATGTGTTTTAGTTGCAGATTTAAAAATACTGTTTCCAGTTAAATAAAAACAACAAAATAACTCTGCAAGTAGTGTCTCAACCGATAAATAACTCGTAGATTAAATTCTTTTAATCTAGTAGTTAAACAGCAACAAGTTGATTAAACTACTGTTGACATTCTTAGTTAATTGCTGATACTGAAACCAGTAGTATTCAAAGAAAAATCAGTGCGGATCAATCTAGTTAGTTTCTGATACTGAGCATAATAATACCTGCTTATAGTTTTGTTAGTTTTCTTAAACCTGCTTTAGATATTAATAATTTGGGCATTGGCATGAATAGAGGCCCATGTCACGACCCGGATTCTCCCCCAATATCAGGATCGTGATGGCGCGTACTCGTGGTAGCTAGGCAAGCCACTGTATTCATACTATCCTGTTTTTAACACAATTTCATAATTTATTTATCAACAAACCACAACTTTAATTAAATAAATGCGGAGTACTTTATCAAAAAGGAAATAACTAATTACAAGATGAAAATCATACTGAAATCCTCTACCCAAGACTGGGAGTCACCAACTCACGAACTACTATGGAATACTACACATAAAAGTTGGAAGGAAATATAACATAATTCTGTTTGTCTCGGAACAAAGAGACTACAGCTAGTAACATAAATAAAGAGAGAGAGACACCGGGCCTGCGGACGTCTGCAAGCTACCTCGGTCTCAAATGTGATCAACTCCCACGCAATCGATTTACTACTGCTGCTCCCGATCGTAACCTGGACCTGTGCAAAAACGCACAGAAGTGTAGTATCAGCACAACCGACCCCATGTGCTGGTAAGTGCCTGGCCTATCCCGACGAAGTAGTGACAAGCCTAGGACCGGACACCCACATAAACCTGTGCAATTCAATATATATATGTGTATACCACAAAATAACAAGAAATAACCAAGTATTAGCACAATAAAGAATATCTCTAAGAATTCAACAATTAATCACAATTAATAAATTCACAAGGAAAAACAAAGTATAATGTAAACACAAGTAATATCAATTCAAGAAATAGCAAGCAGTTGCACGGCATCACCCTTCGTGCTTTTACTCTCATCCTCACCAAATAAGCAAATAAAGTACACGGCATCACCCTTCATGCTTTTACTCTCATCCTCACATCCATAGTACGGCATGATCCTTCGTACATGGTTCAATAACAGGCACGGCATGATCCTTCGTGCATAAATAATAAAACATGGCACGGCATTAACCTTCGTGCATAAATAATAAAAACATGGTACGGCATCACCCTTCGTGCATTATCACTCTTCCTCACCCAAATAACAATCACAGTTAAGGGCAAAGAAAGAAACAGTAATTCATAAACCGTCCCAACAAGGGCAATCAATAATCATCTTCACAACAAGTCCCGACAAGGGAGAACAATAACAATTCTACAACCCGGCAAAGGTTCAACAATTCATCTGCAATTATGTCTCACAATAAGCATTATCAACGACTCACGGTCATACTAGACGCCAGTGTATGGATGCTCGTCACCACAGCCCATACACCGCACTCGATCATATAACACATAGCACATAATCATATTCCCTCAAGCTAGGATAGAACAAACACTTACCTCGAATGTTTATGAACAATTCAATCCGTGGAAATGTCTTTTTCTTTCAAATTTGGCTCCAATCCAATCGTATCTATACACAATTGATTTAATATCATCAATACTACTCAACGAACTAATTCATAAGGCCAATTACAACTTTTACAACATTCCGCCCGGAATAGTGAATTTTGACCCCGGGCCCACATGGTCGGAACTCGGGGTTAGGACCAAAATCCGATTACCCATCCCCTCACGAGTTCATGTATATGATTTGTTTCAAAATCGTACCTCAATTCGAGGTCCAATTTCCCAATTTATGAAAAACCCTATATTCTAACAAAAACAAGAAATTCTACCATGAAAACCTTTGATTTCTATTGAAAAACATGTTTAATGATGTTAGGAATTGAAAGAATTAAGTAAAAAGTGACTTACAATTGTTTTGATGAAGAAAGAATCCGTGAAGAATCGCAAATGGGTGTTTTTGGTTTGTAAAAAGTGAAGAAATGAACTGAAAATCGTGTTTTACGGGTCTCTGTGTTTGCATTTGCGAACATGGGTTCGCAATTGCGAACCCCGACCAATTTTAGGAGTTTGAAAAATAAGCTAAGGTTGGGAAGTTCGCATTTGCAAACTTTTGTTCGCATTTGCGAAGCCAAGCAAATCTGGGGGCTTCGCATTTGCGAACATTTGTTCGCATTTGCGAACCAGGCTGGCCTCCAGGGACCTTCGCATTTGCGAACATTTGTTCGCATTTGCGAACAAGGCTGGGCTGAGGGACCTTCGCATTTGCGAAGAATGCTTCGCATTTGCGAAGCATGCCTTTTCATTGGAGGCCTCGCAATTGCGAGGTTTGGTTCGCATTTGCGAACCCAAACGGTCCTGGGCACCCTTCGCATTTGCGACCAAGGGTTCGCATTTGCGAACCCTGCCTTGACCTGCCACCTTCGCAATTGCGAGAAATACTTCGCAATTGTGAAGACAACAGCTGGGTGAAAAAACAGCAGTGCAAAAATTCAGAATTTCATCCAACGGCCTATCAAATCTTTACCCGAGCTACCCGGGCTCCAAACTAAACATGTACACAACATCAAAAACACATTATGAACTTGTACGTGCGATCACATCGCCAATATCACATCGTTTTCATCAAATCAAACCTCAAATTCATGATTTTCATACTTTTGGTTTTCAAAACTTTGAAACTTGGAACTCAAGGTCCAAAACATCTCAAACGACATCTGAATGTCACCAAACTTTTACAGAAATCACATATATAATATTTAAGACTTGTACCGGGCGTCGGAACCAAAATACGAGCCCGATACCAAGGTCAATTAATTCATTTCCTTTAACAATTATATCAAAAACAATTTCATAGAAAAATTCATAACTTGGGCTCTCGGCCTCAGAATTCGACTCCGGACGCATGTCCAACTCCCATATTTTCTTACGGACCTCTCGGGACCATCCAATCTCGGGTCCGGATCCGTTTACCAAAAATGTTGACCGAAGTCAACCATATCAATATTAATATCATTTTTATCCAAATTTCTCATAGAATTCATATTTTCTATCACAAAATCTTTCCGGCTACATGCTCGGATTGTGCACATATCGAGGCAACATGGAATGAGGTTTTCTAGGCCTCAGAAGCTCGAAATGATTAATAAAAATAAGTGATGACCCTTTGGGTCGTCACAGCCCAGATCCGATTGAAATGGCTTTTGAGCCTATGAGAACATATACAAATAAAATTATCTAGGCTTTAATTAGCCAGTTGCACCTTGGTGCAGCACAATGATTTAACCCTATTACAGGCCCAATAATGAATAAAGGCCTGGATCCAAATAGATAATGATATAAAAGTCATTTATAGACCGTTATATTAAGGGTAAAACAATATTAGAGAACATAGTATACAAATAGGCTTAACCTTTTAAAATAAAATGGGACGAGCCTCAAATCAAGATAAAAACGCACGGGGCCCCCAAATAATAACTATAAAACTTTAGACCCGGAAGGATCGTTTAGACAATTTCACGATCTTTTCCCAAATATAACAAGAATAGACACTACTAGGCATAATTTAATATACATTCATTTGACCAAGTGCACATTTATGTGACCCAAATCCTACTCTCAACGAAGTCGAAATATATTCAAATCCACAAGCATACTGGTACGGTGTGGTCGAGGATGTATTTTCACGACATTGCAAATTCGTAAAATTCAAAAGCGGTATACTTGCACATAATTAAAATATATAAATTGAAATCAGATAAAATCAAAATAACAGTTGAGCGACCGTGCTAGAACCACGGAATCCGGGAGTGCCTAACACCTTCTCCCGGGTTAACAGAATTCCTTATCCAGATTTCTAGTTCGCGGACTGTAATAGAGTCAAACTTTCCTCGGTTCGGGATTAAACCGGTGACTTGGGACACCATTATATTCTCAAGTGGCGACTCTAAAAAATTAAATAACTAATCTCGTTCTGATTGTCCTTAAAGTGGAAAAACTCCTTATACGCCCTCACGGGTAAAGTGTAGAAATACACATCATTATCCAGTAGAGTTGTAAAAGAGGAGGTGTGATAGCTCTGGCGACTCTGCTGGGGATAAGAAGCCCAGAACTTCAGTTCAGGGTTTAAGAATTCGAGCTCATTTAAATTGGTGTTTTGATTATATCTGTAAGGCCCCGTAAAATTTTTATGCTTAAAAACCTAGTAGCCCGTGATGTCATGGTCTGAATAATGTGTTAGGACTCGCCGCGGTTCGGACCCTTGGTAGTGATTTAAGCTTTAAAATTTGCAAGAATAAAATTTTCAAGAAAATGTCGATTCTGCGGTCAAGAATGCGGTCGCACATCTGCTATGCGGACCGCATTCCTACCGCAGAGTGTAACAGGATGTTTGACAAAATTTGTTTTGAAAATGCGGTCTAATATGCGATCGCATAACGGAAATGCGGACCGCAAATCTATCGCATAATTTCTAAAGAATTTTTGGGTGTCAATTCTGCGGTGCATTCTGCGACCGCAGAACACGAATGCGGACCGCATTTTGGTCGCATATCGTAACAGAACATGTCAATTTTTAGGGCAATTCTGCGGTCCATTATGAGTACCGCATGTTGATTCTGCAATCGCATATGCGACCACAGATTTGACTCGACCCAGATTTTTATAAATTTTAACCCGACTCCTTTTTTAATAAAACACCTCAAACCCTCATTTTCTCATATTTTCTTAGCAAAACTAGAGAGAGGAAAGAGAGATTCTAGAGAGAGAAACCTAACCATATTCAAAGATTGTTTCTAATCGCTTGGTCCGGAAGATCCTAGGGCAAGTGTCATCTTCCCCAATCTCTAAAAGGTAAAAACCCTAGTCATTTTCCTCTAACTATCAGTTGTCAAAAGGAAAGGAAGATTTTCAAACATTGGCTTTTGAAAATAGAATTTTAACATTCATGCATGTTCTTTGAACTTTAAATTTAGTAAAAAGGAGTGAGTAGGAGTAAGAGATTGCAAAAACGAAGTTGTCAACATAGGATAATTTGGGTGAGCTTAAAGTAGGAGATTAAAAGAAGAAAACCCGACACCAGGTATGTATGGCTAACTTTGATCCTTGTGAAATCGCCTTATGTGTACAATTCATTTGGTATACGATAATTTTGAGAATTGTTGTGTAATTCTTTGATTTAGTTTTTAGGTATTCAATTGATTTGAACTATGTGTTGTGTGGTATGGGATGTGAACCGAAAGATGGAAAAGGAAGTCATAATTGGTAAAGAAAATTTAGAATAATTGTAGTGATGGCATACTCGGCTTCTTGTGGGAAACTAATGAAACAACTCGAATTGTGATAAACTGTTGAACAAAATGGTATGGATACTATCGGATATGGAAACATTGTAACTTTGTTGTAACACCGGCTTGAAAGGAATTTGGAAACATGAACAAACTTGTAATTTTATTATTGCACTTGTTTGTGATCTTGTGTGATGCTCTTGGTTGCTGTTTGTGATTGTTGTGAATTAAAATTGTACGGTGGGATCGGGTTGCGTGCCGCAACACAAAGTAATAAGGTGTGGGTTGGGGTGATAAGGGTGACCGTGGTAATAAGGGGGAAAGCAATCGAATCTCCATTGAAATTGATATGAAATCATTGATGTGAAATTGTGAAAGGAGACAGCAGGAGAATTTGCAACCAGTGGGGCACTGATTACCCCTTTGTTTGACTTGATTATGCTTTCCGTGTATGTTTGGTTGTTGCCTTCCTTGTTGATCTTTATTTGTATTTGGGCTGAGGAATACTTGAAACGAAATAAATGTGGGAACATGATTGGCTGGCTTTGTTATTTCTTGGTGTAATCGTTGGTTATTTTACTATCGTAATTTATTTGTTTAATGGCTTGAGTTTACTTGGGACAAAGCTTGTCCATACATACCAGTATAATTCCAGTGTACTGACGTCCCTTTTGCCAGGGATGCTACATTCGTGTTATGATTGTAGGTGGATCCGAAGCAGGTACTTTAGCTCATCGGCAGTAGCATTCTTCATCTTCCACTGGCTGTTTTGGTGAGCCCCTTTCCTCTCAAAGCCCTGCGTGGCTCATGCCACTTTAATTTTGGATTTCTATTTTGATTTTGTAAGGTATAGTCGGTGTCACACCTCCTTTTTCCGCTGACCCGCGAGGGCGCGAGTGGAGTTTTTCCAATTAAAGGACAATCGAAGCGAGATTTATTTAATTAATTCAGAGTCGCCACTTGGGGGATTTATGGTGTCCCAAGTCACCGGTCGAATCCCGAATCGAGGAGAAGAATGACTCTATTTAACAATCTGCATACCAGAAATCCGGATAAGGAATTATGTTAACCCGGGAGAAGGTGTTAGGCATTCCCGAGTTCCGTTGTTCTAGCACGGTCGCTCAATTATCATATTTCGCTTATTTATCTGATTTTAATACACTTTTAAAATTTTGTATATTTTATTTGGTGAGGCTCGCCTCATTTATTTTAAAGGCCTAACCTAAAGTAAACTACGCTTTTTTTTATCTCTAATAAAAGAAGCCTAGTTAATTAATTATTTTAAGAAAATATTACATTTAAATTCCAAATCTTTCCTTTGACTTGCGAACCCAATAATCTTAGGCTTTGATATTGGCCTATGCCACAAGTGAGCATAACCACTTAATTGAATTAAAAGAGGCCATGGCATGGATTTTTTCAACTGGCCCACATAGGCCCAAACTTTCAGTCCTTACTAGTGTGAATCAAACTCCGAGCAACACTGATGATGAAACAACTTAAAGAACACTAATTAGTTATTTCAAGCAAAATATGATATCAATTGCGTCGAGATTACCCCTAATGGATTAATTGTAACGTTCGCGACAAAATGATGACAGTTATCACTTAAATTAACAACTAATCATATATCAATTTTGAAACAAATTAACATGACTTGTAATCTAATTTTACAGTGGTTGGGACATTTGTGACTATTATGCCTTGCATTCTTTTGATTCATAATTTGATACATAATGCATATTAATTATATCCAACCTAATTTAAATTAACGATACTGATATCAAACTACTGGAATACACTGAGATCCCGAGATGAACAGTAGAAATTAAAAAAAAAATTGTTATTACATATCATAAAGTGTTTTGAACCTCTAATATCTATTGTTAATACCGCGCATCTAATGTTCAAATTAACAAGGATATTAAACAAACTAACATCAGACTAACACGATACAATTTTCATTCATTCAATTGGCCAATACATGGATTCAGTTCTTTATACTTCGATTGAAACTGAAAAAATACATGGAATCGAATCAAAAAGAAAAGAGGAGGTTAGCAGCGAGTAATCAACTGGTATTTAGCAATAAACAGGCAGCAGTAACGGGCAAAAGTCCACAAAAGCCCACAGCTTAACTCGACCAATCCAGGATGAATTTTAAGTCAACAAGTACTAAGAGCTCAACCACAAAACAAAAACCTTATGCCGACACCCAAACAGACTCAGTCATGAGCTTAAAACCTTTGACATCTCAGCAACAACAAAACTCAATCAAAACTAAACCAAGCTTAACCCAAAATTACTCGAAATGAAACTCCGAACTTCAGCAAACAGAGGACTCAACTAGAAAATCAACAAATTATGAGTAACAAATATCAGAGTTCACCATTTGCCCAATGTAACAGTATTTTCTAGTTTGTATCCTTATCTGTTCTTCCTTTCTCTATTTCTCCTCTTTGTTTTTCCCCTCCCCTTATTTCTGTTTTTCAGCCCCCTATCGCTTACCCCCTCTCTGTGTTTTTAATCTCCATTTTTATAGATCATAACCAGATCCAGCAGCCCTTAAACCTGTCAAATTTCCCCTGTTATTGCCTTGCACATGCCTCTCTTTAACCCTTTAATCACTCCCCCATGTGTTTTTCTGATTTTACAACTGACAAAGCACTTAACAGACTAAAAAAACATACTTTGGCCCTGATATTCTCTGACTTTCCACTCTCAAAACAAACAACAGTGTGCTCCCATGTGACTTCTATTTTCTAACACTAAAGGTGTATTAATGTATTAGATTAAGTGATCCAAAGAATATCCTCTGACAGATTACACACCAGCAAACCCTTTCGAACTTTTGAATACCAAAACAAACTTGAAACTTATATGAGGGATAAAGCTATAACCAATTCATCCCTAGCTTAAAATCTATTTCAGTTTCAAGTCGAACAAACAACCCAATTCAATTCAACAGTGCTAATCACTGTTCGGATTTCAAACAATCAAACCTACGCAATTAAACGATGACATTTAACCAACGATTCCATACGTACATAAACAGAACAAAATCATATTAATCTACTGACCGGTGACTTCTTAAACCAAGCAAGGGATTTAAGTTATTCGACGACACTAATCGATGCGAATATGTACTCTACGGCATACACAATCACATGAACAAAACAAAAAATAGTTGACCAAATAAAAGGTCGGATTGGAGAAGACAGAGAAGATTAAAAATTAAACACAAAAACATAACAAATGAAAGACTAATGAACACAACGATAAATAAAACAGAAAAAGGAAAAATACCTCGGACAGTGAAAAATCGACTTTAACAGAAATCTGGCCGTTTGGATTTGGATTTTTTTTTGGAGTCGAACGGAACTTAATCGAAATGTTTTCAATGAAAACATCTAAATTAAGGTCTATTAGACCCCAATTCATTCTGAATTTGGACCCCAAATCCCTAATTTGATTTCTAGGGTTCTTGAACTCGGTTTTGGGGCTTGACTAGTTCCATCCGGATTCGAACAAAACCAACTATGGTTTGGTGACGAGGGAGGCTAGGGAAGTGTTTGGGGTGACTTTGGGGCCATTTGGGGTTGGTTCCAGTTTTGTTCAAATCTTCAAATGGAGATTCGAGAATACACCGATTGATTCGAGGTAAACGGTTAATGGATTTGGCTTGAGGGTGGCTAGGTGGCTTAGGGGTGTTGATTTGGTGGCCGGCGGCGTTGTTGCCGCCGGGTTTTGGTCGGAGGAGAAAAGGGGCGGCGGCTAGGTTTTGGGGAGGGGATTTTCGGGTGAGAGAGATGAAAGGGAAAGGGATTGAATGGGAATGGGTCTTAGGGTTTAGGGGTCTTTTGGTTAGGTTAAACGCATGAATTAATTCCGACCGTTGGATGACAAGAATCCAACGGCCAAGATCAATTGTTCAACAGAAACGGGTCGTTTTGGGTGTAACGGGCTGGGGCAGACTGGGTTAAAGCTGGGGCGTGGTTTGGGCCTGGAGTTGAACTAAGATTTGGGTTTGTGGAAATTTGGCCCAGTCCGATTTAATTCCTCTTCTTTTCATTATTTCCATCTTTTCTTTTTCTTGTTTTATTTAAAATAAAAATTAAAATTCTAAATTAACTTATGGAACTAAATTAATTTATAAAAGTACTAGTTAACTTCTAATAATAAATATCACATAGAATAATAATTTAAAAATAAAGTTGCACAATTTGGACATTAAATGCTAAAAAATACAAAAATACGTGTTTTTTTTGTTATTTTTTATTTTCGTAAAACAAACTTAATCACTTTAAATTGCAAACATGAATTTTATATACAAATGCAATATATTTTTGTATTTTTTTTAAATAATTTAGACATATAAACACGAACGCACAAATACAGATAATAAAAGAAAAATAACAAAAAATTCGCAAAATTGCAAATCACACAAAAGTATTTTATTTTGAATATTTGGGAGCAACTCTCATATAGGGCAAAAATTACGTGCTCACAGCTGCCCCTCTTTGCGCGGAAACATGAAGAGTTTTTGTGCAAAGATAAGTGAGCGGATACGAGCGATTTTTTGCCCGTCTGAGCACTCCGTATGAAGCATTTTTTTGAAAAGTTTGACCGAACCTTTGCTTCAGAAGGTCTCCTACATATCCCTGGCTAAAAGGGAATCAGGTCAATGTAGTTCGGGAAGTTTTGGTAGCTGGGACTACCATGACTGCCGTGATCTTGCTGTTACTGTTGTTGCTGCTGTTGCCACTGCTTAACTGATCTCTTTATTATATCATGCTAAACGAAAAATAAGAAGCTAGACTAAGTTACAGTATTGCAAATTCTTATCTATCTTTTCAGCTTGATCTTGTCATGTTCATTGCCATCTTGCGGGCTCTGATGTTTCTTCACATGCTTTTTCTCTTCTGACAATTGTTATCTTGGCCTATCTTGATTGCCGAACTCCGACCATTGGTCCCTTCCTTGTGATCTTTGAAATATTTTCTTTCGGGGTCTGAATCTATCTTTTCAGACCTTCGTTGTCTTCCTTCTGATTTTGAACTTGGACTCATGCTGGGGATTTCCGTTATACTCTACTGCTTTCCTCAACCAACTTCGAAAGTAAATCGCCACTCCATTCTTCAGGCGGGCTCCCTGACTTCAACTGTAACTTCAAAACTAAATCTCCACTCCTTTCTTCAGGCGGACTTCCTGACTTCAACTACAACTTCAAAATAAATCGCCACTCCATTCTTTAAGCGGACTTCCTGACTTCAACTACAACTTCAAAATAAATCGCCACTCCATTATTCAGGCGCGCTCCCTGACTTCATCTACGACTCACAACTAACTCGCCACTCCATTCTTCAGGCGGGCTCCCTGACTTCAATTACAAACTTTGAAAATAAATTGCCACTCCATTCTTCAGGCGGGCTCCCTGACTTCAATTACAAACTTTGAAAATAAATCGCCACTCCATTCTTCAGGCGGGCTCCCTGACTTCAACTACAACTTCAGAACTAGATCGCCTTCCTTTGCTTCTTGTACCATTTTATTCTTGCTGTATCGACTCTTGAACCATTACCTTGTTTCGAAACTGCTTTCCTCCTGGGTCGTGTTGCTTTCCCTCCTGACTGCTGGGGATATCTTTAGAACTGTTTACTTGCCTGCTGAGGATAATGATGCTGAGTAAATTTTCCTTCATTCCCTCCTTTCCTTTGACACATGCGCTTGAATTTGCTCTGGGAACTCTTGTTGTAACCCTCTGCTTTATAGTGAGTTACTGGTTTCAAGACCTACAATGTAGAGACTGAAGACATGCCTCTTGTTATACAGGTAGGCGCTTGTTTTTATTAGAAACTTTTGAATTTAAAATGCATTATGGCAATAATTTACGAAATATGCATAGGACAATGTAAAATAAAACAAACGTAAAATATCCTATTCGAGGGCGGATAGTCCCATCGTATCCTATTCGAGGGCGAATACTCCCATCGTATTCTATTCGAGGGCGAATACTCCCATCGTATTCTATTCGAGGGCGAATACTCCCATCGTACTCTATTCGAGGGCGAATACTCCCATCGTATTCTATTCGAGGGCGAATACTCCCATCGTATTCTATTCGAGGGCGAATACTCCCATCGTATTCCTATTCGAGGGCGAATACTCCCATCGTATTCTATTCGAGGGCGAATACTCCCATCGTATTCTATTCGAGGGCGAATACTCCCATCGTATTCTATTCGAGGGCGAATACTCCCATCGTATTCTATTCGAGGGCGAATACTCCCATCGTATTCTATTCGAGGGCGAATACTCCCATCGTATTCTATTCGAGGGCGAATACTCCCATCGTATTCTATTCGAGGGCGAATACTCCCATCGTATTCTATTCGAGGGCGAATACTCCCATCGTATTCTATTCGAGGGCGAATACTCCCATCGTATTCTATTCGAGGGCGAATACTCCCATCGTATTCTATTCGAGGGCGAATACTCCTATCGTATTCTATTCGAGGGCGAATACTCCCATCGTATTCTATTCGAGGGCGAATACTCCCATCGTATCCTATTCGAGGGCGGATACTCCTATTGTATCCTATTCGAGGGCGAATACTCCCATTATATCCTATTCGAGGGCGAATACTCCCATTGTATCCTATTCGAAGGTGGATACTCCCATGATTTCAAAAAGTGAACAAACCTGAGATGTCCTGTTCGAAGGTGGATAAACCCGAAACATCCTATTTGAAGGTGCACAAACCTGACATGTCATCTTGAATTGCCTTCCTCGTTTCTCCGAGAAAATTTTCAACAACGGTAGATAATTTTCTGCCCCAGTATTGGTGTTCTTCCTTGTGGCATGACTTTCTGCTATCAATAGCACTTTCTTTCTCTGTTTCAATCAAAGAAAATTTGTTAGTTCAAAACATTGTGAGCGGTTGTGTCGCTTCTGTGTGGTGGTTTTTTCCTTTTCTCCTTTCCTCGCTCGGGGTTCCCAAAACTTGTCGGGGAATGATTTCATTTGCTGGAGATGATATTCCTGCTGGGGATGGGTTTTTCCATTTATCCCTTCCCCGTTCTGTGTTTCTCAAATCGCTGGGGGTTATTTTGTTGAAGATGAAATTTCTTTTCTTCCTTTACCACTCTGTGTTGCCCGACCACCTCGGAGCTTGCTGAAGATAACACTGCTGGTGGATTTTCATTTCCTCGAAATCGGTGTTTCACTCTTCTGAAGACTGTTGAGGATGACACTGGTTCGAAGACCATTTCCCTTAAGACTTTCCTTCTTCCCCAAGTGGGTATTGACTTCCAGAAAATTTTCAAACCGAAAAGAAAATTTTCTGCCCCAGTTTAATAATCTTCTTTGCACCATACTTCTCTGCCGTCAATGGCATTTCCTTGCCTTGCATAATAATTGGAAAGTTGGTGGTAAGTTTTAAAGTCATGTCTCACTATGTTTTGACTAGACAGACTTTGATGGGGGAATTTTTGACAAAAGGAGAAATATAAAAAAGAAACAACAAAAGAAGACAAGGAAGAACTGACTCTCTAACAAGAAACAACTATAAACTTATCAAACGCGAATACCAACTCTACTGGTCATGACATGCACATATGGCCTATCCTCGCATCGTTAATCGCCTTTCACAATTTCCATCTAACTATCACCTTTGTTCGACTTTTAGTGCCCAAAGGGTTTAACTTTCAAGCCTCTCTCATTTTTGTTTTCTCTCAGCTTTCGTCGCCTTATGGTGCCTGTGAAGGTTTTCACCGGTAAGACTCTCTCATTTGTATTACTTTTAGTTGGGGATTGGGGTGTCACTGCTAAGACTCTCTCGTGTTTCCTTTCTGCTGGGAATCAGAGTATATTCTGATGAGACACTCGTATTTGCTTGACTTGGCCTCTTTTGAAGACTGATCGGAAAGTCTTTCTTTGGACCGTAATGTAGGATTTGGATAGGGCCAGAAAGAAAAGGTATTAAAAGGCTCAAAACAAATCAACTTTGGGTTCAAAATTTACAACCTTCGGACCTAACTTTATTTATAATAAACACAATTTTTCTTTGCCCCAGTTTCTTACTTAGGGAATTTTATTTCTTTATTTACACTATGACCGAGCTGTGAAGCACCTACGTATCTTTTTTAAGGAATCATGTCAAACGTAGTTCCCAATTCCCTTTTTTTTAATCATTTTTTCATTTTTTTTCGTTCCTTTTTTTTGCTGTTTTCTTTTCTTTTCTTTTTCTTTATCCCTTTCTTCTCTTGTCTTTCAAACTTGTGTTTCTAGTCTTTGCAACTAATTCCGAAGGAGGGGTATGAAAGAATTTAAATTAAGGCTCAAAGGGTTTATGATGGATAAATTGTTTGGATAGCAGAACAAAATGCCTTCGTCATTCCAATCTTCAAAACATGTCAAGTTCAAACAACATATTCACGACATCTTCTGTTCGTGCCCTGATTGATAATCGTATCGTCGCCTTTCATCTATTATTTTAAAGTATTGCTGGACGACACTTTCATTTCAGTATCACGAGCGAACCCCGTCTTAGCATGGCCAATTTTCCTTTAAGGGTTTTTTTATGTTATACCTGCCCCAGTCTCACATGATTCGGGCTCCAAATAATCTCAAATTATTTTTATTTCTTTTTAAAATGACCTGATTATCTTCCAATTGCTTCATGATTAACCCTTAATATTAGGCCAAAATTATGTGCGATGCCATGTCATTAGAGTCGGCGTTCGAACAAATGACAAATTTAAAGATAGAAAAACTAAACAAAAAGACGAACTGGGTAATAAAAGACCAAAAGTTTCACTAAACGGAGAATTGGTTCAAATACAAACAAGCAAACCAAAAATACAAACCCGAAACGAGACTTGATAAGACTAGGCAAACTGAAATGACCAAAATGGAAAGAAAGAGGGTTTCACTACAAGACAAAATCTAGGTCACAACCCCGGAAACAACTCGGACAAAAGAAATGACAACAAAACAAACCACCGAAGACTCCTCCTGATTACCAAGCATGACTTCTCATATACCAACTTCTGCCGATTGGTTTTGCTTTGGAATACAGATCGGGCTTCTTAATTTTCCCTTCCCTTGTGTATCAATTTGATCATATGGGTCTAAGGGTGAGCTGGCAATGGATTTTGATTAATGTTGAGTGCCTCTGGTGTCTAAACCTCGATCTTATTGGTGTCAATAAGATTTTGCACCGCATGTTTCAGCTTCCAACACTTTTCGGTATCATGTCCGAGAGCCCCTGAACTATACTTACAGCTTACTGAGCGATCCACATTTGGGGGTAGGGGATTTGGCAATCTTGTCTCAATAGGACTCAACAAACCTATCTACTTCAATTTGTGGAACAGAGCAGTATAAGTTTCTCCCAACTCAGTGAAGGTTCTTTGTGCCTTTTCCTTTCTGAAGGCATGATTCCCTCAGAAACCTGGTCCTAGAGGGTTATTGTAGGCCCTTGGAGGTGGATAAGTGTTTCGGGGAGGGTGGTTAGGGTGATTTGGGTGGTAGGGTCTGGCTTGGTAATGATGTCACGACCCCAAATCCGGTCG
This sequence comes from Nicotiana noctiflora, assembly GCA_032618575.1. NCBI lineage: Eukaryota > Viridiplantae > Streptophyta > Magnoliopsida > Solanales > Solanaceae > Nicotiana > Nicotiana noctiflora. The sequence goes on along the minus strand of JASVEL010002064.1, from coordinate 33,582 downwards.
TGATGGCGCCCAGCACATTGCTAAGCCAGCCTGACCAATCAATATAAACAACGGAGCTAGACGCTCTCTTTTAGCCCATTTAAGCATATTAAATCACGAAGCAATAGCGATACAAATAACGAAAACAGGGAACCAAGTCCCATAATACATCAACTCCCATAGACTGAAGGGTCAAGAGTCATGAGCCTCTAAAGAACATAAGTGTATAAAGGTTTACAAGATACCAAGTGCGGAAAGAAAAGTCAATACAACATCAAAAGACAGGAGAAAGGAATATCGGGTCCTCTGCGGACTCTGCACCTACCTCGAATATCCACAAACGTCGCCTCGCACAGCCACCGGATCACTGCCTGAGAGGTACCTGGATCTGCACACAAGGTGCGAGGAGTAAAATGAGTACCGCCGTAGCCTCGGTGGGAAAATCCAGGTCGTGACAAGCGCAGATAAGAAATCCGCAATAAAACACTATGTAAGGCTATAATCAGCTACCCTGTCATAGAATCAATCTTCACCGTACCTGTTCCAACAAATACCAATATATAGCATAACAGCTAGCAGATGTAGCTAAATGCAATGCAATGCATGATATGACCGCTACGGCGCGTAGCTCGACTCCAATTTTGGGTACCCGTGCTCACTGTGGGGGTTCAGACTCCAGAGGGGCTCCTACAGCCCAAGCACATCTCATAGAGATATTCTCGCGGCGTGCAGTCCGATCCAACATATATCCTGCTGCGGCGTGCAGCCCGATCCACTACTAGTCAGCTAATATGCAGATACAGCCTCGCAGGCTCAAAAGTAGTTTTTGAAAACTCTTTTATCATTTTTCAGTTGGAAAACAGTAATATCAAGTTCCAGAGATTGGAATTTAGCATAATAACCAAAAATAGCTGCGGACTAGTAGTAAACTAGCATGTCTATGTGATAAGACAATGATAACGATCCTCGCGGGATCCAATAACTGGCTCACGGCCCACATGTATACTCAACCGCCCAAGAAGGGGTTCCTCGGCTCAAGAGTGGCCATTATCACAATATATATATACATATATGCAACCATCCGAGAAGGAGGTTCGACGGCTCTAGAATAGCCAATAATACAGTATCAACAGGTTGGACTAATATATAGTCTCCAGTTCATGATCGACCCCGCACTCTCAAGAGTGTGCGTGTCTCGCCGCTATACAGCGTCACAAAGTGGTATACCGGGGTTTCGAACCCGCCGGTCATCACCCACATCTATTACTCACCTCAATATAGCGCGACGACTATTCCGCAATGCCCTTGCCACGAGAATCAAGCTCCGTACGCGTAGAATCTGATCAAATACAGTAAAAATACAACAATTTAGGCCAATGGGACGACACCCAATCAATACAACTCAATTTACATCAAAATTCCCAAAGTTGTCAAAACCCGAGCCCCGGGCCCACATTCCGAAAATTTACGAAATTCACATTTCTGGAACCCTCGTCTCGCCACGAGTCCATACATATAAAATTTACCAAAATCGGACTCCATTTGCCCACTCAAATCGGTGTTTTTCTTCAATTTAGGCTTAGGGCTCAAACCCACAATTAATCTTCCATTTACAGGGAATTAACCAAGGATTTCATGTTAAAATGATGTAATTAAGCCATAAACTTACCTCCGACGAAACCCCGATGATTTCCCAACAATCTCCCGTCAATTTCTTCTCTTGGAACTCAAAAATGGAGGGTTCATGAATGAAACCCGTATGTAAAATGTTCTGTAATTAAACTCACTGCCAGAGCAATTTGCTCTACGCGATCGCAGCCTTTGGCACGCGATCGCGATGCACAAATCCCTGGGGTCTGATTTTTCCTCTACGCGATCGCAACCACGCGTTCGCGATGCTCAAACTCCTAGCCGCCTAAATTCCTTCTACGCGTTCGCGACTCCCAGTCACGCGAACGCGATGATTCCCTCCATCCGGCCTACGCGAACGCGACCCCAGGAACGCGATCGCGAAGCACAAGGCTCCTGGCCTACGCGAACGCGACGCACCTGATCGCGAACGCGATGCATTGATCAGCCTGGCCTTCGCGAACGCGGCCCATTCCACGCGAACGCGAAGGCTAAAATGCCCGGGCAGTAACCTGCAATTTACAGCAGACTTCCAAGTTCCAAAAATGCCCGATTGATGGTCCGAAATCATCCCGAGGCCCCCGGGACCCCAACAAACACCACCAACATACTCCAAAACACGATACGAACTTGTTCCAATCATAAAAACACCATCCTAAACATCAAAATCACCAATTACACACGGATTCAAGCCTAAGTTTCTTCAAAACTTCCGAATTACACATTCGATCAAAAACCCGACCAAACGACGTCCGAATGACCTGAAATTTTGCAGGCACATCCAAAATCACCTAACGAAGCTATACTGCAACTGTCGGAATTCCATTCCGACCCCCGGATCAAAATCTCACCTACCGTTCGGATTTCGCCAAAATTCAACCTTAGCCAATTCAAGCCTATTTCTACACCGGCCTCCAAATTCAATTCCGATCGCTCCCCTAAGTCACAAATCACCTTCCGGAACTAACCGAATCATCGGAATCCGATTCCGATCCCTCTAACCAAATAGTCAACTCCGGGTTGACTTTCCTTATTCAAGTTTCTTTCCCAAAGGCTATATGCCTCATTTTCAATCCAATTCACTCCTAACTCACCCGATAGACCCTAACACTGATATAAAAGCATAAAACATGCAATTGCAACATGACGGAGTGGTAAATTCCCGTAACGACGGGTCGGGTCGTTACATTCTCCCCAACTTAAACAAACGCTCGTCCTCGAGCGTACCGGAGTGGTACTAGAAGCAACTCAATAGCTGAATGACCTTACCCAGCATATATTCGGGCGATCATACGTCACCCTATCTCACGCAAGTCCGAAAACACCATACAGCTGAAATCTCACAGACCATCTGAACCATAAATCACACTGTACTTTCCGAAATCATATGCCAATTGCAAATCCCATGCCTGTACTCAGGATACACTAGAATCCACTGCAATAAGCCATACTCACCACTCCGGGTGAGATCATATGATGTATCACACAACCCAATCACTCGAGACGATAGTCTCTAATCACAACAATTGGCCACAATCACCAAATACTAGCTGAAAACCTCTTTCATTAGATAGAGTCTTATTCCAACACCTCCATATCATGCCCACGGCAACCAGACACGCGATATATCGAACCCATCTCTCAGGTCAACCATTCATGAATCCATTTCACTTTTAACTGATACCACAATAGATTTCGGACCCAAATCTCGGTATTACCTTTCTAACCAACTAAAATCACATATACTCACATTCATTATTGGCTCCAACGACCATTTCGATTATAACACATCGCACTGGTAATAAGACACCTCAACACCGGCCTAAGCCACGACGAGCACAACATAGGCTCCAATAGAAACGTCTGCACACACTCGAATCATGACAGCTCAAATCACGACAACTGACTCAAATAAAAGAGTTGTAACAATTCCTTTGTACCCTCATAACATAGAACTGAGATCGTGTCTTGCATTATAGAAATAGAGTACCCGAATCCTCCTCGAGAGGTCATAACATCACGTGGCCTTGCCACAATTCATGATTCTATCCAAACACTATTACTCATGAAACACCTCAAGTTACCAAGCTCAAAAAGGTCATCCACGCACAGATCTAGGTCTGAACCCAAGCAATCAACCTCACCCACGGTGAAACAATTAATGTATGCTATCACATCCTGAAAGGACACAACCGATGTGCCATTCGCCAAACGATACTCAATACGGACTTTTCCTCAGAAGCTAGGAAGTATTGTATACTAGGTAATATATAACTAACTCTATTTTCACATTACACTGTTGCGGCGTGCAACCCGCTCCAATGACATACCCGTGGCGGCGTGCCACCCGATCTAGATACCATACCTGTGGCGGCGTGCCACCCGATCCAAGTAACCCTCGTCAAATGAATACGCGTCGAGTCAAGTTGCTCATCATAATAAACATATATCGCCTCAAGTTTGGCCACATGAAACGCATCCGACAACGTTTCTCAATACTGGAACTGAATCAATGGTAGATACTTCTACACTAACATCCGCCACTAAGGTCCAACTGACAAAGCAATGCCTACCAGCCGTCCGCTGGTCCTGTGTACAACTACTCTGTTGGAGCATACTCTGATGTTCTCTGCTACGCAATTTGTGCCATTTTCCGACATAGCCCATATCACATTAGTCTAGACGACCTGGCTTATGTCAACCAGTCAGCAATCAAGTATCATAATCCGAATTCGTTTTATCAAGTCAAGAGAGAGCCTCTAAGGCTTCCGATTTCCAATAATCACAAAACGGTGTCGATGCACACGATATACAACTACTGCATAGGCGGATTAACGAGAATTTCAAGTCTCCTACACATATATAACATATGAATCACTATGCCCGATTCCGTATTTCACCGTACATATACATAACGCACATCAAGCGTCCATTCATACCACGACAGCCATTCAGAAATTTCATTATGCCATCAACGACTCAATTATTTTAGTCGATCCAACAAGAGAATACCACTCTACCATGGATATTATCAGTTTACATTACCTTGTCCCTTTGCACCATATACCTTGCCAAATTACTAGAATAGCAGTACCATTTTCTTAAATCACCAGCAGCTGTCCGCGCTGCTCAATAATTTTATTGACTTTCCATATATTATGAACTGATCTCAAAACCTAGAATATACCATTATCAACTTTCCATAACACATCGTGTATACCATATCACACTAAGACAACATGAAAATTCATATCCCTTTCCTCCGTCTCAACATTGGCGCACTCAACTAGTCAAGGACTTTCGTGATCCCATATAGAAGAAAACTCATTACACATTCCACGCTTCGCATATCGATAGGAATATACTCATCTTCAAACCATGATAAAACACATCACAAACTATTTCTTCCCATTCATTGCATAAGTTAAACTGCCAGGACTGAGTCCTTATACCCATATTATACTCATATCGGGTTACACGACCGCCAACACTCAAAAGCTTTATTGCACAATATCTGCAAGACTCCTTACTTCAACCACATACCAGGAATTAGTCGTATTCTTTATCATACCGCTTCGGTGTATTAACAAGTCATTCCATTTACCCAGTTTCCTTTCTGATTCATCTTTGATTTAATATTAGCCACTACTGTAGCACCATAACACATGAACTCATTCCACACGAGACTCGTACATAAGACCACACGGTCTAAGACATATAGGCCACTAAATACTCTCTCTATATTTCCCAGAAGGATCACATCCTACAATACTTTATTTTGAATAACCTCTTGCGATTTGAATTCGTTATCATTACCTTCCAATACGGATTACATAGAATCCCATCATTCACATAATATAACACAAGTACCGATCTCTTCTAACGAACCCACCATCTTTAGCCACATGCACAATTTTGAGACACCTGACTGTTACAAGTAAAATCTTGAACACCGTAAACAATTCTCGGGCGTCAGTCATCCTTATTCAGCTGTAATTCAACTGTCTTATTGAACAGAACCACTCGTGCCTTATTAGAACTCTGACACTGCAGATCATGATTACATACAGATACTATTAGCTATCACTCTTTTCTATACACCGAACATTCTCTACCAACAGTAGTTCAAAACATCCTAGTATTTCTTCAAATCTACGAAGCACCATAAACCTTATCAGAATTTTCCCAACATACTTAGAGACAGAATCACATAGCACACAATAGTGCAATTAGTTAATCAATAGCAACCTCCCCAACTTAGCTCGGAGCCATACATCAAAGCACTTTTAGCCACTCATAGCCTTCTTACTCCAATGATACCGCAAAGTTCTAGTTAGATTGAACTCAAGTCATTTGCAAGCTTCGGCGAAGATTCGAATCATCAGAAATATTAACTCTTTTGCAATTCTTGCATTCATTCACACACAACAGTTACGCCCACTCTTTAGATGACAATCTTTCTAAGTCCCAAATTTTCCAAAAATTTCGACAGAGTTTCCTTTGCAAATTGGCCTATCCACCTGCCAGAGAATCACCAAAACCACCCTAGCAATACACCCACAACTCAACAAGATATCACAATGTATTTCAACAACATTAAATCTCAATACTATACGAATCATATTATCACAATTTATACTTGAACCTGCGATGTATCTGCTCGAATCATAACACATATCAATACCTTTCAATTACACATGAGAATCAACCCACCTACCTCGCCTCAATTTAGCATTTCAGCACAATACCTTCCACCAGGATACATATAGCATAATCATTTTAGTCTTCCTGAGTTTAAACTTGTTCCACTACACCTAAGGCACTTTACCTTCCAATTACGAGATATGATAATTATTCACCATGCCCATAGCTCGGGGCTACACAACAGTTTAGATAAGAGTCGAACAATTAACAACTCATCCATTAGTAAACCTTCCATAATACTCTACAGATCGACACAAGGCCCCAAACATGGCTACTAGCCCAAGTACATAGATATAAGCCCAGTCTTAGTCATTTTACACAGTAATAATCAATCGGGAAGGATCAAGTCCAAATCCCCAGTCACAATACCACCACGCTCGTCACACGACGCGTATTCCATCTCAGCACATCACTTTATAGTGCAAATACGGGGTTTCAAACCCTCAATACATCATCTATTGCCACCACTCACAAAATCAGCACCTCAATGCTCAAGTCATAAACAAGGTCCAGCCTCAAGTCATCCTGACTGGCCCAACATGAACTCACCGAGATTATATCTCGCCCCTCGTTCGAGGAAATCATAAGCCATAAGGCAATTACATTACTGAGCGCTCGATGCGTACACAGACGTGTGGAAGGAATTTCAAAAATTATATCTCAAGCTGAACAAGATCGCACGACAGAGTTCAAGAAAAGTGAAGTTTTCCTAAAGGTTCGCAGCCTCCCGAGGATAAGTACAAGCGTCCCCGTACCGATCCACAAGACTCTACTAACCGGCTCAAGACTCACGAGGCCTAGTAAACCTAGGCTCTGATACCAACTTGTCACGACCCCAAATCCGGTCGTGATGGCGCCCAGCACATTACTAAGCCAGCCTAACCAATCAATATAAACAACGGAGCTAGACGCTCTCTTTTAGCCCATTTAAGCATATTAAATCACGAAGCAATAGCGATACAAATAACGAAAACAGGGAACCAAGTCCCATAATACATCAACTCCCATAGACCAAGGGTCAAGAGTCATGAGCCTCTAAAGAACATAAGTGTATAAAGGTTTACAAGATACCAAGTGCGGAAAGAAAAGTCAATACAACATCAAAAGACAGTAGTAAGGAATATCGGGTCCTGCGGACTCTGCAGCTACCTCGAATATCCACAAACGTCGCCTCGCACAGCTACTGGATCACTGCTGAGAGGTACCTGGATCTGCACACGAGGTGCAGGGAGTAAAATGAGTACTGCCAGACTCAGTGGTAATAAACAAGGGTAAGACAGCGCAGATAAGAAATCCGCAATAAAACACTATGTAAGGCTATAATCAGCTACCCTGTCATAGAATCAATCTTCACTGTACCTGTTCCAACAAATACCAATATATAGCATAACAACTAGCGTATGTAGCTAAATGCAATGCAATGCATGATATGATCGCTACGGCGCGTAGCCGACTCCAATTTTGGGTACCCGTGCTCACCGCGGGGTTCGGACTCGGAGGGGCTCCTACAGACCCAAGCACATCTCATAGAGATATTCTCGCGCGTGCAGGTCCGATCCAACATATATCTCGCTGCGGCGTGCAGCCCGATCCACTACTAGTCAGCTAATATGCAGATACAGCCTCGCAGGCTCAAAAGTAGTTTTTGAAAACTCTTTTATCATTTTTCAGTTGGAAAACAGTAATATCAAGTTCCAGAGATTGGAATTAGCATAATAACAAAAATAGCTACGGACTAGTAGTAAACTAGCATGTCTATGTGATAAGACAATGATAACGATCCTCGCGGGATCCGATAACTGGCTCACGGCCCACATGTATACTCAACCGCCCAAGAAGGGGGTTCCTCGGCTCAAGAGTGGCCATTATCACAATATATATATACATATATGCAACCATCCGAGAAGGAGGTTCGACGGCTCTAGAATAGCCAATAATACAATATCAACAGGTTGGACTAAGCCATAGTCCCCAATCACAATCGACCCCGCACTCACAAGTGAGTACGTGTCTCGCCGCTATACAACGTCACAAAGTGGTATACCGGGGTTTCGAACCCGCCGGTCATCACCCACATCTATTACTCACCTCAATACAGCGCGACGACTACTCCGTAATGCCCTTGCCACGAGAATCAAGCTCCGTACGCGTAGAATCTGATCAAATACAGTAAAAATACAACAATTTAGGCCAATGGGACGACACCCAATCAATACAACTCAATTTACATCAAAATTCCCAAAGTTGTCAAAACCCGAGCCCCGGGCCCACATTCCGAAAATTTACAAAATTCACATTTCTGGAACCCTCGTCTCGCCACGAGTCCATACATATAAAATTTACCAAAATCGGACTCCATTTGCCCACTCAAATCGGTGTTTTTCTTCAATTTAGGCTTAGGGCTCAAACCCACAATTAATCTTCCATTTACAGGGAATTAACCAAGGATTTCATGTTAAAATGATGTAATTAAGCCATAAACTTACCTCCGACGAAACCCCGATGATTTCCCAAGCAATCTCCCGTCAATTTCTTCTCTTGGAACTCAAAAATGGAGGGTTCATGAATGAAACCCGTATGTAAAATGTTCTGTAATTAAACTCACTGCCGGAGCAATTTGCTCTACGCGTTCGCGATGGTCTTCACGCGTTCGCGGTGCTTGGCTTCCAGTTACTCTACGCGAACGCGACGCCAACCACGCGTTCGCGATGCTCAAACTCCCAGCCGCCTAAATTCCTTCTACGCGTTCGCGACTCCCAGTCACGCGAACGCGATGATTCCCTCCATCCGGCCTACGCGAACGCGACCCCAGGAACGCGATCGCGAAGCACAAGGCTCCTGGCCTACGCGAACGCGACGCACCTGATCGCGAACGCGATGCATTGATCAGCCTGGCCTTCGCGAACGCGGCCCATTCCACGCGAACGCGAAGGCTAAAATGCCTGGGCAGTAACCTGCAATTTACAGCAGACTTCCAAGTTCCAAAAATGCCCGATTGATGGTCCGAAATCATCCCGAGGCCCCCGGGACCCCAACAAACACCACCAACATACTCCAAAACACGATACGAACTTGTTCCAATCATAAAAACACCATCCTAAACATCAAAATCACCAATTACACACGGATTCAAGCCTAAGTTTCTTCAAAACTTCCGAATTACACATTCGATCAAAAACCCGACCAAACGACGTCCGAATGACCTGAAATTTTGCAGGCACATCCAAAATCACCTAACGAAGCTACTGCCACTGTCGGAATTCCATTCCGACCCCCGGATCAAAATCTCACCTACCGTTCGGATTTCGCCAAAATTCAACCTTAGCCAATTCAAGCCTATTTCTACACCGGCCTCCAAATTCAATTCCGATCGCTCCCCTAAGTCACAAATCACCTCCCGGAACTAACCGAATCATCGGAATCCGATTCCGAGCCCTCTAACCAAATAGTCAACTCCGGGTTGACTTTCCTTATTCAAGTTTCTTTCCCAAAGGCTATATGCCTCATTTTCAATCCAATTCACTCCTAACTCACCCGATAGACCCTAACACTGATATAAAAGCATAAAACATGCAATTGCAACATGACGGAGTGGTAAATTCCCGTAACGACGGGTCGGGTCGTTACAAATGAGGTGAAGGACCTTTCGATCTGGACCAAGTACCCTCCTCTACCGTTGCAACTTCTTCTCTTCTCTTCTTCCCGAATGCAACCCCTGTGCCATTCTGAATAGCTTGAGTTGTTGCTTTCAACGCGGAATAGCTCAAGATCTTATTGGACTTAAGTCCCTCTTCTATCATTCCGCCCATTTTGACCACCTCATTGAAAGATTTACCAACCGATGTCACCAGGTGACTAAAGTAAGTTGGCTCCAGTGTTTACAAGAGGTAATCTACCATCTCGTTCTCTCGCATCGGTGGATCTACCCTTGATGTCTGTTCCCTCCAGCGGAAACCAAATTCTCTAAAGCTTTCGGTGGGTTTCTTCTCTAACTTTAGCAATGATAAGCGATCAGGGATTATTTCAAGATTATATTGAAACTGGCCGATGAATGCTTGGGCCAGGTCATACCATGTAAACCATCTGCTGGGATCCTGCCTGGTGTACCACACTAGTGCAGACCCTCCCAAGCTCTAACCGAAGTAAGCTATCAGAATTTCATCTCTCCCTCCGGCTCCTCGCATTTTGCTGCAGAAACCTCGGAGATGGGCTACTGGGTCACCATGCCCCTCGTATAGATCAAACTTGGGCATTTTGAACCCAGCGGGCAACTGGACATCTGGAAACAGACACAAATCTTTGTAAGCAACACTGACTTGGTTGCCTAAACCATGCATATTCCTGAAGGATTGCTCCATGCTCTTAACTTTCCGAATAACTTCTTCCCACTCCGAACTTTTGGGATGCCTCTCCGGTTCTGCCGGTTATCCCAGTGAGGGGTGTGTGAATGCGATTCAGGAGCCTTAAAGGTAGGCTCGCGAGAATAACAATGATTGTCATGTATTTGGAAAAGCGGTTCACTGGACAACTTTTGTAAAGTAGCAGGTGGAGGTGCAACAAAAATAGGGGTGACCGGAGGAGGAGTATTTTGTCTAACTGGTGGAACCTGGGATGTATAAGGGTTTTCCCCTTGATAATATGGATAGATCGGTGCACTTATCGAGGGGTCAACGGGCGGACGCTCTGGCGCTGGTGTAAGAGTAGGAAGGTTTGTGTAACGACCCGGCCCATCGTTACGGGAATTTCCACCCCGTTACCTTTCATTTACATATATTATGCTTTTAAAACAGTATTAGAGTATATCGGGTGAGTTAGGAGTGATTTGGATTGAAAATGAAACAAATAGCATGTTTGAAGAAAGCTTGAATATGAAAAGTCAATCAAGAGTTGACTATTGAGTTAGAGTGCTCGGAACCGGATTCTGATGATTCGACTAGTTCCGGGGATCATTTATGACTTAGGAGAACAATCGGAATTGAATTCGGAGGTCCGGTGTAGTTTTAAGCTTGAATTGGCGAATGTTGAATTTTGGTGAAAACCGGATGGTAGGTGATATTTTGATCCGGGGGTCGGAATGGAATTCCGACAATTTCTGTAGCTTCGTTATGTGATTTTGGATATGTCTGCAAATTTTCAGGTCATTCGGACATCGTTTGATCGGGTTTTGGATTGAATGTTAGTTTTGAAAGTTTTGAAGAAACTTAGGCTTGAATCCGTGGATAATTGGTGATTTTGATGTTTAGGATGGTGTTTTTATGATTGGAACAAGTTTGAATAAGGAATTAAGATGTGTTGGTGTGTTTGAATGAGGTCCCGGGGGCCTCGGGGTGTTTTCGGATGGTTAAACGGAAGAAAATCATGGAAATTGCAGGTTGAAGTGTTCTGGTTCTGTCATTTTCGCCCCTGCGGAATTATGGGCATAGGAGCGGGTGCGCTGAAGCGGACGAGGAGCGCAGAAGCGCTGAGGACCGCAGAAGCGGAACATTGTCCGCTGAAGCGGAACCGCTGGAGCGTAAAAGTGAGCCGCAGAAGCGGCCAAGGGCTGTGGGGTGAGGGATCGCAGAAGCGGAAGGGAAGCCGCTTAGGCGAGTCCGCAGAGGCGGACGCCTAGTCGCAGAAGCGGAAATATCCGCAGGTGCGATCGAATCTCCGCAGAAGCGGACGCGTAGGAGCGGAAATTCTTCCGCAGAAGCGAAAATCGCTGTAAGTAAGTGTATCAGAAGTTAGAAAAATTTCATAACATTTCACACATTTTGGGTCTCGGCTTTAGAGGCGATTTGGGCGATTTTGAAGAGAAATTCAAGGGAAATCATCAGGTAATCATCTATGGACTTAAACTATGATTAGAATTGGTAATATTATGCAATTATATCATGAAAATGGAGGAATTTGGGGTAATTTATGGAGGATTTAGCCTTAGTCTTGGACTTTAGAAAAATCAAGGTTTTGAATGGGCAAATGGAGTCCGAATTTGGTAAAATTGATATGCTTAGACTCGTATTGAGACGAGGGTTCCAGAGAAATGTGAATTTCGTAAATTTTCGGAATGTGGGCCCGGGGCTCGGTTTTGACAACTTTGGGAATTTTGATGTAAATTGAGTTGTATTGATTGGGTGTCGTCCCATTGGCCTAAATTGTTGTATTTTTACTGTATTTGATCAGATTCAACGCGTGCGGAGCTTGATTCTCGTGGCAAGGGCATTGCGGAGTAATCGTCGCGCTGTATCGAGGTGAGTAATAGATGTGGGTGATGACCAGCGGGTTTGAAACCCCGGTATACCACTTTGTGACGCTGTATAGCGGCGAGACACGCACACTCTTGAGAGTGCGGGGTCGATCATGAACTGGAGACTATGTATTAGTCCGACCTGTTGATACTGTATTATTGGCTATTCTCGAGCCGTCGAACCTCCTTCTCGGATGGTTGCATATATATGATGGTTGCATATATATATATATATATTGTGATAATGGCCACTCTTGAGCCGAGGAACCCCCTTCTTGGGCGGTTGAGTATACATGTGGGCCGTGAGCCACTTATTGGATCCCGCGAGGATCGTTATCATGGTCTTATCATATAGACATGCTAGTTTACTACTAGTCCGCAGCTATTTTTGTTATTATGCTAATTCCAATCTCCGGAACTTGATATTACTGTTTTCCAACTGAAAAATGATAAAAGAGTTTTCAAAAACTACTTTTGAGCCTGCGAGGCTGTATCTGCATATTAGCTGACTAGTAGTGGATCGGGCTGCGCGCCGCAGCGAGATATATGTTGGATCGGACTGCACGCCGCAGGAATATCTCTATGAGATGTGCTTGGGCTGTAGGAGCCCCTCCGGAGTCTGAACCCCCGCAGTGAGCACGGGTACCCAAAATTGGAGTCGGGCTACGCGCCGTAGCGGTCATATCATGCATTGCATTGCATTTAGCTACATCTGCTAGCTGTTATGCTATTTATTGGTATTTGTTAGAACAGGTACAATGAAGATTGATTCTATGACAGGGTAGCCGATTATAGCTTTACATAGTGTTTTATTGCGGATTTCTTATCTGCGCTGTCTTACCCTTGTTTATTACCACTGAGTCTGGCAGTACTCATTTTACTCCCCGCACCTTGTGTGCAGATCCAGGTACCTCTCAGCAGTGATCCAGTAGCTGTGCGAGGCGACGTTTGTGGATATTCGAGGTAGCCGCAGAGTCCGCAGGACCCGATATTCCTTCCTACTGTCTTTGGATTTTGTATTGACATTCCTTTCCGCACTTGGTATTTTTGTAAACCTTTATACACTCATGTTCAGTAGAGGCTCATGACTCTTGACCCTTGGTCTATGGGAGTTGATGTATTTATGGGACTTGGTTTCCCGTTTTCGTTATATGTATCATTGTTGCTTCGTGAATTAATATGCTTAAATGGGTTAAAGAGAGCTTCTAGCTCCGTTGTTTATTTTGATTGATCAGGCTGGCTTAGCAATGTGCTTGGGCGCCATCACGACCGGATTTGGGGTCGTGACAAGTTGGTATCGGAGCCTAGGTTTACTAGGCCTCACGAGTCTTGAGCCGGTTAGTAGAGTCTTGTGGATCGGTTTGGGGACGCCTGTACTTATCCTCGGGAGGCTGCGAACCATTAGGAAAACTTCACTTTTCTTGAACTCTGTCGTGCGATCTTGTTGTTCTGAGAACTGAACTTCTATATTCTATTCTTTCGCAGATGGCGAGAACGCGAGCATCAGGACGAGGTGGACGACCTCCATTGCCACCTGTTAGAGGCCGAGGGCGCGGTCGTGCTAGAGGTAGAGGTGGGGCGGCCGAGGCGGTGCCGGCCGACCCGCCCTGTTGTACCAGTTCGAGAGCAGCCCCCGCTGGTCGAAGCTCCAGGCAGCCCCGCTCGTGGCCGGACCATATCTATTGCTATTCCCGGTCTTCGGGAGACTCTTGCCCGGATATTATCGGTGTGTTCCGGTTTGGCTTAGGTAGTTTCAGCTACCGCTACCGTAGCGACATCTCAGTCCGGGGGTGGTCGGCAGACCCCTGCAGCTCGCGCACCCCTGACCCGGTTGTTCGGGGACTTCGGACGCCAGCAGGCGGGTCCCCGCTCGGTGGTTGCACCGGTTATTCCTCCGCCTGCACCAGCTCCGGCCTCCAGAGCATATGGTTCGGGTTATGCCCGAGGACGAGCAGAGCGTCGTCTCGAGAGGTTTGGTAGACTTCAGCCACCCCATTTTAGTGGCGTCGAGGGCGAGGATGCCCAGGGGTTTCTTGGATAAATGTCGGAAGATGCTGCGTACGGCTGGTATTCTTGAGTCCAGCGGAGTTTCACTTACTACATTTCAGTTCACCGGTCCCGCATTTGATTGGTGGGAGGAGTTTGAGAGGCGTAGGCCCGCAAGAGCAGCACCTCTCACATGGCAGCAGTTCTCTACTCTCTTTCTAGAGAAATATGTACCTCAGCCTCGTCGCGAGGAGCTACGTCGCCAGTTCGAGTGGTTGATTCAGGGCGACATGTCTGTGACCCAGTACGAGCTTAGATTCACTCAGTTGGCTAGGCATGCCACATGGATGATCCCCCACCGATAGGGAGAGGATCAGGAGGTTCATTGATGGCCTCAACTACTCTATCCGTATTCTTATGACCGGCGAGCGAGTTCTGTCATCATCGTTTGAGCAGGTGGCTGATATGGCACGCTCCATTGAGGCGGATCGTCGCCGAGAGAGAGAGGAGCGGGAGGCCGAGAGGCCTCGCGGTTCTGGCAGTTTCAGCGGTGCTCCATCTAGAGGGCATTTCCGGCAGAGCCGAGGTCGCTCATCTGGACCTTCTCATTCGGGCCGCCCGGAGCAGAGCGGAGGTTCTGATGGTCGTGGTCGACAGGGGTTTCGGCAGGGTCGGTCATCACTTAGTGCCCTCCCGGCCCGCAGTGCAACACCTACTTCTCCAGCACCGAGGTGCATGTTACGAGTATGGTGAGTTTGGCCACACGAGGAGACATTGCCCTCGACTACGTAGGGCAAGGACTCGACAGAGGGATCAGCCCTCCTCTTCGAGCACCATCTCGGCCTAGTAGAGGTGGAGGTCGGTCTTCGCGTGGTGCCCCAGTGGCGAGGAGAGATTTGGTGGAGGCCATGCACGTTTCTATGCACTTCCCGACAAGCGTGATGCGACTTGCCTCCGATGCAGCGTGATTACGGTATCATTTCCGTCCGTCACGCAGATGCCTCTGTTCTATTTGATCTAGGGTCCACATATTCATACGTGTCCTCTTATTTTGCACGTCATTTGGGTGCGACTCGTAGTAGTCTTGATTTACCTGTTCATGTATCCACCCCTGTGGGTGATACGATTGTTGTGGATCATGTCTATAGATCCTGTGTTATATCTATTGGGGGTCTGGAGACCCAGGCCGATTTGTTATTGTTGGGTATGGTGGACTTTGATGTTATATTGGGTATGGACTGGTTGTCTCCGTACCATGCTATATTGGACTGTCATGCTAAGATAGTTATGTTGGCCATTCCTGGTATTTCTCAGATCGAGTGGCGGGGTTCGACCGATTTCGTCCCTAGCCGTGTTATTTCGTTCTTAAAAGCTCGGAAGATGGTTGAAAAAGGGTGTTTATCGTACTTAGCTTTTGTGAGAGATGTGGGAGCTGAATCTCCTAGCATTGATTCTGTACCTGTTGTGAGGGATTTCCCATATGTATTCCCCTCAGACCTGCCGGGCATGCCGCCGGACAGGGATATTGATTTTGGCATTGACTTGGTGCCGGGCACTCAGCCCATTTCTATTCCTCCCTATCGCATGGCACCAGCAGAGTTAAAAGAATTGAAAGAACAACTTCAAGAACTCTTAGATAAGGGTTTCATTCGTCCAAGTGTGTCACCTTGGGGTGCACCGGTGTTGTTCGTAAAGAAGAAAGATGGCACAATGAGAATGTGCATTGATTACAGGGCAGCTGAACAAGGTAACAGTGAAGAATAAATACCCATTGCCTCGTATTGAGGACCTATTTGATCAGCTATAGGGAGCTAGTGTATTCTCTAAGATTGATCTTCGATCGGCCTATCATCAGTTGAGGATCAGGGACTCAGATATTATGAAGACAGCGTTCAGGACGCGATATGGGCACTACGAGTTCCTGGTGATGTCTTTCGGGTTGACTAATGCCCCAGCAGCATTCATGCACTTGATGAATAGTGTATTTCGGCCGTACCTTGATTCTTTTGTGATCGTGTTTATTGATGATATCCTTGTATATTCACGCAGCCAAGAGGAGCATGCACAGCATTTGAGAGTGGCATTGCAGAGGTTGAGGGAAGAGAAGCTTTATGCAAAATTTTCTAAGTGTGAGTTCTGGCTTGATACTGTGGGTTTTCTGGGACACATAGTGTCCAGTGAGGGTATTCGGGTTGATCCTCAGAAGGTTGAGGCAGTGCAGAATTGGCCCAGACCTTCCTCGGCTACAGAGATTCGGAGTTTTCTCGGCTTGGCAGGCTATTATCGTCGGTTTGTTCAGGATTTCTCATCTATTGCTTCACCGTTGACTAAGCTATGACACAGAAGAATGCTCCATTTGTGTGGTCTGATGAATGTGAAGAGAGCTTTCAGAAGCTCAAGGAGGCTTTGACCACGGCTCCAGTACTTGTGTTACCATCAGCCTCAGGGTCATATACGGTGTATTGTGATGCTTCCAGAGTTGGACTCGGTTGTGTGTTGATGCAGGAGGGTAGAGTTATTGCATATGCTTCTCGTCAGCTAAAGCCCCACGAGAAGAACTACCCTGTTCATGATTTGGAGTTAGCCGCTATTGTTCATGCCTTGAAGATTTGGAGGCATTACCTATATGGTGTATCTTGTGATGTATATACAGACCACCGCAGCCTTCAGCATTTGTTTAAGCAGAAAGATCTGACTTATGATGCGGAGACCGCAGCCATTTTGGGTCGACGAGTTCGTAAGTCGAGATCTAAGGATATAGCTTTATTAAACAGTGGCACATTATGTTGTATGTGAAAAAGGAGGTGTGACAGGTAAAAAGGAAATTGAATGGAATTACAACTTTAGAACCATCTTGACGGATCTAAACTGAACCGTCATATCATCTGCCCCAGTTTCAATTTTGTAACGACCCGGCCCGTCATTACGGGAATTTCCACCCCGTTACCTTGCATTTACACATATTATGCTTTTAAAAAAGTATTAGAGTATATCGGGTGAGTTAGGAGTGATTTGGATTGAAAATGAAACAAATAGCATGTTTGAAGAAAGCTTGAATATGAAAAGTCAACCAAGAGTTGACTATTGAGTTAGAGTGCTCGGAACCGGATTCCGATGATTCGACTAGTTCCGGGGGATCATTTATGACTTATAAGAACAATCGGAATTGAATTCGGAGGTCCGGTGTAGTTTTAAGCTTGAATTGGCGAATGTTGAATTTTGGTGAAAACCGGATGGTAGGTGATATTTTGATCCGGGGGTCGGAATGGAATTCCGACAATTTCTGTAGCTTCGTTATGTGATTTTGGATGTGTCTGCAAATTTTCAGGTCATTCGGGCATCGTTTGATCGGGTTTTGGGTTGAAGGTTAGTTTTGAAAGTTTTGAAGAAACTTAGGCTTGAATCCGTGGATAATTGGTGATTTTGATGTTTAGGATGGTGTTTTTATGATTGGAACAAGTTCGAATAAGGAATTAGGATGTGTTGGTGTGTTTGAATGAGGTCCCGGGGGCCTCGGGGTGTTTTCGGATGGTTAATCGGGAGAAAATCATGGAAATTGCAGGTTGAAGTGTTCTGGTTCTGTCATTTTCGCCCCTGCGGAATTATGGGCGCAGGAGCGGGTGCGCTGAAGCGGACGAGGAGCGCAGAAGCGCTGAGGACCGCAGAAGCGGAACATTGTCCGCTGAAGCGGAACCGCTGGAGCGTAAAAGTGAGCCGCAGAAGCGGCCAAGGGCTATGGGGTGAGGGATCGCAGAAGCGGAAGGGAAGCCGCTTAGGCGAGTCCGCAGAGGCGGACGCCTAGTCGCAGAAGCGGAAATATCCGCAGATGCGATCGAATCTCCGCGGAAGCGGACGCGTAGGAGCGGAAATTCTTCCGCAGAAGCGAAAATCGCTGTAAGTAAGTGTATCAGAAGTTAGAAAAATTTCAGAACATTTCACACATTTTGGGTCTCGGCTTTAGAGGCGATTTGGGCGATTTTGAAGAGAAATTCAAGGGAAATCATCAGGTAATCATCTATGGACTTAAACTATGATTAGAATTGGTAATATTATGCAATTATATCATGAAAAAGGAGGAATTTGGGGTAATTTATGGAGGATTTAGCCCTAGTCTTGGACTTTAGAAAAATCAAGGTTTTGAATGGGCAAATGGAGTCCGAATTTGGTAAAATTAATATGCTTAGACTCGTATTGAGACGAGGGTTCCAGAAATGTGAATTTCGTAAATTTTCGGAATGTGGGCTCGGGGCTCGGGTTTTGACAACTTTGGAAATTTTGATGTAAATTGAGTTGTATTGATTGGGTGTCGTCCCATTGGCCTAAATTGTTGTATTTTTACTGTATTTGATCAGATTCTACGCGTGCGGAGCTTGATTCTCGTGGCAAGGGCATTGCGGAGTAGTCGTCGCGCCGTATTGAGGTGAGTAATAGATGTGGGTGATGACCAGCGGGTTCGAAACCCCGGTATACCACTTTGTGATGTTGTATAGCGGCGAGACACGCACACTCTTGAGAGTGCGGGGTCGATCATGAACTGGAGACTATATATTAGTCCGACCTGTTGATACTGTATTATTGGCTATTCTAGAGCCGTCGAACCTCCTTCTCGGATGGTTGCATATATATATATATATATATATATATATATATATATATATATATATATCTCGGATGGTTGCATATATATATATATATATTGTGATAATGGCCACTCTTGAGCCGAGGAACCCCCTTCTTGGGCGGTTGAGTATACATGTGGGCCGTGAGCCACTTATTGGATCCCGCGAGGATCGTTATCATGGTCTTATCATATAGACATGCTAGTTTACTACTAGTCCGCAGCTATTTTTGTTATTATGCTAATTCCAATCTCCGGAACTTGATATTACTGTTTTCCAACTGAAAAATGATAAAAGAGTTTTCAAAAACTACTTTTGAGCCTGCGAGGCTGTATCTGCATATTAGCTGACTAGTAGTGGATCGGGCTGCACGCCGCAGCGAGATATATGTTGGATCGGACTGCACGCCGCAGGAATATCTCTATGAGATGTGCTTGGGCTGTAGGAGCCCCTCCGGAGTCCGAACCCCCACAGTGAGCACGGGTACCCAAAATTGGAGTCGGGCCACGCGCCGTAGCGGTCATATCATGCATTGCATTGCATTTAGCTACATCCGCTAGCTGTTATGCTATTTATTGGTATTTGTTGGTACATGTACAGTGAATATTGATTCTATGACAGGGTAGCTGATTATAGTTTTACATAGTGCTTTATTGCGGATTTCTTATCTGCGCTGTCTTACCCTTGTTTATTACCACTGAGTCTGGCAGTACTCATTTTACTCCCCGCACCTTGTGTGCAGATCCAAGTACCTCTCAGCAGTGATCCAGTAGCTGTGCGAGGCGACATCTGTGGGATATACGAGGTAGCTACAGCGTCCGCAGGACCCGATATTTCTTCCTATTGTCTTTTGATTTTGTATTGACATTTCTTTCCGCACTTGGTATTTTTGTAAACCTTTATACACTCATGTTCAGTAGAGGCTCATGACTCTTGACCCTTCGGTCTATGGGAGTTGATGTATTTATGGGACTTGGTTTCCCGTTTTCGTTATATGTATCATTGTTGCTTCGTGAATTAATATGCTTAAATGGGTTAAAGAGAGCTTCTAGCTCCGTTGTTTATTTTGATTGATCAGGCTGGCTTAGCAATGTGCTGGGCGCCATCACGACCGGATTTGGGGTCGTGACAGTTTGGTGATGATTGTCCCCTAGCCCAGGCTAGGTGCATCTCTGCTATTTGCTGTCTCAACCGGTCCACCTCCTCTTTCATAATCTGTATCTCTGTTTTCTCTCCGTCGAGACTTTTGCCGGAACTAGACATGTTTGCTAGAATTGGACCTTTTGATCTAGTATGGTAATGGTGATTGGCCAAAATATTCTGTTAAGCCAACCGCTAAACTTTCTGGAAATGCAACAAACTTGTAAGCTCACAGAGTTTAACATATATGTTATCGCACGTTGGATGCAATGCACCTAGTCAGTTAACCATATATGTATTCACTGCATGCATCATTCCAGCTTATCTTTGAAAACCTCTCTCGTTATTAACCTCCCTTTTTTCATTTTTTTTCAAATTGGAATAAAAAAAAACCTTGTTTTTACAAACACGGCCTTTCAGCGCTTCGAGGATGAAGATTATAAGGCTGTGAGGGTCAATTGACTAAAATCTACAAAATGACCCAAAAGTGGCTGTTTATGCAAAGGCAGCCTTCCGGCGTCCCTCTCGGGTACATTCGGCTATTTTTTGAAAACGGCATCACTTCGATTTATTGAAAACTAAACACACATTTTTTGAAAAAGGGTGGTAAACTCAAGCTTGATTTTGAGGCTACGGCCCTTCAACATTTCCACATGGAATATTTCAAGGCTATTATTCAAAAAGAAAAATGAAAGATTTCAAAGTGGCCATTTTTGCAAAAACAACCTTTCGGCGTCCTTTCGGAACATTCGGCTATTTTAAAAACAGCGTCACTTTGATTTTATTGAAAACTAAAACTTCGACATTTTTTTTAATTTTTTGAAGGGGTGGTTGGACCCGATGAAGGTTGCCTACGTATCTCACACCATGTGAGAATCAAACCAGCGTAGTTCGGTCAAATAAAAACTAACTACATCTATAAATGAAACAAACTATTTATTATTTTTTCACACATTTTTTTTTTAATTTTAAATTTTTTTTTCTTTTCTTTTTAAGTAAAAAAACAAACTATTTTGAAACTATATATATATATATATATATATATATATATATATATATATACATATATATATTTTTTTTTAATCACACATTTTTTTTTTATTTTACAACAAACTGTTTTTTTTTCTTTTTAAGTAAAAAAGAAACAAACTATTTTGAAACTATTTTATTATTATAATTGGAGTTCTTAAACTCATATATTCTTCTTGGGTTGTCCATTTGGGGACTGGTATTGTGTTATAATTAAATTGTTGGTCTGGCTGGCCTAGCTTGATTGTTGGGCGCCATCACGACCGGATTTGGGTCGTGACAGCAACAGGATGGTCTTTTCATTTCAGGTCATCTGTCCTAGACAGGCCCAACCCCTGTGTTGAGCCTCTCTAAGTCAATATGCACATGATGCAAATAAGCGTTCCTACTAGGGATCCGGTATGAAGTTTTGTTATACTAGGTTTAAAAACCTGGGTTTATTGTTCTAGACCTGGCTTACCCGAGCGGACAACTCGAGCCGAGGAGGAGGCAGCAACCCGGGAATACAGAAGCTTCGCTGGTTTTGCAACTTATCCAAACCTCGTTCTAAAGTGGGAATTAGACACTATACAGGAAAAGAAGTCACACGAAGTGCACCCTTCTTCATGATTTAGAAGACTCGGAAAGGAGATTGGTTTCGGCACAATTTATATGTACATTTCAAAAAATATTAAAGTGATAAAAATATCATTTTGCACATTTAAACCCAAGATAATAATAAACCAAATACAACAATTATTCGAAACTCGAGTTCTAAAACCCTGACCCAGTGGTTCTGGGTTTATCATCCTTTTGGAAAAGATGTCTAGACTGGCTTTAACTCGAGCGGACAACTCGAGCCGAGGAGTGTCAGTGCACCGGTAGCATGGCTTTCCGGCTTAATTGACAATGCTCCCCGCCTAAACAGGTGTGAATACAAATCCTTCACTGGGTGCCAAGCACCACAGCTATCTTGAGAAAAAATGGGCTATGTCCAGCAAATGCCCGAGATTATATTTCAAAGATACTCAGAAGAAGAAAATGAGTGTTGGTACAATTTATATACAATTCACAAAATATCAAAGCAGTAAAAATAATATTTAGCACATTAATACAAACATATAATAAAATTAGATAATAAATAAGCCAAATACAACAATTATTCCAAGCTCGAATGCTTAAACCCTGAACCAGTGGTTCTGGGTTTGCATCCCCAGCAGAGTCGCCAGAGCTGTCACACCTCCTTTTTACGCTGACCCGCGAGGGCGCGAGTGGAGTTTTTCCAATTAAAGGACAATCGAAACATGATTTATTTAATTAATTCAGAGTCGCCACTTGGGAGATTTATGGTGTCCCAAGTCACCGGTCGAATCTCGAATCAAGGAGAAGAATGACTCTATTTAACAGTCTGCGTACCAGAAATCTGGATAAGGAATTCTGTTAACCCGGGAGAAGGTGTTAGGCATTCCCGAGTTCCGTTGTTCTAGCACGGTCGCTCAATTATCATATTTCGCTTATTTATCTGATTTTAATACACTTTTAAAATTTTGTATATTTTATTTGGCGAGGCTCGCCTCATTTATTTTAAAGGCTTAACCTAAAGTAAACTACGCTTTTTTTTTTTTTATCTCTAATAAAAGAAGCCTAGTTAATTAATTATTTTAAGAAAATATTACATTTAAATTCCAAATCTTTCCTTTGACTTGCGAATCCAATAATCTTAGGCTTTGATATTGGCCCATGCCACAAGTGAGCATAACCACTTAATTGAATTAAAAGAGGCCATGGCATGGATTTTTTCAACTGGCCCACATAGGCCCAAACTTTCAGTCCTTACTAGTGTGAATCAAACTCCGAGCAACATTGATGATGAAACAACTTAAAGAACACTAATTAGTTATTTCAAGCTAAATATGATATCAATTGCGCGGAGATTACCCCTAATGGATTAACTGTAACGTTCGCGACAAAATGATGACAGTTATCACTTAAATTAACAACTAATCATATATCAATTTTGAAACAAATTAACATGACTTGTAATCTAATTTTACAGTGGTTGGGACATTTGTGACTATTATGCCTTGCATGCTTTTGATTCATAATTTGATACATAATGCATATTAATTATTTCCAACCTAATTTAAATTAACAATACTGATATCAAACTACTGGAATACACTGAGATCCCGAGATGAACAGCAGACACGAAATTAAAAAAAAATTATGTTATTACATATCATAAAGTGTTTTGAACCTCTAATATCTATTGTTAATACCGCGCATCTAATGTTCAAATTAACAAGGATATTAAACAAACTAACATCAGACTAACACGATACAATTTTCATTCATTCAATTGGCCAATACATAGATTCAGTTCTTTATACTTCGATTGAAACTGAAAAAATACCTGGAATCGAATCAAATAGAAAAGAGGAGGTTAGCAGCGAGTAATTAACTGGTATTTAGCAATCAATAGGCAGCAGTAACGGGCAAAAATCCACAAACGCCCACAGCTTAACTCGACCAATCCAGGATGAATTTTAAGTCAACAAGTACTAAGAGCTCAACCACAAAACAAAAACCTTATGTCGACACCCAAACAGACTCAGTCATGAGCTTAAAACCTTTGACATCTCAGCAACAACAAAACTCAATCAAAACTAAACCAAGCTTAACCCAAAATTACTCGAAATGAAACTCTAAACTTCAGCAAACAGAGGATTCAACTAGAAAATCAACAAACTATGAGTAACAAATATCAGAGTTCACCATTTGCCCAATATAACAGTATTTTCTGGTTTGTATCCTTATATGTTCTTCCTTTCTCTATTTCTCCTCTTTGTTTTTCCCCTTCGCTTATTTCTGTTTTTCAGCCCCCTATCGCTTACCCCCTCTCTGTGTTTTTAATCTCCATTTTTATAGATCATAACCAGATCCAGCAGCCCTTAAACCTGTCAAATTTCCCCTGTTATTGCCTTGCACATGCCTCTCTTTAACCCTTTAATCACTCCCCCGTGTGTTTTTCTGATTTTACAGCTGACAAAGCACTTAACAGACTAAAAAAACATACTTTGGCCCTGATATTATCTGACTTTCCACTCTCAAAACAAACAACAGTGTGCTCCCATGTGACTTATATTTTCCAACACTAAAGGTGTATTAATGTATTAGATTAAGTGATCCAAAGAATATCCTCTCACAGATTACACACCAGCAAACCATTTCGAACTTTTGAATACCAAAACAAACTTGAAACTTATATGAGGGATAAAGCTATAACCAATTCATCCCTAGCTTAAAATCTATTTCAGTTTCAAGTCGAACAAATAACCCAATTCAATTCAACACTGCTAATCACTGTTCGGATTTCAAACAATCAAACCTACGCAATTAAACGACGACATTTAACCATCGATTCCATACGTACATAAACAGAACAAAATCATATTAATCTACTGACCGGTGACTTCTTAAACCAAGCAAGGGATTTAAGTTATTCGACGACACTAATTGACGCGAATATGTACTCTACGGCATACACAATCACATGAACAAAACAGAAAATAGTTTACCAAATAAAAGGTCGGATTGGAGAAGACGGAGAAGATTAAAAATTAAACACAAAAACATAACAAATAAACGACTAATGAACACGACGATAAATAAAACAGAAAAAGGAAAAATACCTCGGACAATGAAAAATCGACTTGAACAGAAATCTGGCCGTTTGGATTTGGATTTTTTTTTGGAGTCGAACGGAACTTAATCGAAATGTTTTCAAATGAAAACATCTCAATTAAGGTCTATTAGACCCCAATTCATTCTGATTTTGGACCCCAAATCCCTAATTTGATTTCTAGGGTTCTTGAACTCGGTTTTGGGGCTTGACTAGTTCCGGCCGGATTCAACAAAACCAACTATGGTTTGGTAACAAGGGAGGCTAGGGAAGTGTTTGGGGTGAGTTTGGGGCCATTTGGGGTTGGTTCCAGTTTTGTTCAAATCTTCAAATGGAGATTCCAGAATACACCGGTTGATTCGAGGTAAACGGTTAATGGATTTGGCTTGAGGGTGGCTAGGTGGCTTAGGGGTGTTGATTTGGTGGCCGACGGCGTTGTTGCCGCCGGGTTTTGGGCGGAGGAGAAAAAGGGCGGCGGCTAGGTTTTGGGGAGGGGATTTTCGGGTGAGAGAGATGAAAGGGGAAGGGATTGAATGGGAATGGGTCTTAGGGTTTAGGGGTCTTTTGGTTAGGTTAAACGCATGAATTAATTTCGACCGTTGGATCACAAGAATCCAACGGCCAAGATCAATTGTTCAATAGAAACGGGTCGTTTTGGGTGTAACAGGCTGGGGCAGACTGGGTTAAAGCTGGGGCGTGGTTTGGGCCTGGAGTTGAACTAAGATTTGGGTTTGTGGAAATTTGGCCCAGTCCGATTTAATTCCTCTTCTTTTCATTATTTCCATCTTTTCTTTTTCTTGTTTTATTTTAAATAAAAATTAAAATTCTAAATTAACTTATCGAACTAAATTAATTTATAAAAGTACTAGTTAACTTCTAATAATAAATATCACATACAATAATAATTAAAAAATAAAGTTGCACAATTTGGACATTAAATGCTAAAAAATACGTGTTTTGTTTGTTATTTTTTATTTTCGTAAAACGAACTTAATCACTCTAAATTGCAAACATGAATTTTATATACAAATGCAATATATTTTTGTATTTTTTTTAAATAATTTAGACATATAAACACGAACGCACAAATACAGATAATAAAAGAAAAATAACAAAAAATCCGCAAAATTGCAAACCACACAAAAGTATTTTATTTTGAATATTTGGGAGCAACTCTCATATAGGGCAAAAATTACGTGCTCACAGTCGGAGCCTTGTTACCAGCAAGTATTGTATCATCCTTTGTATCCTAGAAGCTTCGTAGATAGTGAACCGTGGGGTTATGGTTTATCTAAATACACGACGGGCATTGTAAATTGTAAACTTGTTAAGAAGTAAAGTGTGTTGTTATGTTGTTAAAAGTATGATTTTAATTATAAATTGGTAAAGTCCTTGATTTTTAAGTAATGAACAATATAGGGGCAACGCGTGGGTTAGAAAGGCACCCAGGTCCGCTTGACTGGGGCTACCTGGTCAGGCGTCGGTCATGTCCCTCGATTTGGGGCATGACAAACTTGGTATCAGGGCCTAAGATTTTTAAGTGTCCTAGGATATCTCAGAGCCGTGTCTAGTAGCGCCCTTCTTACTGGTGTGTTGTCGACCACATCTATAAGTTGGGGGTTGCACGAACATTTAGGAATTTACCAATTTCTTTGTAATTACATTATTGATTTGTCAACTCTTTCAGAAAATGAACACACTTTCTTAAGTGTGTTAGTTAATGATCCCCTTATATGTCACAAAAGACTTGGTCATGCCAGTCTAAATCAGCTAGACAAATTAGTCTCCAAGGACTTGGTTGTAGGTTTACCTAATATCAAATTCAAAGAAGACAAAGTTTGTGAGGCATGTGCAAGGAGGAAGCACGTAAGGTCATTCTTCAAATTCAAGAAAATGGTAATTACGTCCAAGACGTTGCAACTGGTTCATATGGATCTATGTGGACCAATGAGAACCATGAGCAGAGGTGGAAAGAAGTATGTAATGGTGCTAGTTGATAACTATTCTATATTCACCTGGGTTTTCTTTCTAACTTCCAAAGATGAAGCATTTGACATGTTTTCTGCATTTGTTAGGAAGACTCAAAAACAATTAGGAAATTATCTTGCATCCATCAGGTCTGATCATGGAACTATGTTTGAAAACTCTAAGTTTGCTGAATTTTGTGATGAAAATGGCATATATCACAATTTCTCTACCCTTAGGACTCCACAACAAAATAGGGTAGTTGAAAGGAAAAATAGAACCCTTGAGGATATGGCTAGAACAATGTTACTATCTAGCAAATTGCCTCACAACTTCTGGGCAGAGGCTGCAAACACTGCATGTTACATCATAAATAGATGCATGACTAGACCTCTAGTAGAGAAGACTCCCTATGAGTTACTTAAAGGGAGAAAACCAAACATATCCCATATTAGGCCTTTTGGTTTTAAGTGTTATGTGCACAATAATGGAAAAGAATCCCTAGGAAAGTTTGATGCTAGAAGTGATGAGAGAGTATTCTTGGGATATTCTTCATATAGCAAAGCTTATAAAGTTTTAAATAAAAGAACTTTGTGTGTAGAAGAAAGTGTGTATGTAGTATTTGATGAAACTAACATTCTTTTTTAGAGGAAGGAACATGAAGATGAAGCCATTGAACTGGTCAAATACTTGTCTGAAGCATCAGCTCAAGTCAAAGTGACACCTCAAAAAGGAACAAATAATAGAATAGGTTCTTCCTTACAGGGAAACCTGACAGGGCGAAGAAATCAAAGAGGAATTGAAATAAACTCCTTAAAGGAACTTGTTCATGAACCTGTTCCTCATCAAACTGCTAAAACATCCAGCAGAAGCCAGTTAATTGTAAACTCACAAGTATTAAAGTTCTCATCCCATTGAGAGCATTATCACTGATCCAACATCTGGAGTCAAAACCAGACCACAATTAAAGAATATGTGAGCTTTTGATGCTTTCTTATCTATAATTGAACCTAAAAATATTTCTTGAGGCTTTGCAGGATGCAGATTGGGTGAATGCAATGCAGGATGAGCTAAAGCAGTTTGAACGAAGTCAAGTTTGGCACCTAGTTCCAAGATCCAAGGATAGATCAGTCATTGGAACTAAATGGGTCTTTAGGAACAAACTTGATGAAAATGGAATTGTCACAAGGAACAAGGCAAGGTTGGTAGTCCAAGGTTACAGCCAAGAGGAAGGAATAGACTATGATGAGACATCTGATCTAGTTACAAGACTAGAGGCAATCAAGTTTCTCATAGCCTTTGCAACACATATGGAATTCACTCTTCATCAAATGGATGTCAAGAGTGCCTTCTTGAAGGGATACTTGAGGAAGAAGTATTTGTGAAACAACCTCCAGGGTTTGAAAGCAAAGAATGTCCTGAACATGTGTACAAGCTAGACAAGGCTCTCTATGGACTCAAACAGGCACCACAAGCATGGTATGAAAGACCGTCAAAATTCCTACTGAAGCATGGGTACAAGAGAGGTAAATAGATAGTACCTTATTCTTAAAGGAAAAGGTAAGGACCTTCTTGTTGTACAAATTTATTTTGATGACATAATCTTTCTCTACCTCGACCATGACCACGGTCATATCTACGGCCTCTAGCAGGTGATAGTGGTGATCGTCCCCCATGTCTGATAGCACGAGTTCTTGCCATTTGGGGGAGAATAAAATACAGAAGTTTAGTTCTCGGAGGATTCTAAAGAAATAGATACACCTATTGCAACTGCCACTAAATTAGATATTGATGAACCTGGTTCATCAGTTGATTAGAAGTTATATAGGGGTATGATTGGTTCACTTTTGTACCTTACTGCTAGTAGACCTGAAAATATTTTCAGTGTAGGGCTATGTGCTCGTTTTAGGCAAATCCAAAAGAGTCTCACTTG
This sequence comes from Nicotiana noctiflora, assembly GCA_032618575.1. Taxonomy (NCBI): domain Eukaryota; kingdom Viridiplantae; phylum Streptophyta; class Magnoliopsida; order Solanales; family Solanaceae; genus Nicotiana; species Nicotiana noctiflora. Next base: position 4,711 of record JASVEL010002064.1, on the reverse strand, counting down.
ACTGTTGTCAAGAGGATATTGAGATATTTGAAAGGCACTACTGAATTGTGTCTTTGGTACCCTAAAGGTAGTAATTTCAATCTAGTAGGATATGCTAATGCTGACTATGTAGGTTTCCTAGTAGATAGAAAAAGCACCTCCGGTATGGCACACTTCCTTGGCTCATGTCTTGTATCATGGGCTACCAAGAAGCAAAATTCAGTAGCCATATCTACTGGTGAAGCTGAGTATGTGGCTGGAGTTTCTTGTTGTGCTCAACTACTATGGATTAAGCAATAATTAGTATATTTTGGTATATAAGTGGGATGCATACCATTATTTTGTGATAAAACTAGTGCTATAAGTATGACAAATAACCTTATTCATCATAAAAGAACCAAGCACATATATGATAGACACCACTTCTTGAGAGATAATTATGAGAAAGGATTATTCTTAATATAATTATGTGCTATTGATAAATAAATGGATGGCATCTTCACCAAAGTGCTGAATAGGGAAAATTTTGAAAGGAACAAGTTGGAATTACGGATGATTAAGATCACCTAAAAGGAACCAGTTTAGAATGTAGTGAAAAAGAATTGGAAAAAAAATGAAAAAAACATTTTTGATTAGAAGACGTGTGTTTATATTAATTCATTAATCTCTTCCAAAGTCTTTTTTCTATTCCGATATATGAGGCATAATCAAGAGAAGTGCTACTTGAAAAACTTGGTTTATAAGTATATGTTCATGAGAAAAGGTCATGTATGTTTCTATACTTCCCATAATTAAAAAAATAAATATTCCAATTATGAGCAGAAGTCCTATCCTAACCAAACTCCTAAAAATATAACCATTGAGCATTGAACCAGTTTCATTCTCTTAAAATTCTAAATAATACGGGATTATTTCCTAATAACTAGCGTTGATCAATTACCACTTAAAGACCAGAGTCCTAATGAGATTAGACTCCTGATTGACCACTGCAAATGACTTCCATTATTGTAGCTAATCATGTCTCACTTTAAATACACTCCACATATTCCTACTCCAGTCCATAACCGTCATTAGGTGTTAAACCCCTATTTATCCTCCTTCTCTCTAAAATTCTCCAAAATACCCAAAATCTACTGAAATTCTCCGCCATGACTAACACTCAAGAAAATCCATTAACTCCCCCAAAACATTTCCTAACACATCTTCATATGTACCTCCTAGCGACAACCCTAAACCAAGATTCTGCCGGTAGAAAATATTGGCAAGAAAGACTATAGCTACTAGTGCTCTGAGAACAACTCTCAATAAAAAATTGAAAGCGAGTCAAATAGGGGAAAGTTGTGAAAAGGAATCATCTGACTCAAGCTCCAAGTATGAAGCTTTTGTCTCTACAAGCGATGGAGAAGAACGTGGGTCTTCCGAATCAGACAAGAATCATGAAACCCCTAAAGAGGTAAATACATGCTATATTTTTTTTTTATGTAGTGGAGAAAGTAGATGATAGGTTTGTGTTGGTGGGATCTAAGAGAGATGTAAGTGAGGGAGAATTGAAGAGGAAGTGAAAAATAAAAAGGTGTAACTCTTGCAATTTGTGGAGGAGTTGAGGAGAGTGGCAACAAGCCAAGGGGAAGTGAATCTGGGGAGGCTGCTGAAGGGCTTGTGCACCTAAGTAAACAACAAGATGCACCTAGTTCATCTGTGGAAGAAACCTTGGCTAACATTCTGAACAAAGTTAGAACAAGCTATGATCCCAAGAAACTCAAAGCTTCTTCTCAAAAGGCTCTAACTGCCTCAAAGCCAACAAAGAAGAGCAAGGTGTCATCTCCTAAGTCTATTGTCCCTTCAGCACCAAAGGTGAGAGCTACTTGATGCAAGGTAAGGCAAAATGAGGCTGAATTGCAGAAAGCCCTAGTAAGGAATAAAAATAAGATGGAAAAGGGAAAAGCTAAAGTTGTGGAAAGTTCTGTGGCTGTAGAAGAAAAGGAGGAGGAGATGGAACTGGTCCATCAAGAAAGAGGTACAACCCGGTTCATCCTTGAAGACTCCTGTGAATAGCAAAGTTAAGACATTGGTTCTAGAGTGTGGAACAAAAGATGCAGAAATTACTAGGCTCCAGACTCGCAATGCTGAACTAGAAAGTGAAAGAAATGGCCTCAAAGATGAGTTAGCAAAGGAAAAAGAAAAGAGTGAAGGGATGCTCCAAACAATGCTCAATCTCCTTCAATCCCAACCCTCTAGTTCCTCCAAGCCCTAGAACCAGTTTAGAAACCCCTTCAGTGACCCAGATTCGGCATTTTTCTCTATATTTTTACTTATGGTTGGATTTTTGTTTTTCTTTTTGTGGTCTGTTTTGTAGAAACATCTCCTAATCAATAACAACGTGCTTTGTTTTCTCTTGTTCTATGAAACTTCTGATCTTAATAGTTAAATTTTTGTGAAGCTGATTATTGATTAACAGAATCATATTTTCACTTGCAGCTGCCCAGTGGCCACGAGTAATAATTAACATGTGGAATTCATATAAAAGGAAACTTTTCGATGATGTCAAAAGGGGGAAGAGATATTGTACTTTACTTTGTATTCTGAAAAAATGTGATATTTATAACTTGATTAAACCTGGTCCTTATTGATAACTTAAATTAAAGTGTGAAAATTAAGTTGAGTTCCACAGGGTCTCTGATCAGTAAAAGCACAGAGTTTGTCAGCATCAAAATAGGGAATTTGTTGGCCCAAGTTCAGATGAAGTTTTGAAGATTGACAAAATGAACTCAGTCATGAACCAGGTCATCATGTGAGACACAATGTTGATATGCTTACACATGTGACATGCGTGTGAAGAAGATAAGTCTCAAGGATCAGCAACAATATCTTCTAAGTTGATCGAAAAGGTTGCATAGGATAAGGAGTTGAAGTCTCCTTATGTGAAGAGAACTACATCCGGATCAAGGATAAGGATTGGAGTTTGAGTTGTTCTAGCACTCGAATTTGATGAAGGATCAGCAATTAGAGTTTTAATCAAAATGTGATTACTAACTCTATAAATAATAATGATTGTTATCTTTTACAGGGATGTTGCACATACACAGAAGTTAAACTAAGTTGAGAGCAAAAGAGCTAGGCAATTTTTCAAGCAATTTAAGTGTGATTCAAGTGTGCAAATCTGAAACTACATGAACCAAGAGTGAAGAACAAATTCCATTGTGTCTTTCTTTATTTCTAGTTCAATTGTAGTAGGTGTTTTACATGTTGTACCTTTCATCTTTCATAGAAGCAATTATATTAGGTACTTTGAGTATTCAAGTTAGAGTTAACTTGAAGGTGTCGCAACAGTTAGGCTTTGTGCTACACTGGGATTAGAGGTTAATCCTTAGGTTTACAAGAGTTTGTAAATGCTATTTTTGGCTCAATAATTTTAGTGAAAGTTTTGGAAAATCCTACTGAGTAGTAGGTCATGATTTTTTCACCATTTGAGCCAGTTGTTTTCCACGTAAAAATCTCTGTGTTCTTTACTTTATGCACTCTTAATTTCCAAACATTTATAGTAGGTACATCTAGATGAACTAGGTTCTTCTAGTGCGAAAATTGGGAACTACACAAATTACCACCCTTCGTGTATGATATTGATGTATAGAACATCATCCACAATATCAAGGTAGAACAACGTGACGGAAAAGGACCATATAAGTCGGTTGTCCAAGCAATAACAGGGCAAGCCATCTATCAACTCGTCGTTGTATAGCATCCAGATGAACTATTAAGTAAGAATAGAACATGTCAGTGTACTCAACTTGTGTTTAGAGTGTATTACAAGTAAACTTAGATATACATTTACCTATGCACCATCCAATAAATCCAATATATCCCTCAACAAGGATAGATTATGCCGAGCCTCGTACTCATGCATATATCCCCTCCGGAGAACCCACCTCCTAGCTAGAGGGAGCAACTCAGGTGGTACACTCGAATCTAATGGTAGTAGAGGTGGTTGCAACTGCATGAACCACTCTCAAGCCCAAACCTAACACAAAAAATTATCGTAAAATTTAAGATATTGTTTTACTAGGTATATTAAAATGAATAGAGTATTCGAATATGTTGTCACCTGTAGTAGCGGCAAAAATTTTGTAATGTCACTCTAGGTGCCCATGATCACCCATCACATATGCCTGTACAAGTAGGCAAGAACATCAGAGCCCAGGTGTACTGGGGTAAATGATCTAGCCGCTCAAGATGATGAAGAAATCTCAAGCTAACTAGGTTCCCCGAAGTGTTCGGGAACAAGACCCCTCCAAACATAAGGATTAGCAGCAACCTCGTATACCGATCAACATGATAATCCGGTATATTGCCATCAATCTTAGGATGCAATACCTCCAACCACGGTAGAATAGTCGTCAATGAAAAATGAATGGTCCATGGTTGGAAAGTAGTGAGTCGTTACGGCATGTCCAGTTACTGCACACGTGTCATCTCTTTCATGCCAGGTGGGAGAGCAACAAACAGTCCATCAATGGGCAGCCCATATAAAACCTTCATGTCCTGCAATGTGATGGTGGCCTTACAAATGGGCAGGTGGAATGTGTGTGTATCCGATAGCCACCGCCCTATCAGGGCCGTGACCAAAGACCAATTGAGTTGCATTCGCCCGATCTCCAAAATCCTGTTGAAACGAGTCTCCCGCAAGCGTGTAACTACATGGAGAACTCTGTCATGCAGAAAGTCCCACGTGTTG
>JASVEL010002063.1:0-22530 GCA_032618575.1 Nicotiana noctiflora | reverse complement strand
GCTGATTCGAGAGGCAAAGTCATCGCGGAGTAGTATTTTCACCGGTTTGAGGTAAGTAACCATTGTAAATTTGGAACTAATGGTATAAACACCGGTAATTGACTTGATTTGATAAATGTGGTAATGCACATGCTTGGTGACGAGCATGTGGGCATGCACCGATAGGGGATTCTGACTTGGTCCGTCCCGTAGCCACTATTTAGCCGCGTATAGTATTTGGAAATGTTATATTATTCCAGATTTTGGGTCCTTATACTGTATTATGGGCTTTACGCTATGTTTGGAGCATCGTGCCGATCTGTAAAAATCCTTAGACCATTTTTAACTGGTTTTCCTCACGTTAATTATTAAAAGAATATCCTCAGTTATGTTTTACCTGTTAAATATTTAAAACTGGTTTTTATCATTCTACTCCTATTGTGAGAATTGTTTGGGCTGAGTTCCCTAACTTCTATTGTGATGCCCAAGAGGATGTGAGGCTAATGATTTAAAGAGGTTGAGAATCCTACGGTGAGGATATTATATGTAAATATATTATGGATCGAGCTATTCACTGCAATGATACTTATATCGATCGGGCTGCACGCCGCAATGATATATATGTTGGATCGGGCTTCGTGCTACTGTGATATGACATTTGGGCTGTAGGAGCCCCTCCGGATTCTGCACACCCTCAATGAGCGTAGTCGACTATAAATATACAGATCGGGGTTCATGTCGCAGCGTTTACTATGATTTTTATTATTATGAGTTAATACTGAGTCGAGTGCTCATAGTGAGTATGTGTGACTAGACTTGAGTCACGTGTGACTGAGAGAATGCTCGCGGGGCTATATTTTGAGTGACTTCTTGCACACGGGGCCCTGTTATGATATTTCTTTTGTTTTCACTCTTTTTTATAAATAAGCCTCTGTTGGCCGTATTGTCAAGTAATTGATTTCAAAGTTTTAAACCGAAAATGATGAATTTAGGACAAAACTAATTGTAGAATATATGTTTTGAACTGCTCGTCACTGCTTTCAGTCCATTATTTACTTTAGATACTTACTAAGTTGGCGTACTCACATTACTCCATGCACCTTATGTGCAGATCCAGGAGCTCGAGAGGCCGAGTGAGAGCTTTCAGCCATTTTTTCAAGCATTCAATGGGGATTTTGAGGTAGCTGCATGGCGTCCGAAGCCCTGATTTCTCCCTTCTATCTTATTATTTTTCTGCATTTCTAGACTATTTATGTAGTAGACTTTTCAGACTTGCATTAAAGGCTCTAGACTTGTGACACCAGACTAGTGTAGGCTGTGTAATCTTTCATGTTTTGGTGACTTTCGCATATCGACCTTGCTGTTTTAAACACTTGTTATGATAATTGGTCATTAAACTGTGTTAGTAAAGGACTTATTAAACGAAAATGGGTTGTGGTTTCATAGTTGGTTTGGCTTGCCTAGTAATGTGATAGGCGTCATAACGACCGATATTTGGGGTCGTGACATGATGATTCAGAAGGTTCTGAATATGATTATTAAGAACTTAATGCTATTAGTCTAGAAGAAGAAAAAAAGGTTCTAAATGATAGGTTCGAACATTTTAAGGAGTTGGACTTAGGTATAACATTTAAGGATATTAAAGAATATAGAAGGACATTCAACCTTTATGCATTGGCTAACAGAAGAAGTTGCATGTCACACCCCAAACTAGGGGAGAGACACGACTGGCACTCGATAAAGTATTCGATCGAGTTAGCCACTAAATGTACAAGCTAACTAAACTGGGGGCCTAACAGATTGGCAGCACAACATTTGAAATATTAAGCCTGGACCATTAAGGTAATAACCTGAATAACAATAAGTCATATAAATAAAGGTAGACAAGCAAAAAATAATAAAGTACTAGCTGGCCGACGAGGCTGTGACTGGAGACATACATGCCTACACACTCAAGCCTATGGTTGGAGACTGAAAGCAGCAAAAAGGAACCAAGAATAGTGTGTCTACAATAGCTTCTAAGAGTGTCATAAGAACTGTCAGGACAAGGCCCCGACTATACCAGAACTGTACAACAAAAGTAACCATCCTATGAAAGCGGTGGAGCTTACCAACTCACAGCTGAACTCCAAAATCCTAATGGAGGGGTCGATCGGAGTCCCTACCTGGACCTGCATGCACAAAACAAAAATGCAGTGACCCCAGGCAACGGGACATCAGTATGAATGAAAATATATTAGTATGTGTTGACGCGTGATTTTTGACCCTACCCGAGATGTTTTTTATATTTTTAGCTAAAATATTTAGTTTAGGCCTAATATAGCTATCTTAGTTAATTTTGACTCTTTTACTTTATTTTACCTTAAAATGAAAAATAACAAAAATATAGTTTTACTAATGTCTCGTAGTCATTTTTAAACTTGAAAAATACAAAAATAGTACTTTATATTTTTATCTTTTTATAAAAACGAAAATAATAAAAAAATAGTTTCATTAACATTTTGTAGTTACTTTAATTTTGAAAAAATATAAAAAAGTAATTTTTGTTTTAACTATTAGTCTTATAGTTATTTTGCTCACGTAGGATTAATTAATAACGTTGTGTTCTCATTCTCGGTTCCGGGCAAAGAATAATATTCGGGTTCAAACTACCTGGTTTTATAATTTTCGGACCTAGTCCGTAATAATTCGAGTCCACCACACGGGAAATACGGACAAAACAACCCATACCCACATATGCACACACTATAGGGACAATACATAATGGGGGATGGGAGAATAATTAGGAAATGACAAAAGAAAAAGACAAAAAAAACATGGGCTCATTCTTAAAAAAATAAAAAAAAAATAATAATAATAAAAGGTAAAGGACACGGTATAGTGGGGGGAGGTACTTATTGATTTTAAAAGGAAAAGGGAGATATAATACACGGGGGTTTCTTATTCTTTAAAAGAAAGAAGTGGCTTCTTCTTCTTTAAAAAAAAAACAGGGAACGAAAAAAGACCGGGGGAAGAAAACAAAAACAAAACCATCTTCCGCCATCTTTTCCGTCGAGCCCCAGCCATCCATGACCCTTCATATCCTTCACCATAATAGCACCCCGTCACCACGAACCAGCAGAAACCACCACGCTGCTCCTCGTTGTCAACCAGCAGCGTAGCCCAGCACCACCTGTCATCGACCCCTGAAACCAGTGGCGTCACCCTCCTCTTCCAGTCCGTCGCGTCCAGCAACACACACACATACAGTTATCGTGCCACCCTCTTGTGTCTGCTGCTACCGTAACTGGCAGGAAATCCGGTAGAAAATTTAAGCACGAAAGTGAGATGGATGTGATATGAATCATTGGTTGACGTTGGTTTCGATTCGAACCCTGCTGCCATGCGAGGTTGAAAGGAGCAGTGATGTTTTCACTATCCGTCACAGGCGAGGTCCCGTCCTCCGGTCACGTAGCATCGTCGCGCTTTTCCGAGATAGCAGAGGTTAATCATTTCTTCTCTTTCAATGTTGTTTCGTATTAGTTCTTATACCCGGTTAGCATGCAATTTCATGTAGAATATTGTTGTTTATAAAGAATGTTGAATTGAGGAGGAAGCATATGTATTAATGTGTCTGTTAAGCTTTGAAAGCACTCACATTTTTTATGTTTTGCGATTTTGAGAAAGTTTTTTTTAGAAAAAAAAAATTATAAATTAATTAATATGGTAGTATGCAACTAGAGATGTTACTGTTCAAATTGTAAATATATTACAAAGGTTAGCTATTGCGTTAATTTTGATAGATTTAATTTAGTAAGGTAATTTGCTTTGCGTTTTGTTTAACAGTTTTCGTTATAATTTTATAAAGAAAAATATTGTGTTTGGAAATTAAAAAAAAATCATTTTATCTTTAGACATCTTTTCTGTCGCATTTTGTTTGATGTAGGTGGGCATATTGATTTTGTTAGCAAGAATATCAAAGTAGAAAATTGTAGTTGCCTTAGGTTTGACTTTAAAATAATAAATGAGATGAGCCTCGCAAAACAAGACACATAAACTACGGGGTCCTCAAAAATGTATATATAAAATATTTAGATTTCGAGATGTGCCGTTTCTTAGCGAATTTCACGGCTTTCTCAAAAAATGTAAATAAGCAATCGCTCTAGGCGCGTATTTTAATAATTTTACCTTCTTAAATACGGGTGTGCATTTCATGCGGCCCAAATCCAAATCCCAAAATGTTGAATAAGAATGTGTCGAGGATCCGGGTGCATTTCATGTGACGTGATTCGAAACATATTTTTAAGCAACATTCTCTTTCGTAAATAATAATAATAATAAAAGCGGTAAAAGGATATTAATTTGCATTAAGTACATAACCGTTAAAATCATATAAATAAGCCGAATATGACAGTTAAGCGACCGTGCTAGAACCACGGAATTCGGGAATGCCTAACACCTTCTCCCGGGTTAACAGAATTCCTTATCCGGATTTCTGGTTCGCGGACTGTTAAACAGAGTCATTTTTTTCCTCGATTCGGGATTCAACCGGTGACTTGGGACACCATAAATCTCCCAAGTGGCGACTCCTGAATTAATTAAATAAATCCCGTTTCGATTGTCCTTTAATTGGAAAAACTCCTACGCGCCCACGCGGGTCAGCGTAAAAAGGAGGTGTGACAGCTCTGGCGACTCTGCTGGGGACAATGAACCCAGAACCACTGGTTCAGGGTTTAAGAATTCGAGCTTGGAATAATTGTTGTATTTGGCTTATTTATTATCTGATTTTATTATATGTTTGTATTAATGTGCAAAATGATATTTTTATCGCTTTGATATTTTTTTTTTGAACTGTACATATAAATTGTGCCGAAACCAATCTCCTCTCTGAGTCTTCTAAATCATGAAGAAGGGTGCACTTCGTGTGACTTCTTTTTTGAATAGTGTCTAATTCCCACCTTAGAACGAGGTTAGGATAAGTTGCAAAACCGGTGAAGCTTCTGTATTCCCGGGTTGCTGCCTCCTCCTCGGCTCGAGTTGTCCGCTCGGGTAAGCCAGGTCTAGAACAATAAACCCAGGTTTTTAAACCTAGAATAACAAGCTTCATGCCGGATCCCTAGTAGGAACGTTTATTTGCATCATGTTGCATTTGACTTAGGGACTCAACACAGGGGTTGGGTCCGTCTAGGACAGGTGACCTGAAATGAAAAGACCATCCTGTTGCATCCTGTTTGTTTTATGCATATATTTGCTTCAGACTTGCAGGCTAACCGTTTTTTTTTATATTGAGGAAAATGAAAAAAAAAATAGTCTCAAAATAGTTTGTTTTTTTACTTACTTAAAAAGAAAAAAAAACGTTTGTTGTAAAATAAAAAATGTTTGATCAAAATAAAAAAAAAATAGTTTCAAAATAGTTTGTTTTTTTTTTACTTAAAAAGGAAAAAAACGTTTGTTGTAAAATAAAAAATATGTGATTTCAAAATAGTTTGTTTTTTTTACTAAAAAAAAAGAAAAAAATTTTGTTTTAAACTTAAAAAAAAATGTGTGAAAAAATAATAAATAGTTTGTTTCCTTTAAAGATGTAGTTTGTTTGACCGAACTACGCTGGTTTGATTCTCCCCGTTAGGTGGGATACGTAGGCAACCCTCATCGGGTCCAACCACACACCTTTCAAAAATTAAAAAAAATGTGTGTTCAATTTTGACAATAAAATCAAAGTGATGCCATTTTGAAAAATAGCCGAATGTTCCGAAAGGACGCCGGAAGGTTGTTTTTGCAAAAATAGCCACTTTGAATCATTGTAAATAATTTTTGGGCACAACCTTGAAATATTTCCTCGCGGAAATGTGAAAGGTCGTAGCCGCAAAATCAAGTTTGGGTTACCACACCTTTCAAAAAATCAAAAAAAAAAAATTTTGTGTTTAATTTTGTCAATAAAATCAAAGTGATACCGTTTTTAAAAAATAGCCGAATATTCCGAAAGGACGCCGGAAGACTGTTTTTACAAAAATAGTCATTTTGAGTCATTTTAAATAATTTACGGGCATAGCCTTGAAACATTCCTTGTGGAAATGTTGCAAGGCCATAGCCGCAAAATCAAGTCCGGGTTCACACCCCTTTTGCAAAATTTAAAAAAAGAAAAAATGTCAAATTTTTTATTTTTGTTAAATAAATCGAGTGGTGCTATTCTTGTTTAAAATAAGCCAAATGTTCCCCAAAAGGATGCCGGAAGGCTATTTTTGCAAGAATAGCCACTTTGAGTCTTTGTAAATAATTTTTGGGCACAGCCTCGAAATATTCCCTCGTGGAAATATTGAAAGGCCGTATCCGCAAAATTAAGTTTGAGTCATCACTCAACTTTCCAAAAAAAAAAAATAAATAAATAAATACAACATATGGTTTTGCTGAAATGGCCACATTTGGCATTTAAACTTTCTCAGTCTTGTGTTGGCCTGTGTCGGTGTTGAACGATGCCCCATGGGCCCTAAGATGAAAAATTTTGAATTTGTAGTCTCTTAAATAAAATTTTGCAAAAATAGCCGCTTTGTCAAATAAGTCATTACATGGCCAATTTTGTAAAAATAGTCAATTGACATTAGAAACTTCTCAGTCTTGTGTTGGCTTATGGCGATGTTGAATGATGCCCCATGAGCCGCAGGAGGAAATTGTTTTTCAAGTTTATCTTTTTGGAGTCGGCTTTTACAATTTTTTATTCAAAAAAAAATCAAATAAACATCTCTTTATTTCTTGCATTAATTTGCAAGAACTACGCTCGGTCCGATTCATGCGGGGTCATGATACGTAGGCAATCTCCATAAGATTCGACCACAACTGTATATGTATATATATATAAAAAAAAAAGAAAAAAAAATGGAAGTTAATAACAAGAGAGGTTTTCAAGGATAATGGAAAAGGAAAAGCTGGAATGATGCATGTAGCGAATACATATATGGTTAACTGACTAGGTGCATTACATCCGATGTGCGATAACATATCTGTTAAACTCTGTGAGCTTACAAGTTTGTTGCATTTTCAGAAAGTTTAGCGGGTTGACTTGACAGAATATACTGGCCAATCACCATTACCATACTAGATCAAAAGGTCCGATTCCAGCAAGCATGTCTATTTCCGGCAAAAGTCTCGATGGAGAGAAATCGGAGATACAGATCATGAAAGAGGAGGTGGACCGGTTGAGACAGCAGATAACAGAGATGCACCTAGCCTGGGCTAGGGGACAGTCATCACCAAACCTTCCTACTCTTACACCAGCTCCAGAACGTCCGCCTATTGGCCCCTCGACAAGCGCACCGATCTATCCATATTATCAAGGGGAAAACCCTTATACATCCCAGGTTCCACCAGCTAGATAAAATACTCCTCCTCCGGTCACCCCTGTCTTCGTGGCACCTCCACCTGCTACTTTACAGAAGTCGTCCGGTGAACCGCTCTTTCAAATACATGACAATCATTGTTATGATCCTGAGCCTACCTTTAAGGCTCCTGAACCGCATTCACACACCCCTCACTGGGATAACCCGACAGAACCGGAAAAGCACTTCAAAAGTTTGGAGCATGAGGAAGTTATTCGGAAAGTCAAAAGCTTGGAGCAATCCTTCAGGAATATGCATGGTTTAGGCAACCAAGTCAGCGTTGCTTACAAAGATCTGTGCCCATTTCCAGATGTCCAGTTGCCCGCCGGGTTCAAAATGCCCAAGTTTGATCTATACGAGGGGCATGGTGACCCAGTAGCCCATCTCCGAGGTTTCTGCAGCAAAATGCGAGGAGCCGGAGGGCGAGATGAAATTCTGATAGCTTACTTCGGTCAGAGTTTGGAGGGTCTGCACTAGAGTGGTACACCAGGCAGGATCCCAGCAGATGGTTTACATGGGATGACCTGGCCCAAGCATTCATCGGCCAGTTTCAATATAATCTTGAGATAATCCCTGATCGCTTATCGTTGCTAAACCTAGAGAAGAAACCCGCCGAAAGCTTCAGAGAATTTGGGTTCCGCTGGAGGGAACAGGCAGCAAGGGTAGATCCCCCGATGAGAGAGAACGAGATGGTGGATTACTTCTTGCAGACACTGGAGCCAACTTACTTTAGTCACCTGGTGACGTCGGTCGGTAAATCTTTCAATGAGGTGGTCAAAATGGGCGGAATGATAGAAGAGGGACTTAAGTCCAATAAGATCTTAAGCTATTCCGCGTTGAAAGCAACAACTCAAGCTATTCAGAATGGCACAGAGGTTGCATTCGGGAAGAAGAGAAAAGAAGAAGTTGCAACAGGTAGAGGAGGGTACTTGGTCCAGATCGAAAGGTCCTTCACCTCACTACCAAGCCAAACCCTACTACCCAAATCACCCTAATCACCCTCCCCGAAACACATATCCACCACCAAGGGCTTACAATAACCCTCCAGGACCAGGTTTCCGAGGGAATCATGCCTTCAGAAAGGAAAAGACACAAAGAACATTCACCGAGTTGGGAGAAACTTATACTGCTCTGTTCCACAAATTGAAGCAGATAGGTTTGTTGAGTCCTGTTGAGACAAGATTGCCAAATCCCCTACCCCCAAATGTGGATCGCTCAGTAAGCTGTGAGTATTGTTCAGGGGCTCCCGGACATGATACCGAGAAATGTTGGAAACTGAAACATGCAGTGCAAAATCTTATTGACACCAATAAGATCGAGGTGCAGACACCGGAGGCGCCCAACATTAATCAGAATCCATTGCCAGCTCACCCTTAAACCCATATGATCAAATTGATACACAAGGGAAGGGGAAATTAAGAAGCCCGATCTGTATTCCAAAGCAAAACCAATCGGCGAAAGTTGGTATATGAGAAGTCATGCTTGGTAATCAGGAGGAGTTTCCGGTGGTTTGTTTTTGTTGTCATTTCTTTTGTCCGAGTTGTTTCTAGGGTTGTGACATAGATTTTGTCTTGTAGTGAAACCCTCTTATCTTTCCATTTTTGGTCATTTCAGTTTGCCTAGTCTTATCAAGTCTCGTTTCAGGTTTGTATTTTTTGGTTTTGCTTGTTTGTATTTGAACCTTTTCTCCGTTTAATGGAACTTTCGGTCTTTTATTACCCAGTCGTCTTTTGTTTAGTTCTTCTGTATTTAGATTTGTCATCTGTTCGAACGCCGATTCTAGTGACATGACATGCACGCATAATTGTGGCCTAATCTTAAGAGTGAATCATGAAGGAATTGGAAGATAGTCATGGCATTTTAAAAGAAATAATGATTTGAGATTATTTGGAACCCGAGTCACGTGAAATTTGGGGCGGGTAAAATACAAAGAAAGCCTTAAGGGCAAAATGACCATGTTGACATGGGGTTCGCTCGTGATACTGAAATGGAAGTGTCGTCCAGCAATACTTTAAAATGGCGGATGAAAAAGGCGAATGGATGATATGGTTATCACTCCTAGCACAACCAGAAGATGTCGTGAATATGTTGTTTGTACTTGACATGTTTTGAAGATTGGAATGACGAAGGCATTTTGTTCTGCTACCCAAACACTTTATCCTTCGTTAACCCTTCGATCCTTATTTTGATTTCTTTCATACCCCTCCTTCGGAATCGGTACCAAAATTAGAAACACAAATGGGGAAGATAAAAAAAAACAACCAAAAAGAAAAGAAAATGAAAAAATGATGAAAAAAAATGAAAAGAAGGAATTGGGAACTACGTTTGACCTGATTCCTTAAAGAGGATACGTAGGCGCTTCACGGCTCGGTCATAGTGTAAATAAAGTAATAAAAATTCCCCAAGTAAGGGGCAAAGAAAAATTGTGTTGATTATAAATAAATTTAGGTCCGAATGTTGTAAATATTGAACCCAAAATTGATTTTGTTTTGAGCCTTCAATACCCTTTCTTTCTAACCCTATCCAAATCCCACATTACGGTCCAGAAAGACCTTCCGATCAGTCTTCAAAAGATGCCACGTCAGGCGAGTGAGAGAGTCCTATCAAAATATAACACTCTGATTCTCAGCAGAAAAGACTCTGATTCCTAGCAGGAAGGAAACACGAGAGAGTCTTAGCAATGACACCCCAATCCCCAGCTAAAAGTGATACAAATGAGAGAGTCTTACCGGTGAAAACCTTCACAGGCACCATAAGGCGACGAAAGCTGAGAGAAAATCAAAATGAGAGAGGCTTGAAAATGAAAACCCTTCGGGTACTACAAGTCAAATAAAGGGGATAATCAGATGGAAATCACGAGACAAAAAATCGTGAAAGGAAATTAACGACGGAGGATAGGCCATATGTGCATGTCATGACCGGTAGAGTTGGTATCCGCGTTTGATAAGTTTTTATAGTTGTTTCTTGTTAGAGAGTCAGTTCTCCTTTGTCTTCTATTTTTCTCCTTTTGTCAAAATTCTCCATCAAAGTCAGTCTAGTCAAAATATAGTGAGAAATGACTTCAAAACTTGCCACCGACGTTCCAATTATTATGCAAGGCAAGGAAATGCCATTGACGGCAGAGAAGTATGGTGCAAAGAAGATTATCAAACTGGGGCAGAAAATTTTCTTCTCAGTTTGAAAATTTTCTGGAAGTCAATACCCATTTAAGGAAGAAGGAAGTCTTAAGGGAAATGGTCTTCGAACCAGTGTCATCCTCAGCAGCCTTCAAGAAGAGTGAAACACCAATTTTGAGGAAATGAAAATCCACCAACAGTGTTATCTTCAGCAAGTTCCGAGGTGGTCGGACAACACAGAATGGTAAAGGAAGAAAGGAAATCCCACCTTCAACAAAATAACCCCCAACAAGTTGAGAACGGGGAAGGGATAAATGGAAAAACCCATCACCAGCAGGAATATCATCTCCAGCAAATGAAATCATCCCCCAGCAATGTTTTGGGAACCCCGAGCGAGGGAAAGGAGAAAAGAAAAAACCACCACACAGGAGCGGCATAACCGCTCACAATGTTTTGAACTAACAAATTTTCTTTGATTTGAAACAGGGGAAAGAAAGTGCTATTGATAGCAGAAAGTCATGCCACAAGGAAGAACACCAATACTGGGGCAGAAAATTTTCCGCCGTTGTTGAAAATTTTCTCGGAGAAACGAGGAAGGCAATTCAAGATGACGTGTCAGGTTTGTCCACCTTCAAATAGGATGTTTCAGGTTAGTCCACCTTCGAACAGGACGTCTCGGGTTTGTTCACTTTCATACATTGATACAATGGGAGTATTCGCCCTCGAACAGGATACAATGGGAGTATTCGCCCTCGAATAGGATACAATGGGAGTGTTCGCCCTCGAAATAGGATACGATGGGAGTATTCGCCCTCGAATAGGATACGGTGGGAGTATTTGCCCTCGAATAGAATACGATGGGAGTATCCGCCCTCAAATAGGATACGATGGGAGTATTCGCCCTCGAATAGAATACGATGGGAGTATTCGCCCTCTAATAGAATACGATGGGAGTATCCGCCCTCAAATAGGATACGATGGGAGTATTCGCCCTCGAATAGAATACGATGGGAGTATTCGCCCTCGAATAGAATACGATGGGAGTATTTGCCCTCAAATAGAATACGATGGGAGTATCCGCCCTCAAATAGGATACAATGGGAGTATTCGCCCTCGAATAGGATACAATGGGAGTATTCGCCATCGAATAGGATACAATGGGAGTATTCGCCCTCGAATAGAATACGATGGGACTATCCGCCCTCGAATAGGATATTTTACGTTTGTTTTATTTTACATTGTCCTTTGCATATTTCATAAATTATTGCCAGAATGCATTTTTAATTCAAAAGTTGCTACTAAAAGCAGGCGCCTACCTGTATAACAAAAGGCAAGTCTTCAGTCTTTACATTGCAGGTCTTGAAACCAGTAACCCACCATAAAGGAGAGAGTTACAACAAGAGTTCCCAACGCAAATTCAAGCGCATTAGTCAAAGGAAGGGAGGGAATGAAGGAAATTTTCCCAGCATCATTATCCTCAGCAGGTAAGTAAACAATTCCAAAGATATCCCCAGCAGTCAAGGAAAAATAACACGACCTAGGAGGAAAGCAATTCCGAAACAAGGTAATTCGGAAGAAAGGATGGGATGGAGTTAATGAGTTGTAGTTGAAGTCGGGGTGCCCGCCTGAAGAATGGAGTGGCGATTTTATTTTGAAGTTGTAGTTGAAGTCAGGGAGCCCGCCCGAAGAATGGAGTGGCGATTTTATTTTTAAGTTATAGTTGAAGTCAGGGAGCCCGCCTGAAGAATGGAGTGGCGACTTATTTTTAAATTTGGTTAAGGAAAGCGGTTGAGTGCAACGGAAATCCCGAAGTTATAGTTGAAGTCAGGGCGCCCGCCCGAAGAATGGAGTGACGATTTATTTTGAAGTGGTAGTTGAAGTCAGGGAACCAGCCTGAAGAATGGAGTGGCGATTTATTTTGAAGTAGTAGTTGAAGTCGGGGAGCCCGCTTGAAGAATGGAGTGGCGATTTAGTTTTGAAGTAGTAGTTGAAGTCAGGGAGCCCGCCTGAAGAATGGAGTGGCGATTTAGTTTTTGAAGTTATAGTTAAAGGTAATTTAATAGGAAGTGAAGAACAACAATTTAATTTTGAAGTGCAGTTGAAGTCAGGGAGCCCGCCTGAAGAATGGAGTGACGATTTAGTTTTGAAGTTATATTTGAAGTCAGGGAGCCCGCCTGAAGAATGGAGTGGCGATTTAGTTTTGAGTGTAGTTGAAAGTCAGGGAGCCCGCCTGAAGAATGGAGTGGCGATTTATTTTGAAATGGTAGTTGAAGTCAGGGAGCCCGCCTGAAGAATGAAGTGGCGAGTTATGTTGAAGTTATAGTTGAAGTCAGGGCGCCCGCCCGAAGAATGGAGTGACGATTTATTTTGAAGTGGTAGTTGAAGTCAGGGAACCAGCCTGAAGAATGGAGTGGCGATTTATTTTGAAGTAGTAGTTGAAGTCGGGGAGCCCGCTTGAAGAATGGAGTGGCGATTTAGTTTTGAAGTAGTAGTTGAAGTCAGGGAGCCCGCCTGAAGAATGGAGCGGCGATTTATTTTGAAGTTGGTTAAGGAAAGCGGCAGAGTGCAATGCAAATTAGCAACAAGAGAAGCTTGCGACCAGAATGCGAGTCAACAGTCCGAGATGATCAACAGAAGTTAGTCACAAAAAAAAGGCAAGGAGTTAGTCCAAGTGCAGAAGTTGATGAAAGATGTGGTGTGCTCAAGACATGGCCGAGGTCACAAGCACTGCATACGTGGTCTTGATCCGAAAAGTAGCACCTGCAACTAGCAAGTATCAAGGTTCAAATTTAGAGTCCGCATGAAGCACCAACCAATACTCAAGATCAAGCTTCAGAAGGCTTATAGATAGGAATCTTGTAACTAGTAGTTGATAGGCTTAGTTAGTCTTTCTCATGTTTTGATTTTTGTTGTAATAGCAGGACCACGGACCGGAACTTCGATGGAACGGAACTTCGATGGAACGGAACCTCGACGGAACGGCACCTCGACTGGCTCTCCACCTCGGTTACTCCATATTCTTACTCACTTCGAACTACACGTGGCCTGATTCCTTTATAGCCAAGGATATGTAGGCAGCTCAGATACAAGGGCTCGGTCACATCCTCTTATTTTTAGTTTAGTCTCTCTGAATAAGGGTCGGGTCAAAACACTTGTCTAGTCGTTCTTTGTCTAAAAACTCTTTGTGTTTTCAGTCAAAGAGGGGCAGTTGTTGACGCGTGATTTTTGACCCTACCCGAGATATTTTTTATATTTTTAGCTAAAATATTTAGTTTAGGCCTAATATAGCTATCTTAGTTAATTTTGACTCTTTTACTTTATTTTTACCTTAAAATGAAAAATAACAAAAAATATAGTTTTACTAATGTCTCGTAGTCATTTTTAAACTTGAAAAATACAAAAATAGTACTTTATATTTTTATCTTTTTATAAAAACGAAAATAATAAAAAAATAGTTTCATTAACATTTTGTAGTTACTTTAATTTTGAAAAAATATAAAAAAGTAATTTTTGTTTTAACTATTAGTCTTATAGTTATTTTGCTCACGTAGGATTAATTAATAACGTTGTGTTCTCATTCTCGGTTCCGGGCGAAGAATAATATTCGGGTTCAAACTACCCGGTTTTATAATTTTCGGACCTAGTCCGTAATAATTCGAGTCCACCACACGGGAAATACGGACAAAACAACCCATACCCACATATGCACACACTATAGGGACAATACATAATGGGGGATGGGAGAATAATTAGGAAATGACAAAAGAAAAAGACAAAAAAAACATGGGCTCATTCTTAAAAAAATAAAAAATAAAAAATAAAAAAAAAAGGTAAAGGACACGGTATAGTGGGGGGAGGTACTTATTGATTTTAAAAGGAAAAGGGAGATATAATACACGGGGGTTTCTTATTCTTTAAAAGAAAGAAGTGGCTTCTTCTTCTTTAAAAAAAAAACAGGGAACGAAAAAAGACCGGGGGAAGAAAACAAAAACAAAACCATCTTCCGCCATCTTTTCCGTCGAGCCCCAGCCATCCATGACCCTTCATATCCTTCACCATAATAGCACCCCGTCACCACGAACCAGCAGAAACCACCACGCTGCTCCTCGTTGTCAACCAGCAGCGTAGCCCAGCACCACCTGTCATCGACCCCTGAAACCAGTGGCGTCACCCTCCTCCTCCAGTCCGTCGCGTCCAGCAATACACACACATACAGTTATCGTGCCACCCTCTTGTGTCTGCTGCTACCGTAACTGGCAGGAAATCCGGTAGAAAATTTAAGCACGAAAGTGAGATGGATGTGATATGAATAACCCTGCTGCCATGCGAGGTTGAAAGGAGCAGTGATGTTTTCACTATCCATCACAGGCGAGGTCCCGTCCTCCGGTCACGTAGCATCGTCGCGTTTTTCCGAGATAGCAGAGGTTAATCATTTCTTCTCTTTCAATGTTGTTTCGTATTAGTTCTTATACCCGGTTAGCATGCAATTTCATGTAGAATATTGTTGTTTATAAAGAATGTTGAATTGAGGAGGAAGCATATGTATTAATATGTCTGTTAAGCTTTGAAAGCACTCACATTTTTTATGTTTTGCGATTTTGAGAAAGTTTTTTTTTAGAAAAAAAAAATTTATAAATTAATTAATATGGTAGTATGCAACTAGAGATGTTACTGTTCAAATTGTAAATATATTACAAAGGTTAGCTATTGCGTTAATTTTGATAGATTTAATTTAGTAAGGTAATTTGCTTTGCGTTTTGTTTAACAGTTTTCGTTATAATTTTATAAAGAAAAATATTGTGTTTGGAAATTAAAAAAAAAAATCATTTTATCTTTAGACATCTTTTCTGTCGCATTTTGTTTGATGTAGGTGGGCATATTGATTTTGTTAGCAAGAATATCAAAGTAGAAAATTGTAGTTGCCTTAGGTTTGACTTTAAAATAATAAATGAGATGAGCCTCGCAAAACAAGACACATAAACTACGGGGTCCTCATAAATGTATATATAAAATACTTAGATTTCGAGATGTGCCGTTTCTTAGCGAATTTCACGGCTTTCTCAAAAAATGTAAATAAGCAATCGCTCTAGGCGCGTATTTTAATAATTTTACCTTCTTAAATACGGGTGTGCATTTCATGCGGCCCAAATCCAAATCCCAAAATGTTGAATAAGAATGTGTCGAGGATCCGGGTGCATTTCATGTGACGTGATTCGAAACATATTTTTAGGCAACATTCTCTTTCGTAAATAATAATAATAATAATAAAAGCGGTAAAAGGATATTAATTTGCATTAAGTACATAACCGTTAAAATCAGATAAATAAGCCGAATATGACAGTTAAGCGACCGTGCTAGAACCACGGAACTCGGGAATGCCTAACACCTTCTCCCGAGTTAACAGAATTCCTTATCAGGATTTCTGGTTCGCGAACTGTTAAAGATAGTCATTTTTTCCTCGATTCGGGATTCAACCGGTGACTTGGGACACCATAAATCTCCCAAGTGGCAACTTTGAACTAATTAAATAAATCCCGTTTCAATTGTCCTTTAATTGAAAAAACTCCTACGCGCCCACGCGGGTCGGTGCATAAAAAGGAGGTGTGACAGTATGTAAGGCAGAAAGTAGAATCATACATAGCCGATGTAAAAAAAAGTAATAGAGATACCACCTGACACTGAGACTCTAATAGCCTCCATGGTCGACATCCTACCTCATAGTAATCAAATACGCATTATATGCTCGTGTAATTTTATGTCATGAATACATATATATTCATACAAATGCATGACATACCCAATCAAATGCTAGAAATGGCGGTCTCTCTCGGTAGTTAACTGGTATCATATTGCCAACATGTGGCCATCTGTATAATATATAAAGTCTTTCGGGTACATAGGCCCCTTACCTCCGATTATAGCTCTAAGTCCATGCACAATTTGCCATGTATGATATGGACTTTTAATGCACATAATAGGCCATAACAAGAACTTAGCCAATCTTGGCACATTGGTACTCTTATTCTCATAATCTCATAATCTCATAATCTCATAATCACCTTCTTATCGCATACAATTGTTTCATGGTAACTCATATGTTTTCTTTTAATAAGCTTGAAAACGTAACTCGACTTTTAGAAAGATAACTTAACTCTGAAGATGTTCATAAAAAGCTTAAGGCCATTCACTTAGTCCTTATACCGGATTTCTTGATAATTAGTAAAAGAAAGTATTTCAAAAAATCAAGTGTTTCAGTAGTTTAAACATAAATATTATATTAGAGATTTTTTAAAATCGACGTGTCATTTTACAGATTTTAAAATACACTTCAACGAAGAAGGACTGATCGCAAATACAAAATGACTTTATTTTTAAGTCACACAACCCAAAGACGAATAAGAATTCATATATATAGACATATAGTTAAAAAAACCGACAAAATGGCATATATATAGATGCCGTATATCCTATTTAACCGAACGAGTGAAATACAAATCTATTAACATCATAAAAATACTTCAGCTACGACCCCAAAACCTTTCACAGAAGGTCTTTCTAGCAATAGAATAGTAAAATATCATATTTGGCGTCTTAGGAATTTCTCAGAATTCGTGCAAAAAGGAAGGACGGAGCTTAAGCTTAACATACCCCTCCAACGAACATTTGAATGCCTATAATTCCTTCACAAAAGTTGTTCCTTACATCCTAAGCTACACAAACACTATATATATATATATATATATTAGACGCACATTTAAACAGTTCATAATTGAGTTTAAATCAGCAGATTTGCCATATGACCCTAACTTGACAAAATGTCTATAGAACTTTGTTAAAATGATCATAAAAGAGTCCCAAGATGACCTTGGAAAACCAAGTTTGAAACCTGAAGAACCAGCAAGAACAAAGAATTCCTATCTTCCAAAAATAGCTCCAAACATAGCTAATAGAAGGGGAAACTATTGCAAAGCATAGAGATTGCGTTTCTAGGCATGGGGCAAACTGTAACAATAAAAAAAATTTAAAACGTACCTTAATCACACAAGAATACCATGGAACATTCTCTTTAGATTTTGGGACTAAAATGAAATATTTTGAGGTCTTAAAAGTCGAATTTGCTGACTTATGCCACTTGTTTGACGCGACCTGATTTGCGACCCAGTTTCAGCTCGGACAGTCCGCGGTAAAAGAGTCATAACATTTTACTCCGTTGTCGGTTTGATGTGAGGTTTTTTTGGTTGCAAACTTGAATCGTAAACCTTTGATTAGGAAGGTTATGGGTCCCAAAAATTTTATATCTTGGGAGAAATATCTAATATATTTGACCCAAAGTTTAGAATATTTATTAGAAAAATTTAAGATAACTTTTTCCGACCTTTATTTCGCGACTTGCTAGACTCCAAAACTTAATATATGAATAGTGTGATATTATAATACCTCATAACACATTATTCATAGCAAGACATTCTTAGTCTTATGCCACAAGTACAAGTTAACTCAAACCTTCCGAACGCGCGGCGTGATACCCAAGCCATTTCTTTAGCCATGAACCTTTGTTTAAGAGATTCCTTTGACCAGCTTTAGTTTAGTTCCTTGATATTACCAAACATTTTCAGTATTATTCTCCCAATGTGCTATACCCAATCATACATACCTAATATAACCATGCCACGTTACATATATTATGCAAGAGAAGAGAGAGAAAATAAACACATGGGGTTTCACGTCTTTCCCCCCCCCCCCTCCCCCCCACCCCAAGAACATTCATCCGCGAATAGGTCAAGTCAATTCCTTTCATTTCTTTTCCAGTAATACATTATTTGAGAGGCTATATTTGTTATATTTGCAAAGCAAAAATTAAATTCGGAAGATTCCAACTACTAGGCTTCGTATAGCTATCTCGCAATAAGAAATTTAAATTGCACTTTCAAGTCACTAAAATCTAATTAAGTTTCTATAAAGAACTAATTGCTAATTATTCAAATGTGAATCACCTTAAGTCGTAAATAGGTAGGGGTAGTTCTTCTTTATTTCCTCCTCAGCTTCCCAGGTCATTTCCTTGATGTTGTTATTTCGCCATAACACCTTCACGGAAGCCACTTCTTTAGTTCGAAGCCTTCTTACCTATCGATCTAAAATAGCTACCGGTACCTCTGCATAAGATAAGCCTTCAGCAATGTGAATATCCTCAATGGGCGTAATACATGAAGGAGCTCCAATGCACTTCTGCAACATAGATACATGAAACACAGGATGGACTGCTTCCAATTCTGAAGGCAAATCAAGCTCATACACCACCCTACCAATCCTCCGAATAATCTTATACGGTCCAACATACATGGGGCTGAGATTCCCCTTCTTTCCAAATCACACGACGCTCTTCATAGGCAATACTTTTAGGAAACCCCAATCTTCTACATCAAACTCTAAGTCTCGTCGTTGAATATCTGCATAAGACTTCAGCTGTCTTTGTGTTGTACGCAGACGTTCTCTAATAAGTTTTACATTTTCCATTGCTTGTTGAACTAAATTTGGACCTAGCAACTCTGCTTCCCCAACCTCAAACCAACTTATCGGCGACCTACACTTCCATCCGTATAATGCTTCGTAAGGAGCCATGTGAATACTAGCTTGGAAGTTGTTATTATAAGCGAACTCAATAAGAGGTAGATGATAATCCCAACTTCCTTTAAAATATAACATGCAAGCACGTAACATATCCTCAATTGTTTGAATAGTACGTTTTCCATGTCCATTAGTTTGCATATGAAAGTCAATGCTAAGATTTACCTACGTGCCTACACCCTTCAGAAAAGATTTCCAAAAATGTGCTATAAATTGAGCCCCTCGATCAGAGATAATAGATAATGGCACTTCGTGAATTCGAACAATTTCTCGAATGTAAAGCTTGGCATAATCCGTGGCTGAATATGTCATCCTGATTAGCAAGAGATGAGGAGATTTTGTAAGCCTATCAATAATTGCCCAAATAAAATCATACCTCCGTGGAGTGCAAGGCAACCAATGATGAAGTCCATATTTATCATATCCCATTTCCATAATGGAAGTTCAATATACTAAGTTAGGCCTCCAGGCCTCTGATGTTCGGCTTTAACTTGCTGGTAATTAGGACATTGGGCTACAATCTCTGCGATATCTTTTTTCAATCCATTCCACCAATAGATCTGTCGAAGTTCCCAATACATCTTTGTCTCTCTAGGATGAACTGCATATCCAGAATAATAGGCCTCCAAAAGAATCTTGGTGCGGAGCTCTCCGACTGTCGGTACACATAAGCAGCCCCGGTATCTAAGGACTCCATCTCTAGTTAGCCAAAATTAAGGTTGTCGCTATTGTGGAATACTTTCCCACAGTTTTATAAGCTCAGGATCCTCGTGTTTTCGCTCTTTTACTTCGGTAACAAAAGAAGATTTTGCTGTATTCTGAACGAGAATGCGTGCACCCTCTGCATCTATCAATCACACCTGCAAACTAGCTAGCTGGCACAGATATTTGGTCATCTTGACCTTATCAACTTCAACATGGCTTAGACTGTCTATGGACTTCCGGCTAAGGGCATCAACAACAATATTAGCTTTGCCAGGATGATATAAAATATCACATCATAGTCCTTTAGTATTTATAGCCATCTTCTTTGTCGTTGGTTCAACTCCCTCTGTTTAAACAGATACTGAAGGCTCTGGTGGTTGGTGAAAACATCAATATGAACCCTACAGATAATTCTGCCAAATCTTTACAGCAAAAACAACTCCAACTAACTCAAGATCGTGCGTAGGATAGTTCTGTTCATGTTTCTGCAACTGTCTGGAGGTGTACGCGATAACCTTACTATGCTGCATAAGAACATAACCTAGACCAATTCTTAAGGCATCACAATATACAACATCACCCTCGATGCAATCCGAAAGATTCAAGACATGTGCCGTTGTAAGACTTTTCTTTAGCTCCTAAAAACTTTGTTCACATGCCTCAGTCCACTAAAACGTAGCTCCCTTATGTGTTAGTTTTGTCAATGGTGCAGAGATAGAGGAAATTCCCTCCATAAACCTTCGGTAATACCCTGCCAAGCCTATAAAGCTATGTACCTCTGTCAGATTCAAGGGCCTCGACTAGGTCATCACAGCTTCAATCTTTTGGCCATCAACCTTGATACCATCGCCGGTAATAACATGACCAAGAAAAGCTACAGAAGTTAGCCAAAATTCACATTTAGAGAATTTAGCATATAACATGTAGTTCTGGAGAGTCTGCAATACAGATAGCAAGTGGTCCACATGCTCGGCTTCCCATCATGAATATATCAGGATGTCGTCAATAAACACAATCACAAATTCATCCAAGAATGGTTTGAATACCAGGTTCATAAGATACATAAAGGATGCTGGGGCATTTGTAAGCCCGAAAGACATGACAAAGAATTCAAAATGGCTATACCTCGTCCTAAATGCTATTTTTGGGGTATCAATATCCCTGACTTGTAGCTGATGATAACCGAATCGAAAGTCGATCTTCGAAAAGCATTTGGCACCTTGTAAGTCGAATAAGTCATCAATCCATGGAAGAGGATACATATTCTTGATAGTCACTTTCTTTAGTTTCCTGTAGTCAATACACATCTGCAATGAGCCATCTTTCTTTCGAACAAAGAGCACCGGAGCCCCCATGTGGATGTACTTAGCCTAATAAAGCCTTTATCGAGCAAGGCCTTCAGTTGTTCCTTCAATCACCTTAGCTTTGCAAGATCTATTCTATAGGGAGGAATGGATATAGGATGCGTATCAGGAAGAAAATCTATAGCAAATCTATTTCCCTTTCGGGCGAATTTTTGGAAGCTCGTCAGGGAATACTGTCGGGAATTCATTTACAATAGGAATCGATTGAAGAGTCGTTGGCTCTTTACCTACATCACTGACATGAACCAGATGGTATATACCACCTTTAGCAATAAACTTCCAAGCCCTAAGGTATGAAATAAACTTACCCTTGGGTGTGGATACATTACCTTTCCATTCAAAGACAGGCTCACTAGGAAAATGAACTTGGGAAAACTTTGCACGACAATCAATATTAGCATAACAAGCTGCCAACCAATCCATACCCATAATGACATCGAAGTCTAGCATAACCAATTCAACTAAATTGATAAAGGTTAGATGGTCATTAATTAACATTGTACAACCTCGATAGACATGATTAGCTACAATAGAGTTGCCAACTGGCGTAGATACCTCAACTGACTGTGGCAACAACTCAGATCTCATGTCAAGCTTACTAGCAATAAATGGAGTAATATATGAAAATCTAGAGCCGGGATCTATCAATGCATAAATGGCATGAGAATGTATTGTCACTATACATGTGACAACATTTGGGGATGTCTCTAAATCATGTCGGCATGTGAGTGCATAAAAGCGGTTCTGACCTCCACTAGAACCTGAGTTGTCTCCTCCACCTCTCCCCCTACCAAGGCCTTTAGTAGACAGTAGACCTATTCGGGGAGCACGGACTGAGGGCGAAGAGGCTGCTGTGGATCCTGAAGGCTGAGCTAGTGCACCTCTACCTAACCCCAGGCACCAGCTAACAAAATGTCCTGTCTACCCACAATGATAATATGCACGCAAACCCTATCTACACTGCCTAGTGTGCAGCTTACCACAGTGAGTACATGGAGGAGTAGGCTGTCTCATTTGTGCGAAACGCTCCTGTCAATAGCCCTCAGGCTGGCCTGAGCTCTGCCCCGATCCTGACTGAATATAATGATCAAATTGTTGGCCCTGAATTTGTGGTGGGAAACTACCTTCTGACCGAGGTGGATATCGATCGAGTGGGGTCCTAACATCACCCCATGGCTCCCTATAAGACCCCATAGTACGAGCCCTCTTACTCTGCAAGTATCACAAATCCGATAGGAAATGTCCTCTGTAGTTTGAGCGAAAGCCTGTATGCGGGAAATATCTACATCATTCGATAGGGATGCTACCCTATAGTCTCTAATGAGATGATCCCCCAAAACATCCATATAATGATGAACTCTAGCCCTCATGGTACGTATGATATCTGGTGCT
>JASVEL010002062.1:0-58336 GCA_032618575.1 Nicotiana noctiflora | reverse complement strand
TGAGGAGAAGCAGAATCGGTTTTGGAGAAGCAGAAAAAAGTAGCTTCTCTCTAAAAGCACTTTTTAGAGGCACTTTTGAGAAAAATACACTTAGAAACAGTTTTTTAAAGTTTGGTCAAACACTAATTGCTGCTCAAAAGTGCTTTCCAAACTAATTTGCCAAACACAAACTGTTTCTCACCAAAAGTACTTTTGAGAAAAACACTTTGAAAAAAAATACTTCTCAAAATAAGCTGATTTTTGCAGCTTGGCCAAACGGGCTATAAGTGTATTTTTCTAAAAAATGCTTGTTAGAAAAGTGCTTTTGGAGATAATCTACTTTTTTCTGCTTCTCTAAAACTGCTTCTGCTTCTCCTCACGCCACTTTTTTTTCTTTTCAAAAGCTTGATCAAACACCTCAATTTTTGGCCTAAAGTACTTTTGGAGAAAAAAAAAAAAAAAAAAGATACAAGGCTTGGCCAATAGAGTGATCCTCAATCTTAAGGTATCATTTTGGTTAAGCAGTAGTGTTGAATGGCTCCTATTATTTTTTCTTCCCACATCTGATTTACGCTAGTGCTAACGTTAATAAGAAATTGTAGCAGTTATATTAATTCATGACTGTTGTTATTAGTAATTCGAATGAACCTTCCTACGAGTATGAAAAGTAATTGTGATGAAAGAATAAGAGCGAATCTGTTGAGCGTGTAAATATGAGGTACAAAAAGACAGAAAGTAAATGTGAAAATCCGTAGAGGTTACTAAAAGGGCATATGTAATAATTGACCTTACTCTGATAACAAAATCAGGGCAGTAGAAGTAAGAGTAGGCAGATGAAAGATTTGTTTAAAACTGTTTACTGAAAAGCAGAAAGCATCGGACGATCTGGCCGTATGTTTTATTTATTAATACTCCACTATATTAATGTGGATTTTAGATGCCACCAATTCTAGACTTGTCCTTTTCATGAAAATAATAAAACCACTCTCCCCCAATTATATACACTGCTAAAATACCATATCTCAACACGCAATCGTTAAGTTATAAAATCAAAACAGAAACAAAATTAATTAGTGCCAGTTTGGCTCAATGTTACTTTTCTTGAATTCGAAGAAATCATTGGTTTTCTGGCATTGGAAAAAAGCAGCTACTACATTTTTTAGGCTGTGATCTTTTTTTTTTTTAAAGGCTGTGATCTCATTGTCTAAATAAGCAATTTTTGCTTCCTGCCCGAAGTAATTATTTGTATTACCATATTCTGGGACCTCATGTAAGCTAGCACATGTCAAACATTGAATTGTTCGATACGGTATTTGTACCATTGCCAAGTAACCAAAAGCAAAGGCTCTGTTTAATGAGAATTAAAAAAAAATCGAATTTTGATTTAGGAACAATTCGATTTTTTTTTAATTCAAAATTCGTATTAAAACTTCGTATTAAAACAAGATTGAGACTTATTACTCTAACATTTTAGCTGAGGTGTTCACTGTCACGACCCAAATTCTCCCTCCGTGAACTGTCGTGACGACACCTAGTCTCTACGACTAAGTAAGTCTAACAATTTGCAGAAAAAGGAATTGAAATATGAAACTGGCAAATTTTGAGTAAAACATAATAAAAGAGTTCAAGATCCTACTCGGCATATACAATATATGCTCTCAAAAACTGAATCAAATTCTCAAAATCCGGAATCTCATAAAATCACAAGCTATGGAAACTACAGTGTTCTAACTCCAAAATGTCTAATCAAAAGTATATAGAGGAAGTCTAAAGCTAAAGGGAAGAATAGAGAGGGACTTCTAGGTATGCGGACGCGACATATATACCTCGAAGTATCTAATATTGCCCATCTCACTAATAGAATGGTTGAGTAGGAGAACTTGGATCTGCACACGAAAAATATGTGCAGGAAAGGGCATGAGTACACTACAACGGTACCCAATAAGTATCAAGCCTAATCTCGATCGAGTAGTGTCGAGGAAGGTCAGGGCCCTACTGGTTATATACATGTAAAACAATGTAAAAACAATATGATATGCGACAATATAATTAAAATACTAACAGTCGAATAAGAGTAAAATCACGGAAAGAATATTACATAGTACACAAGGGTAGCAACAGGGGATCTCCCAGGACATCGTCTTGTAGTCCCAAACGTAAAAGTGCATAAGACCTCCCGGGATATCGTCTCGTAGTCTGAATCATAAATATGTAGGGAATCTCCCGGAATATCAATTCGTATTCTCAAAGTAAAAATACAGTATAAGGGAATCTCCCGGGATCTCGGCCCATAGTGCCAATTATAAATGTGCAGGGGGTCTCCCAGAATACCGATCCATAGTCCAAAAGTAAACACACAATAGTCTCAAGAAAGGAATCTAAAATTCTGTTCAAATTCGCACCAACAAAAAAGAGATTTCTATTCTAAACATGCTGCACAGAATTTGAAGTATATAGTTTAAGCAGGTAGAACAACTAAATCACTTAAGCATGCTTTCCTAAGCTAAACAATAGGCTTTAAGATACAAGTAGTGTTCAACAAAAAGGAAAACACAGACATTTAATTAATCAAAACGAGATTTTTTTAATATTAGCATGTGTACGCACTCGTCACCTCATGTATACGACATTAATATAACAACAATTCCAAATCCTAAGGGGAGTTCACCCACACAAGGTTAGGCAAGCCACTTAACTCGAACTGGGTCAAAATCAATCAGAAAGCACGCTCTTCTTACCATGAGTATCCAACTCTGAGTGGTCAAAATCTAATCAAATAAATTTCATAGTGTAAATATAACTACAAACGAGCCAAGAGAATCGAAGCTAAGGTAATAAAATAGAAAAATGCCCAAAATCCTCTCCGGACACACGTCTTGGAATCAGGTAAAAGTTACAGATTATGAACACCTATTCACACTCAAACAAAAATCAATCTGACGCCAAAATCTCCCTCAAAACTCGGATTTTAAGTTGGGGGAACTTTTCTCAATTCTCTCAAAATTTTACCCCAAATCCGAAATTTAATGACATAACAAAAATTAGATTAATGGAATACGACTAGAATAGGATTAGGAATCGTTACCAACTGATTTGCCGTTCAAAATCCTCTCAAATCCGCCTTCTCCCGAGCTAACATAAAATCTGATGTTATGAGCTTCACATCCTCGATTTTCATATTTCTGCCTAGCGATTCTCGTTTCTGCGACATGGGACCACACATGCGGTCCCGCTTCTGCGGCTGGAGACTCGCACCTGCGAGATTTCATTAAGCGGACAGATACCGCACATGCGCTCCCTTCTCCACATATGCGGTCCGCTTCTACGGTTCTATAACCGCATCTACAGTCACTTTCCATTAGTTCCCAAATCGCACCTGCGACCTCCTTCCTCGCTTCTATGGGCCGCACCTGTAGGCTCCTCACCGTAGGTGCAAATATACAAGAAGCAACAAACTTCAGAACAATCTAAGTCCAAATTTAACTTCTGTTAGGCATCCAAAACTCATCCGCGGCACCCGGGACCTAAACCAAATATACTAAACAATCCTAAAATATCATATGAACTTAGTCTAATCCTCAAATCATATCAAACAATGCTAAAACAACGATTCACCCTCCAATCAAAGCCTAATGAACTTGAAATCTTAAGAATTCTACATCTGATAACAAAACCAACTAAACAAAGTCCGATTGACCCCAATTTTTACACACAAGTCACATTCAATAGTATAGATCTATTCAAACTTTCGAAATCAGATTCCAACTCGAATATCAAAATTTCACTAACAATTCGAAAACTTCAAAATTTTAATTTTTGGCATTTCAATCCTAAATAAGCTATGACCCTCCAAAGCATAATCCGAACATGCCCTAAGCCAAAAATTGCTCAACTAAGCTAACGGAATCGACGAAATTCCATTTCGAGGCCGTCTTCACACTATTTCGGCTACAGTCCAAATTCAAAAGCTTAAGCTCACATTTAGGGAATAAGTGTCCTAGAACACTCTGAAACTCCAACCGAATCCTCTCGGTAACTCACAAAAGCATAAACAAATACGGGAAAAATAGTTAATAAGGGATCGAGGCGTTAATTATCAAAATGACCGGCCGGGTCGTCACATTCTCTCCCTCTTAAAATATATGTTTGTCCTCGAACGAGCATAAAGGCATACCTAAAGTGGTGAAAAGATGAGGGTAACGATTGCACATATCCTGCTCGGTCTCCCACATCGCCCCCTCAGCCGGCTGACCCCGCCATTGAACCTTCACTGATGCAATGTTCTTTAACCTCAGCTTCCAGGCATGTTTGTCCAATATAGCTACTGGCTCCTTAACGTAGGATATAACCTTGTCCAGTTGGACTGGACTAAAATCCAACACGTGTGATGGATCACCGTGATACTTCCGGAGCATCGAAACATGAAATACCGGATGAACTTCTGCCAAGTTGGGAAGTAAGGCAAGCTCATAAGCAACCTAGCCAACACGTCTCAATACCTCAAAAGGACCAATAAACATCAAACTCAATTTTCCTTTCTTCCCAAATCTCATAACGCCCTTCACAATCGAAACTCGAAGTAAGACCCACTCCCCAACCATATAGGAAATATCACGAACCTTCCGGTCCGCATAACTCTTCTATCTAGACTAGGCTGTATAGAGTCTATCCTGAATCACCTTAACCTTCTCCAATGCGTCCTGAATCAAGTCTGTGCCCAATAATCTAGCCTCACCTGGCTCAAACCAACCCACCGAGGATCTAGATCGCCTACCATAAAAAGCCGTGTACGGTGTCATCTGAATGCTGGACTTATTACTGTTGGTAGACAAACTACGCCAGTGGCAATAACTGACCCCAAGACCTTCAAAACTCCATCACATACACACGAAGCATATCCCCAAGAATCTTTATAGTGCGCTCGGACTGCCCGTTCTCTGGGGTTGAAATAATGTGCTCAACTCCACCCGAGTACCCAAATCGTGTTGTATGGCCCTCTAAAATCTTGATGTGAACTGAGTACCTCTATCTGAAATGATAGAAACTAAACTACCATGCAGATGAACAATCTCCCGGATATAAATATCCGCCAACCGCTCTAAAGAATAAGTAGTACACACAAGAATGAAGTGCGGACTTGGTCAGCTGATGCATAGCCACCCAAATAGCATCAAACTTCCTCAAGTCCGTGGGATTCCAACTACAAAGTCCATGGTGATACGTTCCCACTTCCACTCCAGAATCTCTATCTGCTGAAGCAAACCACCCGGTCTCTAGTGCTCATACCTTACCTGCTAACAATTAATGCATCGAGCCACAAATCCAACTATATCTTTCTTCATCCGCCTCCACCAATGGTGCTTACTTAAATCCTGATACATATTCGTGGCAGCCGGATGAATGGAATACCGCGAACTGTGGGTGTCCTCTAGAATCAACTCCGAAGCCCATCAACATTGGGTACTTAAATCCGACCTTGCATCCTCAATACCTCTTCATCACCAATGGTCACATCTATGGCATCACCATGTAGAACCCTGTCCTTGAGGACAAGTAAATGAAGGTCATCAAACTGGCGCTCCCATATACGATCAAGTAAGGAAGATCGAGAAATCACACAAGCAAGGACCCGATTGGGCTCCGAATACACAATGTGAGTGATACACACATGATCTTCTTCCATATTTATCTTGTGTACTTCGAATTTGGCTCAAATTTCAATTCAAACTACCTAAAATCTCTACCAAATCGTCTCAAAATGAGATTCACATTCCTTAAGATGTACCCAATCTATTCCAATAACACCACTCAAAATGAATTCCAATTTCGAGAACTCAATTTTTTCAAGCTTAATAAAGCTTCAAAAGTTGTCCATGACGTTTTCAGCTTAATCCTTCCGCCCAATCCGACAAACTAATGTTTAATAATGACTTCTAATTTTAATTTAAAGAAATTGGAATATTGCAAATTATTTAAGTCTCAAAAAGTTTGAACTATTTTGTGTTTTAGCAAAATAGACGTGTTACAAAATGACATTTGGGCTCTTTGTGGTAAATATTTAATTGAGAATTTTTCACAAAAGGCATTCATTAAGATCTAATTAGCAATAAACAGAAACTCTTTCCTATATTACGTGATATAGATATGTTTTACGTTATTTTATGATGTATATAGTGTATTAAACGAATTGTATTCAATAATACAACATGAAATGGCGCCGCACAAACAAGGATTCCTATAAATCATGATATATATTTAGGTGTATTAAGCTGTATTAAGCGGGAAAAAAGTAACGTTTCAGCGCAAATCACGAGAAGGTGAATCTGTATTTAGCTGTATTAACTTGTATTAAGCGGCGTTATTTCACAAAAAACGGGAGTTATACCATAAATTGGTGAGAGAAAATATTTTGTACCATCTAATAAGGCTTAAATATAGAAAAGTATTAAATTTAAAATTTTTTGCTACAAAATAAAAAAGGCTATTATATTATGTAAAATCTAAAAAAGATATTTATATGTTATAAATAAGGTACTAACATATTCTATAGGTGGTAAAATTTCCTTAATTTGGGCTAGTTTTGGTTGAAATTATTTATTGACTGACCGGAGTTTTTCCTCCATATTTTTGCTTTACCCTAATAAAGCCTTACTCCCAATAGCATAGGTAGAAGCCTGGATATGAGTCTAGCTCCGCCCAGAGTTTTTACCCAAAAAATGTATTTGTTTTAAGAACTCATTTAGAATGTATGTTAAATTTAAAACCTAATCATTAACGTATGAAATTATCGTT
The DNA here is from genome assembly GCA_032618575.1 of Nicotiana noctiflora. Taxonomy (NCBI): domain Eukaryota; kingdom Viridiplantae; phylum Streptophyta; class Magnoliopsida; order Solanales; family Solanaceae; genus Nicotiana; species Nicotiana noctiflora. Next base: position 51,565 of record JASVEL010002062.1, on the reverse strand, counting down.
CTAAAATAAGGAATCTGTAAAGTTGAAATCATGGCCTCAGTTTAGTCATAAGAGTGTACCCTTTCCCTGGCTTCAATCAATCAGGAATCCAGTGAAATTTTTTGTATGTACTAAGACAAACGTTTTGGCTGATTATCATCATATATTAGTTTCACTGCAAAGCGGCAAAAACTTCTCATGGTGGTGCATTATCGTCTTCCATTGGTTATCAAATTCGCTACATGTTCCACAACACCACTTTCATCATGATTGTTAAGCTTCCTGCATATTTAGGAAGTACTTGAAAGTTTGGTAAGCTTTCTTGTATGAAATGTAAGTTATTTACTACGTTAATTATTGGTGGCCCAATAAGATTAGGCCTATAATTAAAATGAGTAAATCTCATCCGTTCGATTGGTTATTTGATGGACGTACAAGATTAAGTGAGAATCTCTATAAATTGGTCATCTCCCCACCCATTAGGATTACTGCTTTCCTCTCTTCCTTCCTTAAAATCGGCGGTAAAGAAAACTAGAACAAGAGACGAGAAATCAGTTTCAATTAACGCTTCCGCTTCAAGATAATAGATTCTGTTTCAGCTACGTTTTCTCTGACGATTACATGTAATATTATCATGTTCAAGATCCTGGTAAAATTTTAGTTTATGCTTACATAAAAATGATCCTAGTGTCAGAAAGGCATTACTTCTTCAAGGTGAGTCAGGGAAGCCTAAAAGAAACTAATTTGAATGTAATTACGATTCATTATATAATTACTTTACCTATTAGTATGGCCAAATAGTTGAAATCGCTCAAACTATAGTTTTCCTTCAAAGGAACATGATTACACTTGCTTATGCTAATGTGGGAAGAATATGTTAGCTGCTTAAATGCAAACCCCTCTGCAGGCAACAGCAGAAAGAGCACAAGTAATTTTGCCTTCCGTTCTGACTATGGTTTACCTCACCTTTATTAGAAAAGATCCTCAGTAGGTGTTAGTGTTACTAAGCTAACGGAAGATGGTATTAAAGGGCAATCCAAGACTTGAACTTGATGAATTTAACTTTTAAATTACTTAGCACCAACCTATTGTACTCAAACACAATATTATTAAAGTTTGTATTTTACCTTTTCATATATACGTCCAATGTTTGTGTGGAAATGATTGAATTCAATACCGTGGCTAATAAGCCACATGGATGGCAGCGTCCTCCGGACAGTCGTACATTAGACGAATTTGCCATGCTAAGTTGGCAGATTCCCGTGGACGTTCTACTCTGACAGAGCATATTGTTTCCAAAGGAAAATCATAAGCACAAACATACAAACATATGACGACTTCGATCACATGTCCAGAAAGTATTGAAGAGTAACATATTATTTCCATCTTCCAAAAGTCCAAATTAGAGGTAATTAATCCTCGCAATGTAAAGAGCCAGGTTAATCAACATGGAAGGTAAGAAAAATTCAACGACATTTATTCTTAACGAGTGTGGACTAATGGTGATAATCCAAATAAAAAGAAAAGTTAATCTATCATGACCGATTATCAATGTAGAAATTCTTGAATAACCTGTCATGAAACGTGATCAAGTCCATCCTAAGAAAGATAAATGCTATTCCATTTTTATTTTATTTTTCAAAGTTTTCTTGCCCAAATAGACAAGAAAAGCTTTAACCCAAAGCATTTTCGCCGTATAGGCTTTTTATAGGGAACAATCAAATCATCAAAACCTTCACCAACTCTTCAAATGACGGACAAAATTGACTCTACCTTTAGCCAATGTACTTTTGGAAAGAGTGGACACAAAGCAATCTTTCGTGAAAGTCTCAGCTCGAAAATGACCCCTAACTCCAGATATATTAATGAAAGGTAACATTAACTAGTCACGCATAGCATAGTACCCTTCCTACATTCTTGAGTCATTCACTTCTTTGATAGTATATTAGTATTCAACACCTACGCTGCGACGCTCGAAGAATACAGAAACAAGGGTGTACGATAGCATACTAGAGTTCCAATTGAAAACAGAGACACAAAATATTAGTGGCCATAAGCATACCATAGCTTGTTGACACTTCAAAGGACTAGAGATGGCTCCAAAATCTATTTGCCAACAAGTAACCAACCCATCAATGACAGGCAAGTTAAGCAAGGATATTTCTTTTTTCCTTTTACCTAAGAAATTGGCTGTAGATCTAGGGATGACAAACTATCAGTGATCTCCTATGTAACATATGCGAACCTTATGTGGATGATTTGGAAGTCTTTTCAAAAAGAAAGAACCAACCACAACAAATATTCACCTTGGTTAAGAAAACATCAATTGAAGATGACCCCGAAAATACGTTCATTCGTGATTGGGCAGAGGCCTTAAATCAGTATTAGGCAATAGAATAGCTATTATTGACCTGACCCCTATTACATTATTGACCCCTATTACATTATTTAAGCCTGCTCTTTCTTCAAAATACCAAATGAACAGCCAAAAACAACTATCCCTATTGTATTTGAGATAAAGAGTCATGTACATGGCTAAAAACCTTACCTTTGCTTAGAAAGGGGTAACGCTACCATGCTCTTCCATGATCATAGGTTGACTCACCCATGCTTCCCGACTAAGGTCTCGCAGATGTGCACTTCCCTTGTGCATCCAACCACTTCACTAATGTGAATTCGTTATATAGAAAAGGTAAGTTAGTTATATACTCTCACCAACCAGCAAACAGCGACATCATCTGTCTTCTTCCTTCCCGCAACATTGTGAACCCTCGTCGATAGCAGCTGTGAGGCCAGAAAGCCTCCAAAATACTTCTCAGGTGACAGGATCTACAGTTCTTTGCAGCATGCAGCATGCAGCATACAGCATACAGAGTACCCATAATTGACGGCATCAAGAGCCCCTTTTTTCTTTGGATAAAAGATTTACCGACACCAACGTGTACACCTCGACTAGCTCACTTAATGAATGACCTTCAATCAGCACTTGTCAATAATCTGATCCACCAAGACTTAGATCGAGAAAACTCGTCCGGCAGTCGGTAAATCCTGTTCACTTTGACTTAGAGGGATCGAAAAAACTCGCCCAGCATATTCTCACCTCTGCTCAGATTTGAAGCTTATTCCTCTCTATTTGTGTTTCTTTTCCTAGTTTCGACTTGATTACTTAATCACCAAACCAATTCTCCTTTGACACCTTCTATTTTGATGTTGAGCTAAATATGTGTGCCATGTATCTGGGAGATCTCCCGTGATCCACTCAAAGCTTAATCGACCGCAAGCCTTTGCTGAGAGACCCCCCCCCCCCCCCAAATTACCGTTCACATACAATTGGAATTCGAGGAATAACATATGAAGAGCAAAACGTGATGAGGTTTTCAAGATTTCTAGCGCAGGATCTGGCTATTCTTAATTTAAAACATAGATGCATTTAACAACCATTGCATGCACCAAGATTAAGCTTTATTAAAAGCCAGCAAACATCTCTTTCTTCACAAGAGCGCTCCCCAGCATGATATCGATACAACCAACATAAATCCATTTAGCAGCCTTGACCAGTAATGACCACCAACGTTACATTAACTAACAATAATGGCAATGCATTAATGAAGATCCACACTTTTACCTTACAATGTAAGACTACATTTACAAGCTCACCAACAACTAGCCTCGGTACAAGGGCAAATGGTAGATGCTGGTAGAGGGAGGATTTCATTGAGAAATACATGAAGATATAATAACATAAGAAAGCAACTAGAGCTAGCAGAAATCAAACTTTAATCATGATTTGAAAAAGCAGGAACATACAAATTAAATAGATGAAAGCATTAATAAGGCAAATATTGACACCTAATTGAGATGTTTCACTCCCATGACATAAAATTTTGAAATCTTCAAATGTGGATCTGTCAAGATTAATTTGTCATATAATTCACGGGTTTCAGTTATTTGCAAAAACTAACCAGAAGCAAGCATCTTAAACAAATCAAGTAAACAGCAATGAAGGACACAAGGCAAGACCACCCATAATATCAACCAACATAATCAAAGGGTACAAGCAACATTCATTCTGTGTCCCTTGATATTCCTCCACATAGCACATAACTTTGTTGAATTTAAACCGCCGATGGCAATGAGACTCCCTGCTATATCACAGGCAATCATCCGATCTTTTTTTACCCTGATATATACATTATAGGCCAGTGCAGAATTGTCGAATGCAGTAAAACAATGTAAATTATTTCCTAAAATAATCAGAAACACCATAAACTTTGCTGAAATAATATCATGCAAACACAAATTGGTCTAAATCATAGTATAAGCTTTTCAATGGTCACGAGCAAAACTTAAACAAAGGGCAGAAACAACCCAACATTTATACTAGAATAGATGCTATGCTCTGTCACTAAAGCACAACTCTACCACTATTTCATGCACGACTACAATGTCAACTTAGAGTGGATGACAGTAAACATCTTATTGAAGAAACTTAGCTCATAACAATAGCCTTGAAGTTCAGGGACATGTACTAGATATTCTGAAGCAGAACCTGGACCGTCAACTTCATTCCAAATCCCCATGTAGTGACAGTTATCATCCCAATTCCAATCAATCAGCAATCAAACTAATGCTGTGCCCACTGGATACTCTTTATATCAATCCCCTCTTTAACCATTTCATAAAGCGGGCTCATTTCCCTCAACTTCTCAACCTGTTTGACCGTAAGATCCATCGCACGATCAATCTCTTGCTCAGTAGTAAACCTCCCAATTCCATATCGAATCGAAGTATGGGCCATGTCTTCTTCAACTCCCAACGCCCTCAACACATAGGAGGGCTCCAAACTCGCACTAGTACATGCACTTCCACTTGATACAGCAACTTCCTTCAAACCCATCAACAAACTCTCACCTTCCACATATGCAAAAGATAAGTTCAAATTCCCGGCATATCGCCTTTCAACACTACCATTAACAACAACCCCATCAATCTTAGACCTTATCCCATTCAGCAACCTCTCTTGCAAACCCTTAATCCTCTGGTCATCATATTCCATCTCCTTCATTGCAAGCTCACAAGCTGCCCCAAACCCTACCACCAAAGGAGTAGGCACTGTCCCACTCCTAATCCCTCTCTCTTGTCCACCCCCATTCATCTGTGGCTCAACCCTAATCCTCGGCCTACGCCTAATATACAAAGCTCCAACACCTTTTGGCCCATAAATTTTATGCCCACTTAACGACATCAAACTTATATTCATCTTCTCCACATCAATTGGAATCTTCCCCAACGCTTGTGCAGCATCAGTATGAAAAGGAACATTGAATTCTTTGCAGATTTTCCCAATTTCCTCCATAGGCTGAATCACACCTATTTCATTATTCACCATCATAACTGATACCAAACCCGTATCAGGCCGTATAGCAGCCCGAAGCTTTTCTAGGTCCACAAGTCCATCGGACTCAACTGGAAGGTAAGTTACATCAAAGCCCTCTTGCTGTAAGTGACGGCAAGAATCAAGCACACATTTATGCTCCGTTTGAGTAGTAATAACGTGTCGCTTCTTATCCCTATAAAAATGTAAAACCCCCTTAACTGAAATATTATTGGACTCAGTAGCACCGGAGGTGAAAATTATCTCCTTGGGAGAAGCATTAATTAGGGCTGAAACTTGGGCTCGGGCCGCCTCAACGGCCTGATCTGATTCCCAGCCGTAAAGGTGAGTTCGGGAATGGGGATTTCCGAAACGGGAGATATTGTAAGGCAGCATAGCGTCGAGAACCCTAGGATCAATAGGAGAAGTTGCCTGCATATCCAGGTACAGAGGTCTGCCGGAGATTTTCACACCTTTCATCGTGATGCCGGTAGTTTCTTCCTCGTACGGCTCCACAACCGCCGCTGCCGCCGTGGAAAACGGGCGGAGACGGCCGTGGCCGCCGCAGGGTTTAAGGATATTGCGCCTTAGCGCTGTGGTTAGAACTTTCGAGAACATCATTTCAACGCAGATTTCTGACTCAACAGTTTTTTGTTTAATATACTAGTATATATTTATTTAGTAGTATTTTTTTTTTAAAAGGTCACCGAATCACCGACGAAGACCGCCTTCGTTACTCGGTGACACGTGGCAGTTTCTCCACTGTACATTAACTCATGAACTCTTTAGTCGATTGAAACGACATCGTTACCTCCTGTAACGGCGTCGTAGTGGTGGCAATTTGTGTGTTGACAATTTTAGGCTCGTGGGAAAGGGAGTGATAAGGAGATGAGGAGGAGAGATGCCAGTGTAAACGCAACAGTTGTTTAAATTATATAAAAGGAGGGGAATATGTGTGGTTTTTAAATACGTAATAAAGTGAGAAAAACTGGATCTTGATCTGAACCTAAAAGGGAAAAGAAAAAGAAAAAAGGCATTTAAGTTTCAGGGGTCACGTCTTCACCTCTTCTGATAGTTCGTGATTCAACCTCTACAAAAAGTACTTGCTACCCATAAAACTCTTAAACCATTTCTCTTTGGCTTTTTCAACAATATTGTTTATGGGGTTCCTGTAATACAATTATAGTATTGTTATTATTACTAAGTTTGTGGTTTAAGGATCTTATTGCAACTTTGTACCTTTTCTTCCATTCTAATAATTTGACCAAATTTGCCTATAAAGTTACCTACTTTTGCTTATTTACAATAGGGATCTTGAATCCAGACGCTGAGTCTCGCTTCTATTACTGTAATATATCAGGTACGCCCTTTTCAGTTTTTTCTCTTTTAGTATTGTGGAAACATTTCTAATTTATGTTTTTTTGACTTGTTGGTAAGGGTATTTATTCATGACTGTTCCGTGCTTATATACAAATTCAGATCTTTTGAGAACAATGTGTGCGTGTATTTCTGAGTGTTCTTTAATGGCTGCAGTTTCAATTTGTCTTTAAAAGTTTTCATGCTGGTTTGCCTTCAATATGTAAAATCGTAACTTGATTTTACATAATGTAACACGCCAACATTTCTGTGAATTGTACTTGGAGAGATTTTGTTTGGGTCTGATAGTTTGAGATTTTTTTCGGAGTTGAATATATGATAAAAACCTGTTTTTTTTTTTCGCTTCATTGAAAAATGAATGTTTTAGCTACTCTGAACATGTTTAGATCTGGATGAAGTAAATAAGTATCAAGTCAGATCCAGCAAAAATAACCAATTCCTTAGTTTTAACTGAGTTGATTATATTGGATTGTCTAACAGATTAACAGTGTCTGCAAATTTATCTGAACTCTTTGGTCTCTGTTAACCAGTGTCGCTGTTTTGTTTTCTTTAGATGTACCATCTTTTGTGTTATTCTCTTGATAGGTCAGTACTTTTATCAAGAGAATTTTTTCTCTAGATTTCATGGATTCTTGCTCTGGCTCGAGCCCTTAAATTACCTTTTATTTTTGGATCTTTTTTGAAGTTGTGGTAATTGGATTCGGAATAAAATCATCATCATGTTCAAGTATTCACCACGTAGAAACCAGAGAAATAAAGGATTCAAGGTGAAGCATGCCCTTCAGATATGTGTACTTGTAGGTGTTTGTATCTGGCTGCTTTACCAAGTCCAACACTCACGTACCAAGAAAGCATCTTATGAACAAAATACAAGTGTTTCGGAGAAGGTACAGAGTGAGAATGATGTTATCAGGTTAGGAAGGAAAGACCTCCAACCTCAAAAGAAGGAAGAAGAAATTGACGATGAGAAGCTGAAGGAGGTGACAGAGGAAGAAGAGGGTAAAAGTTTCAACGACGACACCAAAGTGGACGAGCATGATCTTGATCTGGAAAAATCAGCACAGGATACTGAGCAGAAAGGGGATTCAGTGGCTGAGGATGCAGGGACGGAGAAAATCCAGGAGAATGAAGCAAGAGGAGAAGACAATGCTGAAGCAGAAAGCAAAGAGAATACTGAAGATGGCAAAGGTGAGAGTAATGAGGAAGCCACTGACATGAACACCAACAACAGTGAATCTAGAGAAGAAGATAGGGAGAAAGACCAGGAAAAGCTAAGTGGCATTGAGGGTGAAGAAAACAAGGACCAGGAAGTAGAAAAGGAAGACAAAGATGTAAAAGAAAACAATGACAAGGAAAGTCAAAGTGACGATGGTAAAGAGAAGGAAACTGAGGGCAATGTTGATGCAGAAACTGATGTGAAGGAAGAGAAGGTAGAAAGTGAAGAGAGTGGAGGTGAAGAGATCTCTAAGAATCAAAGCGAAGAAGCAGTTGAAAATGAAAGCGTAAAGAAGTCAGCAGAGTCGGAGGAAAGTAACGAGGAAAAAGTAAAAGAGAATGATGAGAGCAAAGAAGAGAAGAATGAGGGAGATAGCAGAGAGAACAATGAAGTCAACAAAGAGAAGGAAGAGAACCAAAACAAAAATGAAGAATCTGGTTCATTAGGAGAAGATAAGGTTCATGATGAAAGCGATAGGACTAACGAGGCTGCAACAGTAGAAAAGGAAGAGAGTTCATTGGTCAAAGAGACTTCAGATTCTGAAAACATGACAGGAACAGAAGGAGATGGTAATGTAGCCTTGAACAATGAGGAGCAATCCAAGAAGGGAGAAAATGAGTTGCAGGACGATAAAAACAAGAACGAGGGAAGTGATGCAAGTCTGAACAAGTCGGCGGTGGATACTGGAGAAAATAAGATTGTTGAACAAAGTAGTTCTGCAGATGCAAATGCTGCTGGAGAAGCGAGTAATGCAAGCAACACTGAGGACAATTCTAATCCCGTGGCAGGAAACAACAAAGCCACTAGCCAGCAGACAGAAACTGGCAATGCTGCCTCTGAGACCAATCAAAATGAAAACAACAGTAGTGATAACTCCGACGCTGCAGCTGGAACCAATGAAGCCAATGAACATCAGCAAGGAAATGAGAACTCTGCCTCTCATACCCAAAATGAGAACAACTCTAGCGATAACTCAAATCCTGCAGCAGAAAATGAGAACAACTCTAGTGAGGACTCCAATTCTGCAGCAGAAACCAATGAAGCCAATAAGCAGCAGCAGGACAATGACAGTTCTGCCTCTGGCACCACACAAAATGAGAAGAACTCTGGTGAAGACTCCAATTCTGCAGAAGGAACCAATGAAGACAATAAAAAGCAGCAGGAGAATGAGAAGAACTCAGCCAATGAGGCTGCTTCTGTTGGAGATGGCACACAGAACATTTCAAATGAGCAGCAGTCTGAGAAAAGTGATTCAAACACCTCGGCAAATGAAGAATCAGTTACAAGTTCAAACAGCTCTGAATCTGTTGTATCAGTTGACCAAAATGGCAATTCTGTTACAGCTGGGGCAACTGAGAAATCAACAGGAAGTGGGAGCGAACAAAATGAGGCAAACCAGAAATCAGATGCTAATTCTGATCCTGGCTCTGAGAATAAAATCAATCCCTCAAATGACAATGACGAGACAGACACAGATCAAAACAAATCGACTGATTCTTCCAGCTCAAATGGCAATTCTGATGATAGCCAGCAAAGCCAAGTCGAGTCAACAAATTCTGCAATTCCTCAAGAAGAGACAGAGGCTCGTACGGATCTGGGTACATTGCCACAGACAGGAACCGAGGGGAACAGCCATGAAGAAGCTACAGCAGAGTAACATAGATACCTCTTATAATTTCTTTGTTCAAGGTTTTATTCCACATTCTTTTCTTTTGTTGCCTTATTTTAAACTCTAAGGCAAATGTGAAAGTAAGATAACTTGGGTTGCTTGCTGGTCGATGCTGAAGAGCCCATTATGTAACAAATATAAAGTTCGATGTTGTGCCAGAACTTTGTGAATTGGTTATCTCTATCGCATAAGCGTGTATCTGCATGTCTGAATCTTGCAATGTTCCATTATAAATGATAAGAGTTTATCTTTAGAGCATACTGCCAAAAGCATCTGATTATCCATTTTGATCATTGATAATGGCTTATTGCATTTTCTAGAAATTTTGATTCTTATTAGCTTTTTAATAAACTGGCCAGTAATCTCCCATTTACATTTGGTGACCGCGTATGTCGTAATTTGATAATCGCCTATTAGTAATTTTATACTGAAACGACGATCACAAAGATTGCTTATTCGTCGATCACAAAAGATTACTTATATATCCAATAGATGAAAGTAGCAGAATTGAGGATCTTGAGGTGGATGTGTGGGAATACTAGGATGGATAAGATTAGGGATGTTGATATTTGGGAGGAGGTGCTCGTGGCTTCAATTGATGATAAGATACGGGAAGCGAGACTCGGATGGTTCGGACATGTTCAGAGGAGAAGCCTAGATGCTCCGGTAAGGAGGTGCGAGTGGCTGGTCGTGGAGGGCACGAGAAGAGGTAGAAGGCGGCTTAAGAAGTATTGGGGAGAGGTGATCAAGCAGGATATGGGAAGGCTTCAGATTTTTGGGGACATGACACTTGATAGGAAGATTTGGAGGTCGAGTATTAGGGTTATAGGTTAGGAGGTAGTTGAGTCTTGCCTTCGTATTTTTGTGAGATTGATATGGTAGGTATTTATTTATTTATTTATTTATTATTTTATTTACTATTTCACTTTTCAATGCAGGACATATTTACTAGCTATCGCTTATGCTTTGCATCTTTCTTCTGGATTTCATGTTGTTCCTATTCTTCATATGGTTTCTATAGGATACTAATATTGTCTCCTTTTGTCTTTTTCTTTTCTTGAGCCAAGGGTCTTTCGGAAACAACTTCTCTACTCCTTCGGAAAAGCCATAACCACCTTCTATCACACAAATTAACTTTAGCAATTATACCTCTCATAGCAAACCATAGACAAAGAAAGGAAGACATAAAAACTAAGTTGAGACTTCTGCATTGTTCACCTTTGAAAAAAATCCAAAGAGGTACCCTAAAAGTTCTTATACTGCTCTTTAGTTGTAAAAATCTTTTAGGTTAATTGGATGATTTAACTCCCTATAGCTTTTTATTTTGTCCCTATTTTTCTGGTTAGGTGTATGAGAAAGAAGAAGAAGAAGAAGAGAAGGAAGGGGTGGGCCCATGTCACGTTCGTGTATTGTTACTTTTGGGATTTAACATTTGTGCTTCGCGATCGCGAGGCTAGTGCCACAATCGCGATGAAGGAATAGCAGAAATGGACATAATGTTTTAAGTCATTTCAATCGCGATTTTGGGTCTATTTTCACCCATAGCTGCTCATTTTGAGAGACTTTTGAAGGTAGGGATGGGCATCGGTTGGTCCGGTTCGATTATTAATATTATCGGTTTAACATATCGGTTATCATTTTACAAATTTGATAAACCGATAAGAAATCGACACGATATCGGTTATCGGGTATCGGGTATCAAAATATTATCGTTCGGTTATTGGTTTACCCGATAAAATTACTCAATCTAGACTTAACAAAAAATGAAAAGATAATTCACTGAAGTTAAGCAAAAAAGAGAATAATTCACATATAGTATACTAAAGACTTGCGCTAGGAGTAACTAGTAAAGTCTATGAAGAATGAAGATGAAGTAATTGAAGAGTAGGGTTGAGAAAGAATATGAGAGAATGAACCGAAGCCCCTAGCATTTGTATATACTTAAGGGTAAAGTCATAATTTAATTAATTCTTATTGGGTTATCGGTTAACCCATTAACAAAATTGAAAAATCGATGCCCAAACCGATAACCCAATAGTAAAAAAATTCTAAATCGTTATCGAATTGTTAACTCAATAACCCGATACCAATAACCCAATAAACAATTAACGATTTGAGTTATCGGTTTTACCTGATATATGCCCAACCCTATTTGAAGGAGATTGAACAGGGATTCAAGCGGAAATGATTGGAGGTAAGAATTTCGGACCTAAAACTTGATTCTATTGTGAAATCTATCTAGAAATTCATGGAAAGTTTAACAAAAATGGATGAACTAGCGCTTGGAATTTTGGATTTTTGATTTGTGATTTGAGGGGTCATTTGGACTCCAATTTTGGTATTCTTTATATGCATAGACTCGTAGGGAGATAAGGAACCCATTGATGTAAAAATATTTGAGTTCGTGAAGTGGGCCCGGGTCTCTAATTTTGCTAATTTCGGGATTTGTTGGTACTTTTTCATTGTTTTCATTTGTAATTTGTTCCCTTGGCATATTGTGTCGTATTCATTCTGATTTTTACTTGATTCGACGCGAGTAGAGGCTGATTTTGAGTGACTTCTTGCCCACGGGGCCCTGTTATGATATTTCTTTTGTTTTCACTCTTTTTTATAAATAAGCCTCTGTTGGCCGTATTGTCAAGTAATTGATTTCAAAGTTTTAAACCGAAAATGATGAATTTAGGACAAAACTAATTGTAGAATATATGTTTTGAACTGCTCGTCACTGCTTTCAGTCCATTATTTACTTTAGATACTTACTGAGTTGGCGTACTCACATTACTCCATGCACCTTATGTGCAGATCCAGGAGCTAGAGAGGCCGAATGAGAGCTTTCAGCCATTTTTTCAAGCATTCAATGAGGATTTCGAGGTAGCTGTATGGCGTCCGAAGCCCTGATTTCTCCCTTCTATCTTATTATTTTTCTGCATTTCTAGACTATTTATGTAGTAGACTTTTCAGACTTGCATTAAAGGCTCTAGACTTGTGACACCAGACTAGTATAGGCTGTGTAATCTTTCGTGTTTTGGTGACTTTTGCATATCGACCTTGCTGTTTTAAACACTTGTTATGATAATTGGTCATTAAACCGTGTTAGTAAATGACTTATTAAACGAAAATGGGTTGTGGTTTCATAGTTGGTTTGGCTTGCCTAGTAATGTGATAGGCGTCATAACGACCGATATTTGGGGTCGTAACATGATGATTCAGAAGGTTCTGAATATGATTATTAAGAACTTAATGCTATTAGTCTAGAAGAAAAAAAAGGTTCTAAATGATAGGTTCGAACATTTTAAGGAGTTGGACTTAGGTATAACATTTAAGGATATTAAAGAATATAGAAGGACATTCAACCTTTATGCATTGGCTAACAGAAGAAGTTGCATGTCACACCCCAAACTAGGGGAGAGACACGACTGGCACTCGATAAAGTATTCGATCGAGTTAGACACTAAATATACAAGCTAACTAAATTGGGGGCCTAACAGATCGGCAGCACAACATTTGAAATATTAAGCCTGGACCATTAAGGTTATAACCTGAATAACAATAAGTCATATAAATAAAGGTAGACAAGCAAAAAATAATAAAGTACTAGCTGGCCGACGAGGCTGTGACTGGAGACATACATGCCTACAATAGCTTCTAAGAGTGTCATAAAAACTGTCAGGACAAGGCCCCGACTATACCAGAACTGTACAACAAAAGTAACCATCCTATGAAAGCGGTGGAGCTTACCAACTCACAGCTGAACTCCAAAATCCTAATGGAGGGGTCGATCGGAGTCCCTACCTGGACCTGCATGCACAAAACAATAATGCAGTGACCCCAGGCAACGGGACATTAGTATGAATGAAAATATATTAGTATGTAAGGCAGAAAGTAGAATCATACATAGCCGATGTAAAAAAAAAGTAATAGAGATACCACCTGACACTGACACTCTAATAGCCTCCATGGCCGACATCCTACCTCATAGTAATCAAATACGCATTATATGCTCGTGTAATTTTATGTCATGAATACATATATATTCATACAAATGCATGACATACCCAATCAAATGCTAGAAATGGCGGTCTCTCTCGGTAGTTAACTGGTATCATATTGCCAACGTGTGGCCATCTGTATAATATATAAAGTCTTTCGGGTAAATAGGCCCCTTACCTCCGATTATAGCTCTAAGTCCATGCACAATTTGCCATGTATGATATGGACTTTTAATGCACATAATAGGCCATAACAAGAACTTAGCCAATCTTGGCACATTGGTACTCTTATTCTCATAATCTCATAATCTCATAATCACCTTCTTATCGCATACAATTGTTTCATGGTAACTCATATGTTTTTTTTTAATAAGCTTGAAAACGTAACTCGACTTTTAGAAAGATAACTTAACTTTGAAGATGTTCATAAAAAGCTTAAGGCCATTCACTTAGTCCTTATACCCGATTTCTTGATAATAAGTAAAAGAAAGTATTTCAAAAAAATCAAGTGTTTCAGTAGTTTAAACATAAATATTATATTAGAGATTTTTTAAAATCGACGTGTCACTTTACAGATTTTAAAATACACTTCAACGAAGAAGGACTGATCGCAAATACTAAATGACTTTATTTTTAAGTCACACAACCCAAAGACGAATAAGAATTCATATATATGTTAAAAAACCCGACAAAAAACCGACAAAATGGCATATATATAGATGTCGTATACCCTATTTAACCGAACGAGTGGAATACAAATCCATTAACATCATAAAAATACTTCAGCTACGACCCCAAAGCCTTTCACAGAAGGTCTTTCTAGCAATAGAATAGTAAAATATCATATTTGGCGTCTTAGGAATTTCTCAAAATTCGTGCAAAAAGGAAGGACGGAGCTTAAGCTTAACATACCCCTCCAACGAACATTGGAATGCCTATAGTTCCTTCACAAAAGTTGTTCCTTACATCCTAAGCTACACAAACACTATATACAAACACTATATATATATATATATATATTAGACGCACATTTAAACAGTTCATAATTGAGTTTAAATCAGCAGATTTGCCATATGACCCTAACTTGACAAAATGTCTATAGAACTTTGTTAAAATGATCATAAAAGAGTCCCAAGATGACCTTGGAAAACCAAGTTTGAAACCTGAAGAACCAGCAAGAACAAATAATTCCTATCTTCCAAAAATAGCTCCAAACATAGCTAATAGAAGGGGAAACTATTGCAAAGCATAGAGATTGCGTTTCTAGGCATGGGGCAAACTGTAACAATAAAAAAAATTTAAAACGTACCTTAATCACACAAGAATACCATGGAACATTCTCTTTAGATTTTGGGACTAAAATGAAATGTTTTGAGGTCTTAAAAGTCGAATTTGCTGACTTATGCCACTTGTTTGACGCGACCTGATTTGCGACCCAGTTTCAGCCCGGACAGTCCGCGGCAAAAGAGTCATAACATTTTACTCCGTTGTCGGTTTGATGTGAGGTTTTTTTGGTTGCAAACTTGAATCGTAAACCTTTGATTAGGAAGGTTATGGATCCCAAAAATTTTATATATTAGGAGAAATATCTGATATATTTGACCCAAAGTTTAGAATATTTATTAGAAAAATTTACGATAACTTTTTCCGACCTTTATTTCGCGACTTGCTAGACTCCAAAGCTTAATATGTGAATAGTGTGATATTATAATACCTCATAACACATTATTCATAGCAAGACGTTCTTAGTCTTATGCAACAGGTGCAAGTTAACTCAAACCTTCCGAACGCGCGGCGTGATACCCAAGCCATTTCTTTAGCCATGAACCTTTGTTTAAGAGATTCCTTTGACCAGCTTTAGTTTAGTTCCTTGATATTACCAAACATTTTCAGTATTATTCTCCCAATGTGCTATACCCAATCATACATACCTAATATAACCATGCCACGTTACATATATTATGCAAGAGAAGAGAGAAAAAAAAACACATGGGGTTTCACAGTCTTCCCCCCCACCCCCCCTCCCCCCAAGAACATTCATCCGCGAATGGGTCAAGTCAATTCCTTTCATTTCTTTTCCAGTAATACATTATTTGAGAGGCTATATTTGTTATATTTGCAAAGCAAAAATCAAATTCGGAAGATTCCAACTACTAGGCTTCGTATAGCTATCTCGCAATAAGAAATTTAAATTGCACTTTCAAGTCACTAAAATCTAATTAAGTTTCTATAAAGAACTAATTGCTAATTATTCAAATGTGAATCACCTTAAGTCGTAAATAGGTGGGGGTAGTTCTTCTTTATTTCCTCCTCAGCTTCCCAGGTCATTTCCTTGATGTTGTTATTTCGCCATAACACCTTCACGGAAGCCACTTCTTTTGTTCGAAGCTTTCTTACCTGTCGATCTAAAATAGCTACCGGTACCTCTGCATAAGATAAGTCTTCAGCAATGTGAATATCCTCAATGGGCGTAATACATGAAGGAGCTCCAATGCACTTCTGCAACATAGATACATGAAACACAGGATGGACTGCTTCCAGTTCTGAAGGCAAATCAAGCTCATACGCCACCCTACCAATCCTCCGAATAATCTTATACGGTCCAACATACATGGGGATGAGATTCCCCTTCTTTCCAAATCACACGACGCTCTTCATAAGCGATACTTTTAGGAAACCCCAATCTTCTACATCAAACTCTAAGTCTCGTCGTTGAACATCTGCATAAGACTTCAGCTGTCTTTGTGTTGTACGCAGACGTTCTCTAATAAGTTTTACATTTTCCATTGCTTGTTGAACTAAATTTGGACCTAGCAACTCTGCTTCCCCAACCTCAAACCAACTTATCGGCGACCTACACTTCCATCCGTATAATGCTTCGTAAGGAGCCATGTGAATACTAGCTTGGAAGCTGTTATTATAAGCGAACTCAATAAGAGGTAGATGATAATCCCAACTTCCTTTAAAATATAGCATGCAAGCACGTACCATATCCTCAATTGTTTGAATAGTACGTTTTTCATGTCCATTAGTTTGCATATGAAAGTCAGTGCTAAGATTTACCTACGTGCCTACACCCTTCAGAAAAGATTTCCAAAAATGTGCTATAAATTGAGCCCCTCGATCAGAGATAATAGATAATGGCACTCCGTGAATTCGAACAATTTCTCGAATGTAAAGCTTGGCATAATCCGTGGATGAATATGTCATCCTGATTAGCAAGAGATGAGGAGATTTTGTAAGCCTATCAATAATTGCCCAAATAAAATCATATCCTCCGTGGAGTGCAAGGCAACCAATGATGAAGTCCATATTTATCATGTCCCATTTCCATAATGGAAGTTCAATATACTAAGTTAGGCTTCCAGGCCTCTGATGTTCGGCTTTAACTTGCTGGTAATTAGGACATTGGGCTACAATCTCTGCGATATCTTTTTTCAATCCATTCCACCAATAGATCTGTCGAAGTTCCCAATACATCTTTGTCTCTCTAGGATGAACTGCATATCCAGAATAATAGGCCTCCACATAAGCAGCCCCGGTATCTAAGGACTCCATCTCTAGTTAGCTAAAATTAAGGTTGTCGCTATTGTGGAATACTTTCCCACAGTTTTATAAGCTCAGGATCCTCGTGTTTTCGCTCTTTTACTTCAGTAACAAAAGAAGATTTTGCTGTATTCTGAACGAGAATGCGTCCACCCTCTGCATCTATTAATCACACCTGCAAACTAGCTAGCTGGCACAGATATTTGGTCATCTTGACCTTATCAACTTCAACATGGCTTAGACTGTCTATGGACTTCCGGCTAAGGGCATCAACAACAATATTAGCTTTGCCAGGATGATATAAAATATCACATCATAGTCCTTTAGTATTTATAGCCATATTCTTTGTCGTTAGTTCAACTCCCTCTGTTTAAACAAATACTGAAGGCTCTGGTGGTTGGTGAAAACATCAATATGAACCCTACAGATAATTCTGCCAAATCTTTACAGCAAAAACAACTCCAACTAACTCAAGATCGTGCGTAGGATAGTTCTGTTCATGTTTCCGCAACTGTCTGGAGGTGTACGCGATAACCTTACTATGCTGCATAAGAACATAACCTAGGTCAATTCTTAAGGCATCACAATATACAACATCACCCTCGATGCAATCCGAAAGATTCAAGACATGTGCCGTTGTAAGACTTTTCTTTAGCTCCTAAAAACTTTGTTCACATGCCTCAGTCCACTAAAACGTAGCTCCCTTATGTGTTAGTTTTGTCAATGGTGCAGAGATAGAGGAAATTCCCTCCATAAACCTTCGGTAATACCCTGCCAAGCCTATAAAGCTATGAACCTCTGTCAGATTCAAGGGCCTCGACTAGGTCATCACATCTTCAATCTTTTGGCCATCAACTTGATACCATCGCCGGTAATAACATGACCAAGAAAAGCTATAGAAGTTAGCCAAAATTCACATTTAGAGAATTTAGCATATAACATGTAGTTCTGGAGAGTCTGCAATACAGATAGCAAGTGGTCCACATGCTCGGCTTCCCATCATGAATATATCAGGATGTCGTCAATAAACACAATCACAAATTCATCCAAGAATGGTTTGAATACCAGGTTCATAAGATACATAAAGGATGCTGGGGCATTTGTAAGCCCGAAAGACATGACAAAGAATTCAAAATGGCTATACCTCGTCCTAAATGCTATTTTTGGGGTATCAATATCCCTGACTTGTAAGTGATGATAACCGAATCGAAAGTCGATCTTTGAAAAGCATTTGGCACCTTGTAAGTCGAATAAGTCATCAATCCATGGAAGAGGATACATATTCTTGATAGTGACTTTCTTTAGTTACCTATAGTCAATACACATCTGCATCTTTCTTTCGAACAAAGAGCACCGGAGCCCCCATGTGGATGTACTTAGCCTAATAAAGCCTTTATCGAGCAAGGCCTTCAGTTTTTCCTTCAATCACCTTAGCTTTGCAAGAGCCATTCTATAGGGAGGAATGGATATAGGATGCGTATCAGGAAGAAAATCTATAGCAAATCTATTTCCCTTTCGGGCGAATTTTTGGAAGCTCGTTAGGGAATACTGTCAGGAATTCATTTACAATAGGAATCGATTGAAGAGTCGTTGGCTCTTTACCTACATCACTGACATGAACCAGATGGTATATACCACCTTTAGCAATAAACTTTCAAGCCCTAAGGTATGAAATAAACTTACCCTTGGGTGTGGCTACATTACCTTTCCATTCAAAGACAGGCTCACTAGGAAAATGAACTTGGGAAAACTTTGCACGACAATCAATATTAGCATAACAAGCTGCCAACCAATCCATACCCATAATGACATCGAAGTCTAGCATAACCAATTCAACTAAATTGATAAAGGTTAGATGGTCATTAATTAACATTGTACAACCTCGATAGACGTGATTAGCTACAATAGAGTTGCCAACTGGCGTAGATACCTCAACTGACTGTGGCAACAACTCAGATCTCATGTCAAGCTTACCAGCAATAAATGGAGTAATATATGAAAATGTAGAGCCGGGATCTATCAATGCATAAATGGCATGAGAATGTATTGTCACTATACCTGTGACAACATTTGGGGATGTCTCTAAATCCTGTCGGCATGTGAGTGCATAAAAGCGGTTCTGACCTCCACTAGAACCTGAGTTGTCTCCTCCACCTCTCCCCCTACCAAGGCCTTTAGTAGACTGTAGACCTATTCAGGGAGCACGGACTGAGGGCGAAGAGGCTGTTATGGATCCTGAAGGCTGAGCTAGTGCACCTCTACATAACCCCAGGCACCAGCTAACAAAATGTCCTGTCTACCCACAATGATAATATGCACTCGAACCCTATCTACACTGCCTAGTGTGCAGCTTACCGCAGTGAGTACATGGAGGAGTAGGCTGTCTCATTTGTGCGAAACGCTCCTGTCAATAGCCCTCAGGCTGGCCTAAGCTCTACCCCGATCCTAACTGAATATAATGATCAAATTGTTGGCCCTAAATTTGTGGTGGGAAACTACCTTCTGACCGAGGTGGATATCGATCGAGTGGGGTCCTAACATCACCCCGTGGCTCCCTATAAGACCCCATAGTACGAGCCCTCTTACTCTACAAGTATCACAAATCTGATGGGAAATGTCCTCTGTAGTTTGAGCGAAAGCCTGTATGCGGGAAATATCTACATCATTCGATAGGGATGCTACCCTATAGTCTCTAGTCAGATGATCCTTCAAAACATCCATATAATGATGAACTCTAGCCCTCATGGTACGTATGATATCTGGTGCATACCTCGCCAAAAAATTAAACTTATGGCTAGAATCCCTCACACTTATATACCCCTACTTCATGCTTAGAAACTAGTCAATAGGGGCCTCCGAACCTCCCGTGGCAAATAATGGGCTAAAATGTCTCATAGAAGTCCTCCCATTCTGTTGGCGGAGCATCAGGTCCTCTAGATCTCTCACATGCCTCATACCAAAGGATGGTTATATCACGTAGTCGAAAAGATGAAAACTCCACAGCCTCGGTGACGGAGGAATGCATCACCCTCAATAAACTATACATATGGTCTATAAAGTCCTGGGGGTCCTCAGTTGAACTGGATCCTGTAAATAATGGAGGGGCAAGTGAAGAAACTCTCGTACCGTCGAGCTTCCTGTCCGATCTCTCCAGGCATCTACTCCCGACTCTAGCTATTGCTCATGAATAGAAACCATCCTAGTCAGCAACTGAACTGCCTCCCTCATCCCCTACTCCCCAGTCTCTGATTGGGGAACAACAGGTGATGGAGGTCCTGTGTCTCTAGCCCTCAGGTACTAATAGAACTAGTAAGGCTGGGGGTACAGCATCTCTTTGGGCTCCAACAAGTGTTGAGGAAGCTAAAACTAGGGGTACTGGAGACTCACTGTGTGCCTCTAAGGGAAAACTATCCCTCTGACCTGGTAGGGAACGACTGGTACCTTCCCCCGGATCCAATGTGACATCTCTTGAGTGTAGGTAGCATGGTAGATAAGAAACACAAAGCACGATTTAGATTTCATAAGTTCTTATAACTTTGCTCTATAACACGATCTATTAATTGAAATAAACGTAACCATTCCTAAATGCCTCATAGCCTCTTGATTATAAGTGTGGTGTACAACATACCCATAAGCAAGACTCTACTAGACGCGGCTTGTGGACTCCCTAGGATACGACCTGCTCTGATACCAAGTTTGTCACGCCCCAAACTAGGGGAGGCACGACTGGCACTCGATACTGTATTCGATTGAGTTAGACACAAAACATACTAGCTAACTAAACTGGGGGCCCAACAGATCGAGCAGCACAACGTCTGAAATACTAAGCCTGGACCATTAAGGTCATGACTAGAATAATAATAAGACATAAACAAAGGTAAACGAGCTAACATAATACAGTACTAGTTGGACGACGAAGCTGCGACTCGAGACATACATGCCTACACACATATATATACATTCCAAGCTTATGGGCTAGAGACAGAAAGCTGCAAAAAGAAACCCAGAATACTATGTCCACAATAGCCTCTAAGAGTGTCATAAGCACTGTCACGACAAGGCCCCGACAATACCCAAACTGTACAACAAAAGTAACCATCCTATGAAAGCTCCAAGAAGAGGTGGATCTTACCAAGCCACAGCTAAAGCCCGAAATCCTAACACAGGGGTCGATCTAGGGGTGTGCATTCGATTTATCGATAATTACTTATCGATTATCGATTAGTACATATGCTTATCGTTATCGTTTCAATAAGTTTTTGATTTTTTTCGTTTTCAATTTATCGATTTTTGGGGCTTATCGATTCGGTTATAGATTATACCAATAAGAAAATTTGCAGGATTTCACGGAAAGTATATCGCTATAAACACGCCTAACTAATATAGATAAAAGAAGCTAAAATAAGATAAACATCGTTTATAACATAAAAATTGTGTCAACAAGCACATGCAATGAAACTAAAGTAAGGGATCAAATGTACGCCACCAATACTCCAACAGTATAAAAAAATACATCATCACGACTAATTTTATTTTTCATTAATTTGAACTTTATTCTCTTGAGCTTTAAATATGATCATTCCTTATATGTGGTAGAGGAAATAATAGGATTAGGGACTTAGGGTAAAGGAAATGGTATTATAGAATAAGGGTAAAAAAAAAGTTTAAAAAAAACATTTAAGAATTTTTTTTTCTTTTTAGTATATCTTATCGGTTTATCGATAAACCGAAGAGGACAAATCGAAATCGAAATCGATAACTCGATAAGGAAAATTTAGAAATCGATAAATCGATAAATCGATATCGATAAAACGATAACAAATAATCGATTCGATTTATCGATAAACCGATTCGAATGCACATCCCTAGGTCGATCAGAGTCCCTACTTGGACTGGCATGCACAAACTGAAATTGCAGTGTCCCTAGGCAAACGGGACATCAGTACAAATAAAAATGTACTAGTATGTAATGCAGAAAGTAGGATCATACATAGCTGATGTAAAAAAAACGTAATAGAGATACCTCCTGACACTGAAACTCTGATAGCCTGCATGGCCGAGATCCGACCTTACAGTAATCAAATATGCATGGTATGCTCATGTAATCGTATGTCGTGAATACATATATATTGATGCAAATGCATGACACACCCAACCAAATGCTAGCAATGGCGGTCTCTCCTGATAGCTGAGCAGTATCATACTGCCAACCCGTGGCCATCTGTACAATATATATAGTCTTTCGGGCAAATAGGCCCCTTACCTCCGATTATAGCTCGAAGTCCATGTATGATATGAACTTTTGATGCACATAATAGGCCATAACAAGAACTTAGCTAATTTGGCTCATTGGTACTTTTATTTTCATAATCTCATAATCACTTGTGTAGCACATACAATTATTTCATGGAACATCATATGTTTTTTTGTTGAATAAGCTTGAAAACTTAACTCGGCTTTTAGAAAGATAACTTCAGTCTGAAGATGTTCATAAAAAGCTTAAGGCGCTTCACTTAGTCCTTATACCTGATTTCTTGATAATTAGTACAAGAAAGTATTTTAAAAAAATCAAGTGTTTCAGTAGTTTAAACATTAATATTATATTTGAGATTTTTTAAAATTGACGTGTCGCTTTAGAGATTTTAAAATACACTTCAACAAGGAAGAAGGATTGATCGCAAATACTAAATGACTTTATTTTTAAGTCACACAACCCAAAGTCAAATAAGAATTCATATATATAGACATATAGTTAAGAAAACCGACAAAATGGCATATATAGATGTCGAATACCTTATTTAACCGAACGAGTGGAATATCAACCTAATAGCATCATAAAAATACTTCAGCTGTGATCCCAATGCCTTTCACATAAGGTCTTTCTAGCAATAGAATAGTAAAATATTACATTTGGCATCTTAGGAATTTCCCAGAATTCGTACTATAAGGAAGGACGGAGCTTAGCTTTAACATACCTCTCCAACAAACGTCTGAATGCATGTAGTTCCTTCACAAAAGTTGTTCCTTTCGTCCTAAGCTTCGCAAACACTATATATATGCAGCTTATATGCACCTATAAAAAGTTCATAATTGAGTTTAAATTGGCAGATTTTCCATATGACCCTAACTTGACGAAATGTCCGTAGAACTTTGTATTAACGAACATAAAAGAGTCCCAAGATGATGACCTTGGCAAACCAAGTATACATCTTGAAGAACCAGCAACAACAACAAATTCCTATCTTCCAAAAATAGCTCCAAACACAGCTTATAGAAGGGGAAAACGATTGCAAAGCATAGAGATTGCGTTTCTAGGCATGGGGGCAAACTTTAACGATAGAAATCATTAAATACACACCTTAATCACTCAAGAACATCATGGAACCTTCTCTTCAGATTGCTCACTGTTTTGGGACTAAAGTGAAATGTTTTGAGGTTTTAAAAGTCAAATTTTCCGACTTCTACCACTTCACCCAGTTCACGATCCAGGTTTATCTCGGATAATCCACGGTAAAAGAGACATAACTTTTTACTCTGATGTCCCTTTGATGTGAGGTTTTTTTTGGATGAGAACTAGACTCATAGGCCTTCGATTCGGTTGGATGTGGGACCCATAACTCTTTATATATTGGAATAAATGATCTGATACATTTGACCCTAAGTTTAGAAAATTTATTAGAGAAATTACGATGACTTTTGCCGACCTTTATTTCGCAACTTGCTTGACTCCAAAACTTAATATGTGACCAATGTGATATTATAATACCTCACAACACATTATTCTTAGCATATTGGACACTCTTAACCTTATCCTACATATGCAAGTTAACTTAAACCTTCCGAACGCGGGGTGCTACCCGAGCCATTTCTTTAACCACGAACCTTTGTTTAAGGGATTCCTTTGACCTAAAGCTTTAGTTTAGTTCCTTGATATTACCACACATTTTCAGTCTTATTCTCCCAATGTGCTATACCCAATCATATATACCTAATATAACCACGCCACATTACGTATGTTACGTAAGAGAAGAGAGAGAAAAAAACACATGTGGTCTCACATTGCAGGTGATCAAAAACTGATTCAACTAGAACTAACTATGTGTGCTACTGGTTGTTCATTTAGATGTTATATCTCACATGATGGAAATAGTGATAGCTATCAAATGAAGACATGAAAAGATGTCCATACATGTGATCCTTGCTTGAAAAATCCTAGAGCCTATAAGAATACTTTAGTAACACCTCTTAAAGAAAAAAGTACAGTATAATTGTCACGTATATCCTGAAGGAAATGAAAGATGATTTAGAGACTGAGTTTGAATTAAATGTGTCAATATCTAAGCTTAAAAGGCCAAGAATTTGGCAGTTAAGAAGTTAGACGGCAGTTTTATTAGTGACTATAAGAAACTTGAGGCCCAAGGGCAGGAGCTTAGACAATCTAATCCTAGGAAGTAGGGGGAATTTTTTGTGGAAAGTAGAACCATCTCAGAAAATGGAACCTCCTGATGCTTCCAAGAATGTGGGCAACCTAGAGAAAAGAGAACCAGGGAACCAAATGAAGCAAGGAAGAGGGTTGGGAGTCGAGTTACTCAATAAAGGGAGTTGTGATGACCGACAGCAATTGTTGTAGGGAAAACCACAATGTTAGGGGTTGTTTCAAGGTAGAGAATTCTGATTTGGCTTTTATGATTTGTCACAAATTCTAATTTTTTTTTTGAGTGCCAGGAGAAACTAATTCAGACACTTCAAAATCAAGGAAAAGAAACACCAGAAAGGTGGTTCAAGTCAGAACTCAGCTCCAGATTTTTTGAAGATGAAGGAATGGACTTGGATAGTGAACCTGTGACATAACAGACACAAGAATCCTCTTATGCCACAACTGGTTTATCACAAGGCTATGGTCTTGTTATTGGTACTGATGAAGATCCACCTCTAAGGCCAATGATTATTACTGAATCAGAAACAAGACTTGTAGTTAGAAAGCTGCATGTAAGCCCACCAACAGGATTAAGAAGAATTCAATCTTGTGAAGATGCAGATGGAATGACAATGCCATCAAATTTGCGTTACTCACCAACTAAGGCAACTTGGAAGGGGAAACCAGCTGTCACACTCAAGCAGATTCAAGATGAAGCCAAAAAAAAAATGAAGATGACAACAAATTGCGAAGATTAGCAAATTTAGGAACCTATTTGGTCTAGATGTCTTTTTGTTAAAAACTTACATTATGGATGAAATTCTGGATGTTGGTTTTTGGTGAATTCATACCTTTTCTATTTGACTTGAAATAGTTTTATGAAAATGAATATTGTAAATGTTGTTCTGGCTGTTGGTTTGTAGTTGTTGGATTTTGCTTGTGTTGAAATGTTTTCTGTAAGCAAGCATGTAAGAGTGATGGGTCCTATAAACACAAATCTGGAAATTTAAAAGAAAACATTAACTTACATCAGGTTTATAACACTTAAAGAAACGTCTCCCAAGATTTTCAGGCGTCCACGAAGTGTTGGAGCACAACATTTCTACATCGACAATTACACTTTAGTTAGAAGAGCTCGATGTTTGCGGCATTTCACGAACGAAGAAAAGAAATAAAAGACCAAAAAGTTGTTGGAAATCAAAGACTAAATCCTAAGTAATGCTGAAATTGGGACAACGATTTGGAAAATACCCCTAATGGAGCATCTATGATGAGAGGAGAAATTGGGTGAAGAAAGCTAAGTGAGACAGTGAGTTAATAAAATTAGATTGGGATTTATTAAAAATGAATATCGGGTCAGGGCAGTTTAACAAAGTAAGAGTGATGGGTCCGATTGATTTATTATTTAAAATCAGGGTATAGATGTAATGTTCTCCATATTGTGACATGTGTCAAAATTTGGTGCTAAATATTTTATTAGTGAGGTCTTCAAATATAAGGCATATGTGACCCAATATATACACGGCAAAGACAGGATTGAGTCCATCTTTGGGCGAATGTGTACAATTTATTGGCACATCTAAACCCCTTCCGTACATAAAGTATTTAAGTTTGGTAAACAATTTGAAGGTTGTGAAGTAGAAGCAATGAATTGCCAAGGGAAAGATACCGGCACTAGCAGCAAAGTCATCAATACTGTTCTTCAAGCGTTCGAAGACCTGTTTACCGTCATCTTTCAGCTCTTAAACTACATGTATACCAAAAGTTCCGCGAGGGTCATTGTCGCGAATACCAAATTATATCACATATATCAGCAGGGTTTACTCAAGCTAAATAACCAACCTCCATCCATCACTCAAAAGATACGATTCAATCATATCTTAGAAGATTTACAAAAACCATGAATCACCAGTCACACACCCTCATATGTCAATAATATCCAGTAAATGAGGCTCATGCATTAAGGAATTCAGAATGCAAATTAGTAGAAATTCAGCTCCAACCTAATTATAATTCCCTCTAATAATGGGACATTTAAGAGCAACCATATCGAAACGAATAATTATCCCTGAATTCTTATTCTTTAAAGCACATTGTAAGTATACAGCAAAAGATAGAAATATGTCAAAGAGATGGCAATGCAAAGAACCAAAAGTAGACATCTAATGAACATTCAACAAATGTGATCATCCTCGCGGATGGACAGATTATTTTAACGACTTCACAGAGAAACCACACAGTTTCAGTGGTGCTTGACCTCAAAAAGCCCATCTGGACCTGCATTTACCAAAGGCCAGAGAGAAAGTATGGTATTAAAACATTGTGTAGCCAGACAAAAGATCTAAATGCAAACACAAAATATGGCAAACATGGATATTACATCCTCAGAGAGATGTATACCACAGAAACTGTATAATAACATGCTATAAGCACTGAATTAATTATTAAAATAATGAGAATACGTGAAATCATGGTTAAATCGAAAACAAGGCCTGTAGCACAGGCAATTCAGAGCTTGGATTGATCAACCAAAACAGGAATAGATAGGCAGCAGAACATGACATTCTTGATTTCAGCTCACGGTTTCCAATTCCCAACAGATGCAACTAGAAGAAAAATCCAGTCATTTCATTATGTGGGGATGGTGCCAACAATATGTACTTAGCTCAGCAAATCACATAATCAAATTTATGCAATTCCAAAAGGGACTAGGGATCAAGAGAGCAATCACAGGTAAGATCTTGAAGAGCAAAATGCATATATTGTACCTAGTTTCAAGGGCCATGCAAATTGTCCTACATTTTTGAATTGTTCATATAATGCACTATCTTCTAAAACTTAATGTGAGATTGAGACAAATTCTAGCTTTAATTAGTGTAATTGCAAAAGACTACTTGGAGGCACATGATCCAAATCTTTCTCAGTTCAGTATTTCCAAATAATTGTTTGACAATCAGTAATTGCAAATTTTGAGCTATACTATTTAAAGTTATGGTGAAATATTGAAAAACCTGTTGAGCATTTCAATTGAAATAATGATTTTCATACACAAAACGTCAACTTTTTTTTTCCAGATGAAATGCATATATCCAAACATAACAACATCCAAATACTCTTTCAACTTCAACCAAATATGGTCCAAACGCCAACTTAATTTTTTCAAACCATCACGTTTAAATAAGTTAATCCATAAAGTAAGAGTGTAACATGAAATTATCGAGAAGCAAAATGAAAAAATGAGTTATGTCACATAATTACCCCATGGAAACTCCTTGTTGCGAATGTGCAGATATGAGTAAGCCTGCGAGCAGAATAAGAAACGGTATAATTGAAGTTGTAATATTAAGTCACACAGGATGAGGGAAACAGCCTATTACACGCTTGAATTCAAAAGCATATGACAATAGAACGGTTTTCCTCATTGTCATCGTGAAATTAACAGATCGAGACACTTTACTCCTGTAACTATCCTTTTAATCCCATCAAGCCACTTCCCTTTGTGCATCCCCAAATAAATCACCAAAACACGCATAACAGGAGTAAACCTTGTCGGGAATAAAAGTTAGATATTTGCTCAGGAGGCCACTTGTAGCAAGTGTCTCTATACTATGACTCAACTGTTCAAAAGTCCCTTCTATAACAGAAATCCCGCAAACTCTTTAAATAAGAGAAAAAAATGAATAAGCTACTTCGTTCATATCAATTTAACTTCTCAACTACTATTTTAATATTTTATTCAACTACCACTTGTACAAAACAAGTCAAATTGTCACATAACATAGAATTGCTGGAATAACATTCTACCATTTCTTTCTTTTTTCCTGATAAGTACATTCTACCCTTTCTTTACATTGGATCTATCAACAAATAATGAAAATTAAACAATATGAATTAAAACCATTTTCCCCCTATTTTGTCTTTCTTAAAGAAGACATTCATACTCTTCTTCAACTGCACCTCCCTAATTACTGTTTCCTACTCCCCCGCCAACCCTATTGCGCTTTATCCACTATTTTTAGGGCGTTGATATCTTGCTTCAAATAGTGTTGCTAACTACCTTCTTAAATTATTAGAGTTTCTCAAGCATAGAAGAGGAATAACTGAGAGATTTCAGAATAGAGAGAACTTATTATGACATCTTAGCAAGCTGGAATGGCTCCGGGATAATCACAAGCCAAAAGAAGTGGTGGAACATTGTCCCAGCATGTATTTGGTGGACCATTTGGAAGGAAAGAAACTCTAGATGTTTTGAAGATGTGGCAAGCCACGAACAAAGGATTAAGATGAATTGTATTTTTTTGTTTTATTTTTGGTGTAAAGAAGCACTTGTTCAAGATGTAGAATCTCTAGTAGATCTCATAGGCTCCTTGTAGCTGTTACAAGATTGGTTTTGATCTATTTTGGGTCTTGTAACCTGTGACTCCTTAGCACAATCTTTGTGCTACGGACAAATTTTATCAATATATTGGAATCTGTTACCTTTTCAAAAAAGAATAACTGAGAGATTTCAGAATAGAGAGAACTTATTATGACATCTTATTCATAGTTGTATATATTTTCGATGAAAACCAACCAAAACCTCCATTATGGATTTATAATGTTCCGTCACGACTCTCTTTTTGAATTAATACAAAAAGAAGTTAAATATCTTCCTTGCATTCGTAAGTGTTGGCAATTTTCCAGCTGCTTAAAACCTTTTAAGGCTGATGGCTCATCGTGAATATGTGATATATTTCTTCAAATTGCACTTATGTGGTGAATTCATTGTTTCTAGGCCATTAAGAGGATTTTTTCAACTACGTGAAGGGAAGAAGTGAAAATCCCTCTGATTGATAATGCCAATATGACTTTCTAATTCTAGCATAAGGTCAGCATCTAAAATTGAAAGATAGACAGAGGAACATACTGTTGAACACAAAAAGTTCAGATTCCTGTCATTAAATAATGTAAAAGAAATTCAAAGAAAATGCTTACAGGAGGCTCATCAGAGTGAGGGTGACCCTTTGACAGACAAATCGCAGCAAGAATAGAGCAGGAAACTATTCCAACATAAGTAATTTTCTCCCACTTAGAGGCTTCACCTGGCCACATCATATGAAAGATACACATCCAAGTTAATCACTTTAAGCACAATGAATCAAGCAACTAGGACTAAACGCAAACTAGTTAGGATCAGCTATACATATCTTCTATATTAATTCTGCTCAGGCCAATCTTATTCCAAGAAACTTGTCTTTTCTACAAAATGTAACTCTAATTCAATTTCACTTTAATTACATTCCAATAAAACATGTAAATATAGCACTTTAAACACAACAAATCAATCAACTGAGCCTCAATTCCAAACTAGTCAGGATACGCTATAAAAGTCTTCTTTATTAATTCGGCTCAGGCAAATTTTATTCCACCATCTCGCCTTCTTTTATGAAATGTAACTCTTAAGTCAATTTCACTTAATTACATTCCAATAGAACATGTAAATACAGCATACAGGGAGCATAAGATCTAGACAAAGTGAATAAACAATAGCATATGAAAGCGCATCCAGAAAGAAGAAAAATCTGTACATTAAAAATTAAAGATCGGATTCAAAGCAGTACGAATGATAAAACCTAATTCAAATTAAAAATGAATGAGACTACATACGGGCCTCTTCCTCAACGGATGAGTGAGAAGAGAAGGTCCTCTTGGAAGCCGGAGTTACACGAGAAGCGCCGCCGCGGAGGGCGGAGCGAATACTAGATCTGACCATCGCCGTCGCCATTTAGAGATTTCTCTTGTTCTCTGTGCTGGTGGATTGAACTTTCGTCTCTGTGTAGACTACTGCTCTTGCCCTTGTTAAACACAAAATTCGCACGCTTTCCGTTCTAGCGCGTGTGAAGATCTTTTAAGGGCCGGGTTTGTAGCCCACTTGGACTGTTGACTAAGTTTAAGGTAGCGTTTGCTCGAGAATTTCCGAAAGTGATTTTTACTTCCTATAAAATATTTAAAATATAATTACCCTCTCTAATCAAGTTTTAATTTAATTATATGATCATATATAATTTACCAATTATATACAAATTAATTTTAAATGAGTATTTCTTTATATTAAAAATTAAATAAGGAATCATCTATTTTTCATCCTTGTTCTCTCCATCTCACTCTATGTCTCAATCTTTTATTCTATGTTCTTTTCCCAATTTTTTTACTAAAATTTAAATGTTCTCTATTTTTTATCCTTTCATGTTGTATATAGTTTTAATAGATTTCAATCGTTTTACTATAGAGTTTTAACTTAGCAATTTCATTTTATGTTGCACAATTGATGTTCAAATTTAAATTGTCAATCAATAAATTTTGAAGGTGTTTGACTCTCCACCATTGATAGCCATTAAAAAGCTTTAAAACTTTTAATTCGAATTTTAGTTTTCAATAATTATTATTTATTTGGATATGGTGTTGTTGTAAACTATTGAAAATATTATTTGGAGTTTATATCTCAATTTTGAGGGTGTTTGGTGAAGATTAGACTTGATTTTGATTGAGTTTAAAATTAAAACTCGAAGAAGACGAAAAAGAACACATGACATACAATTGTGATGACCCGATAGGTCACCTTATGTTTTAGAACCTAATTTTGTATTTCGAAGCCTAAAATACATTATTTTAGCTTTCCTCAATTTGCGTGCATAGTCCATGTATTTTTTTCGAAAAGCTTTTATGTTAAAAACTAATAAAATATGAAATTTTGCTTCAAAAAATCCATTTGAGTTGACTTCGGTCAATATTTTGAGCAAACGAACCGGGATCCATATTTTGGCGGTCTCGGTAGGTCCATATCGTTGGACCCAAATTTGTTCCTTAATCTAACACGGATCAAAAGGAGTCAAAGAATATGTTGTTGCCTCAAAACTTGACCAGCATCCTATTCTTGCCATACGAGAGAAACAATTTATCACCCTCCAAATCCTAGACGATTTTCCCAGACAATGGAGAGATCGTGGTTTTACCCATATCCATTTTGGTGTTATTCGAATCGCTTTAACATATCACAGAAGAAAAGGTCAACGTGTTGTAGCTCGATTTTATCTTCTAGATATAAGATTCTTGGAGTACGGACATACAAATTTAGGTACTACAGATGTTACCTTGAATGATGGGACTGTTGTGAGCACGTGATTTTTGCCCTATATGAGAATTACTCTCAAAAATTCAAAATAAAAGAGTTTTGTGTTGTTAGCAATATTTGTGAATTTTGTGTTATTTTTCTTGAATTGTTTGCATTTATCTATGCATATTTATTTGTTTAAATAAATAAAAAATATGAAAATATGTTGCATTTGTATATAAAATTCAAGTTTATACTTAGGAATAATTAATTTTATTTATAAAATCACAAAATATGTATGTTTGCATTTTTAGCATTTAATATCCAATTTGTACGATTTTATTTTAATTAACGTCTAATTTTGTGTGATAATTATTATTATGAGTTAATTAGTGTTTTTAAGATAATTTTGGGTTTTTATAATTTAATCTTAACATTTTCTTTCATAATAAATAAAAATAAAAATTAAAAAAAAATATATATATATATAGAGAAGATAAATCCGGAATTGGGCCTCTTCTTAATTTTTAAACTTGAGCCCAAACCTATTCTACCCAACCCAAAACCACATAACCCAAACCCATAACCCATAACCCATAACCCATATACTAATACACTATTCATACTAACCCTAAACCTAAAATACACATAACACAAAAGCCTCCAAGACACTATTCCCTCTCTTCCTCTTCTTCTTCCTCCTTTCCCCCCACCATGGCCGACCCCCCCACCTGGCCGACCACACTGCCAGTCGTCGGAGCCCCCTCCCCGTCACCCCTCTGTCAGTATGCTGCTGACCGCGAGCAGCAACAACTGCTGCATCACGTCGCTGCTGGCCGAGAAAATGGCAACGAGCAGCTTGGTGTCTTCCATGGCCAGCCGGCCATTGTTGTCAAGCTCCAGCTTCGCCATGGTTGCTGTCGCCGAGCATGTCCCGAGTTTTTCTTCTTCATCTTTCATTCTTTTTTGATTTTTCCGGCGAGGGTATATATATATATATATATACACACGTGTATATAGGTGTAGACATATGCTATATATGTATATATATGTGTATATATAGTATATATGTATATAAATACACATATATGTATGAATAAAGTAATAAAAACCCTAATTATGCATGTGTATATACTATGTATATGCTATGTATATACGTGTATACATGGGTATATTAAATATATATGACTATATGTATATATGTATATTTTATTTTTTTTATTTTTCAGGCAGAATATATTTCTCGTTATTTTTATTATTTATTTTTTTTATTTTTTCGGACAATATATATATTTTCTTGGTTTTTCTATATAGATATATATATATATATATATATATATATATATATATATATATATATATATATATATATATATATATATATATATATATAAATATTTCGTTTTATTATTATTGTTGTTATTTTCATTTTCGGACAGATTTTTTTAGTTATTTATCTTTATTTTTCGGATGAGATATTATATATATATATATAGGAATTTCATTTCTATGTATATTATGAATATATGTATATATATAGACCGGTTCTATATATATATAAATATATATATGTATATTTTCGGATTTAGATAGTATATGATTGATTTTGTTTCTTACTAGTTGTTCATTATGTTCTTGATTATTTCTTCATTTTTCTTACTTTAATCATGTGTTTTGTTAAGTTGTTAATATAGAAATGTTATAGTCAATCATTTTTTGCATCTTAAATCTTGGTTGTAATGTTGGTAGATTTAAATTGAATTTTTAGATGATTATTGAGTTTATTAGATTAAATTTGGTTCTTTATTTTTGCTTAATTCTAATTTCGGATTTTAATTACAGAATTAAAATAGTTTGTTTGATATGTTAAGTTTAAGTGATTTGAAGTTACTTGTTTATTTGTTATTATGAGTCTAGAAAATTTTGTTGTTAAAAATCATGTTGTTCTTGGTTGTTCATCAAGATTGTTAGAATTGTTGTTAAAATTGTTTAAAAATTGGTTAAATTTGCTATATTTTGGTTGTTTGATTTTGGTGAATTGGTTATAGCTGATAAGGGTATAGTAGTAAATTTCAATAATTTTGGGGTTATTTTGGTCATTAATTTGTAGTCAATTATTTGAATTAAAGTATTTTGTCCATTAGTTGTTTAGATATTGTTAAAATAATTATGGTGGAAGACAAAACATTTTGTAGTGTAGAATAATTATTTCTTTAATAAGAGAGTGGGAAACAAAGTGTAGTGGTATTAAAAGAATTAATTAAATATACATAATCATCTTTAAAATAATTAAAATAAAAATAGTGGGGAATAAAACATAATTTAGTGGGATTAAAAGTTAGATTAAAATAAAATGAAAGTGAAAGTCTTACTTTTAATTTTTAATTAATAGTGATTTGTTTTTAATTAAAGAAAAAAGTTTAGGTCATGCTTATATAAGAATTAGATTTCATTTGGGGGAGAGGATCAAGAAGAGAAAAAATATCCTAGAGAGAAAAAAATCTGAAAAATCTTAAGAGTGTTACCAAATAGTGAAGAAAAGAAAAAGAAAAAAAAACAAAAAAAAAGAAATCTGAAAAAAAATCAGTCTTCCATTTTACAAATCTTATTCTGAAGTTCAATTCTGGTTATTAATTCTCGTTGCTTAAATCTGGATACTGGATATTTTTGGGGTTGCTGTTGCTGTGTTTTGCTGTGTTATTTGCCGTGTTGATCACCGGTATTCTTTTCTTTCCAATATCAGGTACATACCTAATCATATTTAAATGATAAGATGAATATATGAGAAAGATGAGAATTTTGTTGAAATTTTAAATAGTTTCTATTTCTATCTTCTTTTACAGATTATGTTTTAATAAATTCCATATTAATATTCTGTAAGTTTTGTGATAGCTTTAAATAATTAAGCCTTGTTGTAACAATAATAAATCACTTCTAAAAATGACTATTAAATAGTATAGTTATAAATGTGTTTATTAATGATTCAAATTGGTTAGGAAGAATGAATTACTCTTTTGTTAATTGAATTAATGAGAATTTCTTTAATATCTTCTTTAATAAACTAAGTTGTTAATATGTAATTAAGTTCAATAAAAAAATGTGAATTTTAATTATTTTGCGTAAATTAGGCATTTAGGTACGATTTGAATTTTCAATAACACAAGAATTGTTTCTTTTCAAGTTTAACCATCTCAAAATATAGGTGTAAATAATTAAGATTGATTTTGGTTTTGGTAAATAGTTGTAAATAGTTAACATCAAGGGTTTAATTCAAAAAATAGTAAAAAAAATTAAAAAAATATGAGTTTAAGTTAGTTGTAAGATAATTGGTTTAGTTTGTATATATATATATATATATATATATATATATATATATATATATATATATATATATATATATATATATATATATATATATATATATATTAGTTGTTGATTTTGCATTTTTATTTTTATATTTATTTAAGTAATGTTTATTTTTATTAAACATTTATCTAAATATAACAAATAATATATTTTTTTAGCTTATAAAAAAAACGAATTTAAATAAAATTATAGCCAATTTATAATTGTTGTTTTTTCTAAAAATAAGCTTAGTTTTGAACAATTTGGAATAAAAAATAATTTTTACCATATAAGCTTTAATATGGCTATAATTTTCAATAGTTTTGAATAAATGATTTTATTAGTTTTTCTTTTTATATATTCAAGTTTTAATATTATTCTGAATTAGCTTCTTTTATTATTAAGTTATGAAATTTCGTATTTAATAAAATAATAATAAAATAATTTCGAAAAAAAAATATTTTCTGTTTAAACATATATTAAAATCTGTTTCATTAAGTTTTTGTCATAAATTAGATAAGTGTTGCATTTTTAATTTCTAGATTAATTAAGATATTTCTTTATTTATAAAAAACTAAAAAAAAATAGGAAATGTAGTCAATTTAGGATTACTTTGTTAATAAATGAGACGAGCCTCGCCAAATAAATCGCAAAAACTGTGAAGCCCTCATAAGTGTATATATTTAGAAATCCGAGATTGGCCGTTTAGTAAATTTTCACGGCATTCTCAAAATAATAACGCGTTAATAGTTTTAAGCGCGTATTTAATAATTGTACCTCCCTAAACTCGGGTACACATTTATGTGATCCCAATTCAAATCCCAATGAAGTCGGAATATATCAAAAATTGCGGACACATTTATGTGACGAAATTCGAGATATATTCTCACGACATTATAATTTTCTTCTAACAATTAAAACGGTTTAGAGTGGTAGTTTGCACATTAGTTCATATTTGTTAATAAATCAGATAATCAAGCCAAATATAATAGTTGAGCGACCGTGCTAGAACCACGGAACTCGGGAATGCCTAACACCTTCTCCCGGGTTAACAGAATTCCTTATCCGGATTTCTGGTACGCAGACTGTTAAATAGAGTCAAACCTTTCCTCAATTCAGGATTCAACCGGTGACTTGGGACACCATAAATCTCCCAAGTGGCGACTCCGAATATCTCAATAAATGAATCCCGTTTTGGTTGTCCTTTAATTGGAAAAACTCCTTTTTATACCTAGCGCCCTCGCGGGCCTGCGGAAAAAGGAGGTGTGACAGCTCTGGCGACTCTGCTGGGGACGATTAACCCAGAACCACTGGTTCAGGGTTAGAAATTCGAGCTTAGAATAATTATTGTATTTGGCTTTATTTATTATCTGATATTTTTTTATGTGCAAAATGATAACTTTACCGCTTTAATATTATTTGAACTGTATATATAAATTGTGCCGAAATCCTACTTCTTTTTGAGTTCTAAAAATGGTGCATACGTTCGCGTAGCCCACTTTTCAAAATTATTCCAAATAAGTGAGTGTTAGGGTAAGTGACAAGGCCGGGCAGACTTTAGTGCTCCCGTTACGTCACCCCCTCCTCAGCCCCAGTTGTCCACTCGGGTAAGCCGGGTTTAGAACAATAAACCCAGTTTTTAAACCTAGAATAACAAAGCCTCATGCCGGATCCCTAGTAGGAACGTTTGTTTGCATCATGTTGCATTTGACTTAGGGGACTCAACATAGGGGTTGGGTCCGTCTAGGACAGGTAACCTGAAATGAAAAGACCATCCTGCTACATGAGATTATGTGCATTTATTTGATTAGATCGGCATGCTGACCAACTTAAAATTGAATAACAATAAGTTTTGTCCAAACAATGTCAAAATCCTATTAGCGTTTCTTCAAAAATAATTTTTTTTTTTTGGTGTTAAAAAGATTTTTTTTTAAACTCGATTTGTTTTCTTTGGCGAACTACGCCGATTTGATTCTCACCGGATGTGCGATACGTAGGCAACCCCCATCGGGTCCAATCTCCAGTTTACAAAAACAATCATTAAAAATGTGTCAAAGATTTTCGGTCATAAATAAGTCGGTAATTTGTTTCATTTAAGGAAATATGCTGTCATAAAAGGTTTAAGAGTCACCCTTGATACTTTGAATCTTCAGGATCAGATGGATGCTATCCAAGAATCACCTCAGGTTATCATGGAAAGAGCCCGGATACAACTACAAGAATGGTGAAATGATCTAGAGGAAGATGGTCGAGTGTGGGTGAAAAAACATTTGGGCCCTCTGCTAGACATACTGTATGTCAAGCCACGAGATGACTTGATCAAAGCTTTGGTGACCTTCTGGGATCCTGTTAATAATGTGTTCTATTTCTCCAATTTCGAACTCACTCCTACCTTAGAGGAAATAGCGGTTACATTGCTTTTGGCCAAGAGTTAAAGGAGCATAAGCTCATATTTCCCAGGGCCCCATCGGTGCATAAATTCTTTGATCTCTTGAAGATCAGCAAGAAAACAAGCAACGATCGCGTACAAAACGGGAGTTGCAAGTTCTACTTCTTGTATTACAGATTCGGAAACTCGGACGGATTTGAAACACATGAAAAGGGATTGAATAACCAACAAAACAAAGGCCTATGGGAGATTCATCGCCGATTTGCTTTTATTGTGGCATTTCTAGGAATCATGGTGTTTCCAAACTCAGAAGGTTCCATAGACACCCGCATGGCAAGAATTGCACAGGTTCTTGTGGATAAAAAAGACCACACCATTGTCCCACCGGTATTATCCGATATGTACCGGGCTTTGACCTTATGCAAATCTGGAAGCCCGCTTTTTGAAGGCTACAGCATTCTCCTGCAAATGTGGATGATTGAACATGTTCGGCACCACCCTAAGTTCTTAAAACATGCTTAAGACGGAACCAACTTCATCGTTAAATACGAAGAAAGGGTGGGAGATTTTATAACACCCAAGGGGTTTGAAGCATGGATTTTCTATCTAAGAAAATTGAGGGCGGATCAAATCGAATGGACTATAGGGTGGCTCCCGATAAAGGAGATCATTCACATGACTACTTCAAAGGGCTATTTGATGATAATAGGGGCAAGAAGTATACAACCCTATGCGCCTCAAAGAGTTTCGAGACAACTTGGGAGATATCAGGTGATACCAGAGAAGATGGACTTGAGCAACATAGCCATCGAATTGCATCCAGAGGCAGCTATCCCTGAGAAGATGGTGAATGAAGATTGGCATTGTTGCCGATATTTAAAGAGTAACACCATAGTGCCAGACCCAATAAAAGGCGAGTTCGATCCCGAGTATGTTGCTTGGTTTCAAAGAAGTTTTCGTGTGAGCCCTAGGCCCGAGCTCGAGGCGATCAGACCTACCAAAAGGCCTCATGTTCAAGCTTTCGATGATAAAATCCAAGAAAGATTAGCTTGGCTAGCTAAAGAACGTGAATACAAAGATCGTATCGGAGAACTAGAGAAACGTGTACAGAATCTCCAATATGAAAATGGCTTACAGATTGCAGCTAACGAAGGGATCAAAAAGAAGTTGACTCAAGAAAAGGACACTCTCAAGGCTCGAATCTGGCGGATCATAAAAGAAGCCAACAGCCAAACAAGAAGCCGAACTGATCAAAGGTTGATAGACGAGCTAAACCAACAGCTCGGAGAAAGCCAAGAAAAGTTGGAGAGGTCCGAGGCTAGCAAGGAAGGGATGCAGGCCAGATGGGCAAGAGGCGCAGCGGAGCGAAGAGAATACTTGCGGCAGGTCAAAAGGGATTGTGAGATGAGCGTAGGGGCATTGAGAGAGACAAGGAGCGGTGTTACAAGATGATGGCCCGAATGGAGGGACAAATGAAAAGATTCCAAGATACTTACGGATGAGGCGCGAATACTGGGATTAAAAAACCGACAGATAGAGCAGTTATTCAGAGAAGGGGATAACATTCGGAGAAGGATTGACGAGATTGGACACTACATTCACATGAGGTGCCTATCATGTGAAAGGATGCCCCGGGATGTCCTTTTTTCCTCTATCATGGATTATGTCCGTCAGATCATGGAAGAATTGAAAGATCTGCAAAGAAGTCTTGCACCAAGGACCACAGCCAGGCCAAACAGGGCCCACCCGCGCAAAAGCTCAAAATCTTAGAACTTTCCTAGTTATGAACTTGTATTTCCTTTTTGGGTCTAGTCATAAGACTTTTGTATAAAGGGGCTGAATGTATTTTGACCATCTTTTGTAAGTTTGACTTGTTGTTAAATCCAGTTTGTTTTTGGAAAACCTTTTGAAAAATATTTTTTATTGTATTCACACGAACTACGCTAGGGTCTGATTCATGCGGGGACATGATACGTAGGCAATCTATATAAGATTCGACCATTACTTATAGTAAAAAAGGGAAAATAAATAAGAGAAATAAGAGAAATAATGGATAGGCGTAGACGATAAGCTGGGATGACGCATGCGGTCTAAGCAAAAGCATAATAGAAATGGTTCATTACATAGGGACATTGCATACCCAATGTGCTTTTACCATATCTGTTAAAATTTCAACACTAACAAGTTTGTTGCTATTCCTGTTCAGTTAGTGTTAGAGTGTACTAGCATCACACAATTATCATACAAGATCGAAAGGACCTGTACCTAAAAGTATGACTGGGTCAGACCACAGCAGCGAGTCAGAAAAAGCAATGAGCCAGATGCTCAAAGAAGCTCTTGAAAAAATGGAACAGATGCGGTTGGAAATGAGCAAAATGCAGACGGCGCTAGCCAAAGCACAAAAAAGTCCCGACGCACCCGCTACTCCTACTTTCCTACCAGGTTTTACCCCAGAATACTTTTCTCCCGGTCCCTCGACAAGAGTCCCAGACCTCCATTACCACCAGGGAAGAGATGCTCACGACTACCCAGCTCCACCACAAAATCAGAACCCTCCACCACCGAAGGGCCCTGTCTTTGTGGCACCTCCCCCAGCTCCACTGCAAAGGTCATCAAGTGAACCATTATTTCAGGTTCACGACACTCAGTATTACCCCCCAGAACCCACGTTCAGGGCACCCGAACCATCCACCTACACTCCTCCCTTTGAAGCCCCAGTGGAAAAACCGGCCAATAGCTCAGAACAAGATGAGATGCTACGAAAATTCAAGAGCCTGGAGCAATCCCTTAGGAATATGCAAGTGTTGGGCAATCAAGTCAGTGTGGCCTACAAAGACCCGTGTCCTTTCCCCGATGTTCAATTGCCGGCGGGATTCAAAATGCCAAAGTTTGATCTATATGAGGGACACGGTGATCCCATGTCTCATATACGAGGATTTTGCAGCAAGATGAGGAGTGCAGGCGGCAAAGATGAGCTACCGATAGCTTATTTTGGACAGAGTTTGAGCGGGTCTGCGCTGGAATGGTATACAAGGCAGGATCCTAGCATATGGTACACTTGGGATGATTTGGCGCAATCATTTGCCGGGCACTTTCAGTATAATCTTGAGATCGTCCCTGACCGTCTCACATTGTTAAAGCTTGGAGAAGAAACCGGGGGAGAGCTTCCGGGAATTTGGGTTTCGTTGGAGAGAACAAGCGGCTAGAGTTGATCCTCCTACGAGAGAGGGGGAGATGGTAGATTACTTTCTACAGACTCTCGAGCCAACTTACTACGGTCATTTGGTGACCTCAATGGGAAAAACCTTCAACGAAGTGGTCAAAATGGGAGGCATGATAGAAGAAGGCCTCAAGACCAACAAAATCTTAAGTTATTCAGCGATCAAGGCAACAACGCAGGCTATTCAGAGCGGCACAGGAGGTGCGCTCGGAAAGAAGAAAAAAAAGGATGTCACAACGGTAGAAGCTGGTAATTGGTCCCCATCCAAAGGTCCTAGCCCCCATCACCAATTCAGGCCCCCTCACCCAAATTACCCACACATTCCGAATTATCCCGCACAATCCTATTACCCTCCTCAAGAACATCATTTTTCTGACCATCAAGCACAAACATACACCCAACCTCCAGCGCGCCCGCAATGGTGCGCGCCAACCCCACATAATGCCTACCCAGCTCCCCATAACAACTACCCACCACCAAGGGCCTACAGAAATCCCACAGGGCCAACTTTCCGGGGAAATCCGACTTTCAGGAATGAAAGGACTCAGAGACAGAGGACATTCACCGAATTAGGAGAAGCTTATACTGCTTTATTTCACAAATTGAAGCAGATAGGTTTGTTGAGTCCTATTGAGCCCAGATTGCCAAATCCCTTACCTCAAAATTTGGACCACTCAGTGAAATGTGAATATTGTTCGGGGGCTCCCGGGCATACTACCGAGAGATGTTGGAAACTAAAGCATGCAATCCAAGATCTTATTGATGCTAATAAGATTGAGGTTCAGGCACCCGAGGTACCCAACATTAACCAAAACCCACTACCAACCCACCATGAGGCCTGTATGATCGAGATCGTGCAAGGAGAGGAAGAACCCAAGAAGCCATCGCAGACAGTGATGATGATCAGGGACAGTACAAAAGAGAAATCAACCAGTGTGGAAGGGGAGGTACCAACTAAGAGGGAGGTTGTCAAGCCTGTGATAATATTGGGGAAAAGTCCATCTGCCACTATGGCTTGACAACCTCCCTCTTAGTTGGTACCTCCCCTTCCACACTGGTTGATTTCTCTTTTGTACTGTCCCTGATCATAATCATTGTCTGCGATGGCTTCTTGGGTTCTTCCTCTCCTTGCACGATCTCGATCATACGGGCCTCATGGTGGGTTGGTAGTGGGTTTTGGTTAATGTTGGGTACCTCGGGTGCCTGAACCTCAATCTTATTAGCATCAATAAGATCTTGGATTGCATGCTTCAGTTTCCAACATCTCTCAGTAGTATGCCCGGGAGCCCCCGAACAATATTCACATTTCACCGAGTGGTCCAAATTTTGAGGTAAGGGATTTGGTAATCTGGGCTCAATAGGACTCAACAAACCTATCTGCTTCAATTTGTGAAATAAAGCAGTATAAGCTTCTCCTAATTCGGTAAATGTCCTCTGTCTCTGAGTCCTTTCATTCCTGAAAGTCGGATTTCCCCGGAAAGTTGGCCCTGTGGGATTTCTGTAGGCCCTTGGTGGTGGGTAGTTGTTATAGGGAGCTGGGTAGGCATTATGTGGGGTTGGCGCGCACCATTGCGGGCGCGCTGGAGGTTGGGTGTATGTTTGTGCTTGATGGTCAGAAAAATGATGTTCTTGAGGAGGGTAATAGGATTGTGCGGGATAATTCGGAATGTGTGGGTAATTTGGGTGAGGGGGCCTGAATTGGTGATGGGGGGTAGGACCTTTGGATCGAGACCAATTACCAGCTTCTACCGTTGTGACATCCTCTTTTTCTTCTTTCCGGCGCACCTCCTGTGCCGCTCTGAATAGCCTGCGTTGTTGCCTTGATCGCTGAATAACTTAAGATTTTGTTGGTCTTGAGGCCTTCTTCTATCATGCCTCCCATTTTGACCACTTCGTTGAAGGTTTTTCCCACTGAGGTCACCAAATGACCGTAGTAAGTTGGCTCGAGAGTCTGTAGAAAGTAATCTACCATCTCCCCCTCTCTCATAGGAGGATCAACTCTAGCCGCATGTTCTCTACAATGAAATCCAAATTTCCGGAAGCTCTCCCCCGGTTTCTTCTCCAGCTTTAATAGTGTGAGACGATCAGGCACTATCTCCAGATTATATTGAAAGTGCCCGGCGAACGCTTGCGCCAAATCATCCCAAGTATACCATCTACTTGGATCCTTCCTTGTGTACCATTCTAAGGCAGACCCGCTCAAGCTTTGTCCAAAATAAGCTATCAGTAGCTCATCTTTTCCGCCTGCTCCCCTCATCTTGCTGCAAAATCCTCGCAGATGAGACATGGGATCACCGTGCCCTTCATACAGATCAAATTTGGGCATTTTGAACCCAGCTGGCAGTTGTACGTCGGGGAAAGGGCATAAGTCTTTATAAGCCACGCTAACTTGATTCCCCATTCCATGCATGTTCCTGAAGGACTGCTCCAGGCTCTTGACTTTCCGTATCATCTCATCTTGTTCTGAGCTCTTGGCCGACTTTTCCACTGGGACTTCAAAGGGAGGAGTATAGGTGGGTGGTTCGGGTGCCCTGAACGTGGGTTCCGGGGGGGTAATACTGAGTGTCGTGAACCTGAAATAATGGTTCACTTGATGACCTTTGCAGTGGAGCTGGGGGAGGTGCCACAAAGACAGGGCCCTTCGGTGGTGGAGGGTTCTGATTTTGTGGTGGAGCTGGGTAGTCGTGAGCATCTCTTCCCTGGTGGTAATGGAGGTCTGGGACTGTTGTCGAGGGACCGGGAGAAAAGTATTCTGGGGTAAAACCTGGTAGGAAAGTAGGAGTAGCGGGTGCGTCGGGACTTTTTTGTGCTTTGGCTAGCGCCGTCTGCATTTTGCTCATTTCCAACCGCATCTGTTCCATTTTTTCTATAGTTTCTTTGAGCGTCCGGCTCATTGCTTTTTCTGACTCACTGCTGTGATCTGACCCAGTCATACTTTTAGGTATAGGTCCTTTCGATCTTGTATGATATCCGTGTGATGCCAGTACACTCTAACACTAACTGGATAGAAAACAACAAACTTGTTAGTGTTGAAATTTTAACAGATATGGTAAAAACACATTGGGGATGCAATGTCCCTATGCAATGAACCATTTCTATTATGCTTTTACTTAGACCGCATGCGTCATCCCAGCTTATCGTCTACGCCTATCCATTATTTCTCTTATTTCTCTTATTTATTTTCCCCTTTTTTACTATAAGTAATGGTCGAATCTTATGTAGATTGCCTACGTATCATGTCCCCGCATGAATCAGACCCTAGCGTAGTTCGTGTGAATACAATAAAAAATATTTTTCAAAAGGTTTTCCAAAAACAAACTGGATTTAACAACAAGTCAAACTTACAAAAGATGGTCAAAATACATTCAACCCTTTTATACAAAAGTCTTATGACTAGACCCAAAAAGGAAATACAAGTTCATAACTAGGAAAGTTCTAAGATTTTGAGCTTTTGCGCCGGCGGGGCCCTGTTTGGCCTGGCTGTGGTCCTTGGTGCAAGACTTCTTTGCAGATCTTTCAATTCTTCCATGACCTGACGGACATAATCCATGATAGAGGAAAAAAGGACATCCCGGGGCATCCTTTCACATGATAGGCACCTCATGTGAATGTAGTGTCCAATCTCGTCAATCCTTCTCCGAATGTTATCCCTTTCTCTGAATAACTGCTCTATCTATCGGTTTGTTTTTTAATCCCAGTATTCGCGCCTCATCCGTAAGTATCTTGGAATCTTTTCATTTGTCCCTCCATTCGGGCCATCATCTTGTAACACCGCTCCTTGTCTCTCTCAATGCCCCTACGCTCATCTCACAATCCCTTTTGACCTGCCGCAAGTA
This sequence comes from Nicotiana noctiflora, assembly GCA_032618575.1. Lineage (NCBI taxonomy): Eukaryota > Viridiplantae > Streptophyta > Magnoliopsida > Solanales > Solanaceae > Nicotiana > Nicotiana noctiflora. The sequence goes on along the minus strand of JASVEL010002062.1, from coordinate 7,118 downwards.
TTCTCTTCGCTCCGCTACGCCTCTTGCCCATCTGGCCTGCATCCCTTCCTTGCTAGCCTCAGACCTCTCCAACTTTTCTTGGCTTTCTCGGAGCTGTTGGTTTAGCTCGTCTATCAACATTTGATCAGTTCGGCTTCTTGTTTGGCTGTTGGCTTCTTTTCTGATTCGCCAGATTCGAGCCTTGAGAATGTCCTTTTCTTGGGTCAACTTCTTTTTGACTCCTTCGTCAGTTGCAATCTGTAAGCCATTTTCATATTGGAGATTCTGTATACGTTTCTCTAGTTCTCCAATACGATCTTTGTATTCACGTTCTTTAGCTAGCCAAGCTAATCTTTCTTGGATTTTATCATCGAAAGCTTGAACGTGAGGCCTTTTGGTAGGTCTGATCGCCTCGAGCTCGGGCCTAGGGCTCACACGAAAACTTCTTTGAAACCAAGCAACATACTCGGGATCGAACTCGCCTTTTATTGGGTCTGGCACTATGGTGCTACTTTTTAAATACCGGCAACAATGCCAATCTTCATTCGCCATCTCTTCAGGGATAGCTGCCTCTTGATGCAATTCAATGGCTGTGTTGCTCAAGTCCATCTCTTCTGGTATCACCTGATATCTCCTGAGCTGTCTCAAGACTCTTTGATGCGCATAAGGTTGTATACTTCTTGCCCCTATTATCATCAAGTAGACCTTTGAAGCAGTCATGTAAATGATCTCCTTTATCGGGAGCCACTCTATAGTCCATTCGACTTGATTCGCTCTCAATTTTTTCAGATAGAAAATCCATGCTTCAAACCCCTTGGGTGTTATAAAATCTCCCACCCTTTCTTCGTATTTAACGATGAAGTTGGTTCCGTCTGAAGCATGTGTTAAGAATTTAGGGTGGTGCCGAACATGTTCAGTCATCCACATTTGCAGGAGAATGTTGTAGCCTTCAAAAAGCGGGCTTCCAGATTTGCATAAGGTCAAAGCCCGGTACATATCGGATAATACTAGTGGGACAATGGTGTGGTCTTTTTTATCCACAAGAACCTGTGCAATTCTTCCCATGCGGGTGTCTATGGAACCTTCTGAGTTTGGAAACACCATGATTCCTAGAAATGCCACAATAAAAGCGAATCGACGATGAATCTCCCATAGGCCTTTGTTCTGTTGGTTATTCAATCCCTTTTCATGTGTTTCAAATCCGTCTGAGTTTCCGAATCTGTAATACAAGAAGTAGAACTTGCAACTCCCGTTTTGTACGCGATCATTGCTTGTTTTCTTGCTGATCTTCAAGAGATCAAAGAATTTATGCACTGATGGGGCCCTGGGAAATATGAGCTTCTGCTCCTTTAACTCTTGGCCGAAAGCAATGTAACCGACTATTTCCTCAAGGTAGGAGTGAGTTCGAAATCGGAGAAATGGAACACATTATTAACAGGATCCCAGAAGGTCACCAAAGCTTTGATCAAGTCATCCTGTGGCTTGACATACAGTATGTCTAGCAGAGGGCCCAAATGTTTTTTCACCCACACTCGACCATCTTCCTCTAGATCATTCCACCATTCTTCTTGTAGTTGTATACAAAAGTCTTATGATAACCTGAGGTGATTCTTGGATAGCATCCATCTGATCCTGAAGATTCAAGGTTTCAGGGGTGACTCTTAAACCTTTTATGAAAGCATATTTCCTTAAAGAAACAAATTACCGACTTATTTATGACCGAAAATCTTTGACACATTTTTAATGACTGTTTTTTTTGTTTGTAAAATGGAGATTGGACCGATGGGGGTTGCCTACGTATCTCACATCCGGTGAGAATCAAATCGGCGTAGTTCGCCAAAGAAAACAAATCGAGTTTAAAAAAAAATCTTTTTAACACCCAAAAAAAAAAAATTTATTTTTGAAGAAACGCTAATAGGATTTTGACATTGTTTGGACAAAACTTATTGTTATTCAATTTTAAGCTGGTGAGCATGCCGATCTAATCAAATAAATGCACATAATCTCATGTAGTAGGATGGTCTTTTCATTTTAGGTTACCTGTCCTAGACGGACCCAACCCCTGTGTTGAGTCCCCTAAGTCAAATGCAACATGAAGTATTCCTACTAGGGATCCAACATGAAGTCAAGTTTTTCTAGGTTTTAAAATCTAGGTTTATTGTTCTCGACCTGGCTTACCAGAGTGGACAACTCGAGCCGAGGATGGGAGCTGTGTACCGGTAACCAAAAGGCCATCCGATTTTGCAACTCCTCCGAATCCTCGTTTTACTTTGGGATATGACACTATCATAAAGAAGTCACAGTAATTGTGCACTCCTCAGGACACATAAGAGAAGTGTTTCGACACAGTTCATATATACAGTTCAAATAATATCAAGGTGGTAAAAAGCATCATTTGCACATTTAAGCCTAATCATATAGAAATATCGGATAATAAATAAAGCCAAATACAATAATTATTCTAAGCTCTAATTCTTGAACCCTGAACGAAGTTCTAGGTCCTTTCTTCCCCAGAAGAGTCACCAGAGCTGTCATACCTTATTTTTCTCCTACTACACCCCCAGAAGGAGATATAATAAAGGAAGTTTTTTAATTAAAGGACAATCAAAACGGGATTCATTTATTAAAAGATTTAGAGTCGCCACTTGGGAGATTTATGGTGTCCCAAATCACCAGTTTGAATCCCGAATTGAGGAAAAGCTTGACTCTATTTAACAGTCCGCGAACCAGAAATCCGGATAAGGAATTCTGTTAACCCGGGAGAAGGTGTTAGGCATTCCCGAGTTCCGTGGTTCTAGCACGGTCGCTCAACTGTTATATTTGGCTTGATTATCTGATTTATTAACAAATATGAACTAATGTGCAAACTACCACTCTAAACCGTTTTAATTGTTAGAAGAAAATTATAATGTCGTGAGAATATATCTCGAATTTCGTCACATAAATGTGTCCGCAATTTTTGATATATTCCGAATTCATTGGGATTTGGATTGGGGTCACATAAATGTGTACCCGAGTTTAGGGAGGTACAATTATTAAATACGCGCTTAAAACTATTAACGCGTTATTATTTTGAGAATGCCGTGAAAATTTACTAAACGGCCAATCTCGGATTTCTAAATATATACACTTATGAGGGCTTCACAGTTTTTACGATTTATTTGGCGAGGCTCGTCTCATTTATTAACAAAGTAATCCTAAATTGACTACATTTCCTATTTTTTTTTAGTTTTTTATAAATAAAGAAATATCTTAATTAATCTAGAAATTAAAAATGCAACACTTATCTAATTTATGACAAAAACTTAATGAAACAGATTTTAATATATGTTTAAACAGAAAATATTTTTTTTTCGAAATTATTTTATTATTATTTTATTAAATACGAAATTTCATAACTTAATAATAAAAGAAGCTAATTCAGAATAATATTAAAACTTGAATATATAAAAAGAAAAACTAATAAAATCATTTATTCAAAACTATTGAAAATTATAGCCATATTAAAGCTTATATGGTAAAAATTATTTTTTATTCCAAATTGTTCAAAACTAAGCTTATTTTTAGAAAAAACAACAATTATAAATTGGCTATAATTTTATTTAAATTCGTTTTTTTTATAAGCTAAAAAAAAATATATTATTTGTTATATTTAGATAAATGTTTAATAAAAATAAACATTACTTAAATAAATATAAAAATAAAAATGCAAAATCAACAACTAATATATATATATATATATATATATATATATATATATATATATATATATATATATATATATATATATATATATATATATATATATATATATACAAACTAAACCAATTATCTTACAACTAACTTAAACTCATATTTTTTTAATTTTTTTTACTATTTTTTGAATTAAACCCTTGATGTTAACTATTTACAACTATTTACCAAAACCAAAATCAATCTTAATTATTTACACCTATATTTTGAGATGGTTAAACTTGAAAAGAAACAATTCTTGTGTTATTGAAAATTCAAATCGTACCTAAATGCCTAATTTACGCAAAATAATTAAAATTCACATTTTTTTATTGAACTTAATTACATATTAACAACTTAGTTTATTAAAGAAGATATTAAAGAAATTCTCATTAATTCAATTAACAAAAGAGTAATTCATTCTTCCTAACCAATTTGAATCATTAATAAACACATTTATAACTATATTATTTAATAGTCATTTTTAGAAGTGATTTATTATTGTTACAACAAGGCTTAATTATTTAAAGCTATCACAAAACTTACAGAATATTAATATGGAATTTATTAAAACATAATCTGTAAAAGAAGATAGAAATAGAAACTATTTAAAATTTCAACAAAATTCTCATCTTTCTCATATATTCATCTTATCATTTAAACATGATTAGGTATGTACCTGATATTGGAAAGAAAAGAATACGGGTGATCAACACAGCAAATCACAGCAACAACAGTACAATCAAGAATATCAGTATCCGGATTTAAGCAATAAGAATCAACATCCCAGAATTGAACTTCAGAATAAGATTTGTAAAATGGAAGACTAATTTGTTTTCAGATTTTTTTTCGTTTTTTTTTCTTTTTCTTTTCTTCACTATTTGGTAACACTCTTAAGATTTTTCAGATTCTTTCTCTCTAGGATTTTTTCTCTTCTTGATCCTCTCCCCCAAATGAAATCTAATTCTTATATAAGCATGACCTAAACTTTTTTCTTTAATTAAAAACAAACCACTATTAATTAAAAACTAAAAGTAAGACTTCCACTTTCATTTTATTTTAATCTAACTTTTAATCCCACTAAATTATGTTTTATTCCCCACTATTTTTATTTTAATTATTTTAAAGCATGATTATGTATATTTAATTAATTCTTTTAATACCACTACACTTTGTTTCCCACCCTCTTATTAAAGAAATAATTATTCTACACTACAAAATGTTTTGTCTTCCACCATAATTATTTTAACAATATCTAAACAACTAATGGACAAAATACTTTAATTCAAATAATTGACTACAAATTAATGACCAAAATAACCCCAAAATTATTGAAATTTACTACTATACCCTTATCAGCTATAACCAATTCACCTAAATCAAACAACCAAAATATAGCAAATTTAACCAATTTTTAAACAATTTTAACAACAATTCTAACAATCTTGATGAACAACCAAGAACAACATGATTTTTAACAACAAAATTTTCTAGACTCATAATAACAAATAAACAAGTAACTTCAAATCACTTAAACTTAACATATCAAACAAACTATTTTAATTCTGTAATTAAAATCCGAAATTAGAATTAAGCAAAAATAAAGAACCAAATTTAATCTAATAAACTCAATAATCATCTAAAAATTCAATTTAAATCTACCAACATTACAACCAAGATTTAAGATGCAAAAAATGATTGACTATAACATTTCTATATTAACAACTTAACAAAACACATGATTAAAGTAAGAAAAATGAAGAAATAATCAAGAACATAATGAACAACTAGTAAGAAACAAAATCAATCATATACTATCTAAATCCGAAAATATACATATATATATTTATATATATAGAACCGGTCTATATATATACATATATTCATAATATACATAGAAATGAAATTCCTATATATATATATATATATATAATATCTCATCCGAAAAATAAAGATAAATAACTACATATAACCTAAGCCGACAAGGCTGCAACAACAGTGTAACAGCTATCCAGAATGCCGATAGGGCTATACGAAATATATATATATATATATATATATATATATATATATATATATATATATATATATATATATATATATATATATATATATATATATATCCGAAAAACCAAGAAAATATATATATTGTCCGAAAAAATAAAAATAAATAATAAAAATAACGAGAAATATATTCTGCCTGAAAAAATAAAAAAATAAAATATACATATATACATATAGTCATATATATTTAATATACCCATGTATACACGTATATACATAGCATATACATAGTATATACACATGCATAATTAGGGTTTTTATTACTTTATTCATACATATATGTGTATTTATATACATATATACTATATATACACATATATATACATATATAGCATATGTCTACACCTATATACACGTGTGTATATATATATATATATATACCCTCGCCGGAAAAATCAAAAAAGAATGAAAGATGAAGAAGAAAAACTCGGGACATGCTCGGCGACAGCAACCATGGCGAAGCTGGAGCTTGACAACAATGGCCGGCTGGCCATGGAAGACACCAAGCTGCCGTTGCCATTTTCTCGGCCAGCAGCGACGTGATGCAGCAGTTGTTGCTGCTCGCGGTCAGCAGCATACTGACAGAGGGGTGACGGGGAGGGGGCTCCGACGACTGGCAGTGTGGTCGGCCAGGTGGGGGGGTCGGCCATGGTGGGGGGAAAGGAGGAAGAAGAAGAGGAAGAGAGGGAATAGTGTCTTGGAGGCTTTTGTGTTATGTGTATTTTAGGTTTAGGGTTAGTATGAATAGTGTATTAGTATATGGGTTATGGGTTATGGGTTATGGGTTTGGGTTATGTGGTTTTGGGTTGGGTAGAATAGGTTTGGGCTCAAGTTTAAAAATTAAGAAGAGGCCCAATTCCGGATTTATCTTCTCTATATATATATATATTTAATTTTTATTTTTATTTATTATGAAAGAAAATGTTAAGATTAAATTATAAAAACCCAAAATTATCTTAAAAACACTAATTAACTCATAATAATAATTATCACACAAAATTAGACGTTAATTAAAATAAAATCGTACAAATTGGATATTAAATGCTAAAAATGCAAACATACATATTTTGTGATTTTATAAATAAAATTAATTATTCCTAAGTATAAACTTGAATTTTATATACAAATGCAACATATTTTCATATTTTTTATTTATTTAAACAAATAAATATGCATAGATAAATGCAAACAATTCAAGAAAAATAACACAAAATTCACAAATATTGCGAACAACATAAAAATCTTTTATTTTGAATTTTTGGGAGTAATTCTCATATAGGGCAAAAATCACGTGCTCACACTAACAAGTTTGTTGCATCTCCAGAAAAGTTTAGCAGTTGACT